>CM050163.1:34423975-34758975 GCA_027410445.1 Discoglossus pictus
GAGTTCAAAGAAAAGGGTCAAATTGTAGTATTTTTCATAATTTGTAATGGGTCAGTTCAGTGGCAACCTCACTCAGTGTACATCCTGTCACATGTATGAACTGCTGGAACAACTGATCCAGGGTCCATACCTCTGTGAGAGGTGTGAGCATGTTTCTTCTCTGTAAGCTCAAATTGGAGAACTGGAGAGGAGAATTGCAGAACTTAGTGATATTGCTCCACTGGAAACGGGATTGGTGGTGCTCACGTAGCACAGTTTAGCTGGGCCTAGCATGGAGGGTGTAGATGGGGCTAGTGAGAATGTCCGGGGAGGTAGCTGGGTTACAGTTAGAAGGTGAAGCAGGGGAGCAGGAGGAAGGCCAGTTCTGAGTTGGCAAGCACCAAGAGATTTGCCAGATTGAGGGAAACTGGTGGGGATGTCTATTCAGGAATGGCAATGCCAGATAGAGCTGTTCCCTCTAACAGCCGGGCGAACAGCTCTACTGGAGGAGAGGGAGGGCAGAATAGGCAGAGCAACAGGCAGGTTTTGGTGGTAGGGGACACAATTATTAGGAAGGTAGACAGGGTGATTTGTCACCCAGATTACCAGAACAGTTTGCTGTCTCCCGGGTGCTCGGGTTCGTCAAGTTGTGGATCTGGTAGATAAATTATTGGGAGGGGCTGGAAATGAACCGGCGGTCTTGGTACATATTGGTACCAATGACAACGTTAGTGGAAGATGGAGTGTCCTCAAGAATGATTTTAGAGAATTAGGGAATAAGCTGAAGGGAAGGACCTCCTCTGAGATACTACCAGTGCCACGTACTAGCACAGGGAGAGAGAAGGAGCTTATGGAGGTTAATGCGTGGCTAAAAAAAGGAGGGGTTTGGATTTTTAGAGCACTGGGCTGACTTCTCACTTCAGTACAATAATGATGGGGGAGCTTTTATCTAGGGGATAGGATGGTAGAAAGGCTGGAGGAGTTTTTAAACTAGTAGTTGGGGGGATGGACTGGATAGAAGTAATGGGGTAGAAAGTGTAGAGGGGGCAAGGAATGAATTAACTACTTATAGGGGAGGAGATGGGGGAGGGGTAGTATAGTCAATAGGCAGGTGTATTACTAAGTTACTTAAGTATAGTGGCAGGCACTCCAGAAGTACAGACTCATAACATAAGGTGTATGCTCGCTAATGCCAGAAGCTTGCCAGGAAACATGGGCGAGTTAGAATTATTAGCAGTTAATGAGAAATGGGATTTAATAGGCATTATTGAAAAATGGTGGGATGACTCTCATGACTGGACTGTTAATCTGAATGGTTATAACCTATTTAGGAAAGTTAGGGGCAATGGTAAAAGAGGAGGAGGGATTTGTCTGTATGTTAAGCCTGAATTTAAGCCTATAGTCAGAGAAGATATTTATCGTGGAACTAGCGATAATGTTGATTTCTTGTGGGTAGCGGAGTTAAATAGCGGAGCAGTAAATTCCAAAAGAATATTAGTAGGAGTATGCTATAAACCGCCAAATATAACTGAATATAACTGAAAGTGAGGAAATGCAATTATTGTTACAGATTGGAAATGCAGCTAAGCATGGGCAGGTTCTAATAATGGGAGCTTTAAACTACCCTGAAATTAACTGGATAAATGAGACCAGCAGTTCAGGTAAGGGGAGCAGGTTCTTAAGTACATTCAGTGATCATTATCTGGCCCAGGTTATACAAGAACCGACTAGAAATGAAGACTATCTTGGATTAAGTCATCACAAATAATATTGATATAGTATCAAATGTTGAAATAGGGCAAACCTTTAGGAAACAGTGATCACAAAACAGTATCATTTAAGTTTGGATTAAAAAAACTAAACTGTAAGGGATCAACAAAAACTCTGAATTTAAAAAGGGCACATTTTAACAGTCTAAGGGCAGAAATACAAAGTATAACCTGGGACAGAGAACTGATAGGTAAAAACACTGACCCTAAATGGAAAACTTTATTCTCACTTGCTGTCAGCCACGCAGAGTCCCCAGGGCAGCAAATGCCCCAAACACCCATAATCTAATACCCATCACTTGTCACAAACCATCTACTTTGCCCTTCTGATGTGCCCTCTGGAATGCTAGGTCTGTTTGCAATAAACTTACCTTCACTCATTCTTGGCGATTTAAACATAGCCACTGACATACCCACCTCCCCAACAACTGCAAAATTACTTGCACTTACCTCTTCCCTTGGACTCTCACAATGGACAGATTCTGCAACTCACAGTGAATTGACCTTATTTTTACTAATCTCTGCACTATCTCCAACCTTGACATCTTCTCACTTCCCCTATCTGACCACCACCTGCTAACTTGCAACGTCACCTCATCTTCCGCTCACCACCCTTCTTCAAATCCTGCCATCAGAACACGCAGAAACCTGCAAGCACTCAACCCACAACAATTGTC
The DNA here is from genome assembly GCA_027410445.1 of Discoglossus pictus. Classification (NCBI taxonomy): domain Eukaryota; kingdom Metazoa; phylum Chordata; class Amphibia; order Anura; family Alytidae; genus Discoglossus; species Discoglossus pictus. The sequence continues at coordinate 34,426,401 of CM050163.1, forward strand.
AAATGTACTAAAACCCCTTCTCAGCCCCCTCACCACCCTTGCCTGCCCTACATCGCCACTTCACAGTACAACACTACTCTAACTTCCACCCTTGACTCTCTTGCCCCCATAATCACAAGCAAACGCCCTCGCTCTCACCCACAACCATGGCACACTACACAAACACGCTATCTACAGAGATGCTCATGCACTGCAGAACGACTATGGAGGAAATCTCGCACTTCAGCAGACTTTCTCCACTACAAGTTTACCTTGTCTGCCCTCAATCTTGCCAAACAACACTACTTCTCATCACTAATATCAAACCTGTCCTCCAACCCTAAACGTTTATTTGCTACATTCAACACCCTCCTTTGCCCACCCCCACCTCCTGCTCCTTCCTGTCTAACTGCTGATGACTTTGCCAGCCACTTTAAAACTAAAATTGAAACTATCCGAAATGAGCTCTCCTCCCAGCTTGGCCCTATCCCACCATCCTTTCCACAAGCCGACAACCCCCAACCCTTACCCTTCCCCAATCCCTCCTCCACTATGGATTCCTTTGACCCTGTAACCGAGGATGAAGTATCTACGTTGTTATTAACCTCTCACCTTACAACATGTTCACATGATCCTATTCCTTCACAGCTAGTCCCTGCCCTATCCACCACACTTATCCCAGCTTTCACACATCTATTCAACCTGTCACTAAACACTGGCAGGTTTCCATCCTCAATAAAACACGCCATAATTACACCCATTCTCAAGAAGCCCTCATCTGACCCAGCTTCTTCTCATTTGGCATCCAGGGCACAGCTCTTTCATGGTTCACATCCTATCTAAAAGATCGTACATTTAGCGTCTCCTTCTCTGGCACCTCTTCTTCGCCTCTCCCTCTGTCTGTTGGCGTTCCCCAAGGTTCTGTCCTAGGCCCCCTCCTCTTCTCCATCTACACCTCCTCCCTTGGCACCCTCATAAAATCCTTTGGATTTCAGTATCATCTCTATGCAGATGATACTCAAATCTACCTCTCTGCACCCGATCTATCCCCCTCTCTTCTAGCTCATGTTTCCAACTGCCTCTCTAGCACATCCTCCTGGATGTCTACCCGTCAACTCAAACTCAACATGTCTAAGACTGAACTCCTAATCTTTCCACCCTCTACTACAGCTTCCACTCCTCAAATATCTCTCACTGTTGACAACACCATCATCACTCCCACCTCCCAGGAACGTTGTCTTGGGGTTCTACTGGATACCGCCCTCTCTCTTTTATTCCTCACATCCAATCGATAACAAAATCTTGTCAGTTTCAACTATAAAACATCTCCAAAATTCGTCATTATCTTACACAAGACACGGCTAAAATTCTAATACACTCACTCATCATATCTCGACTCGACTACTGCAATTCACTCCTTGCTGGCCTACCCATCTCTCGTCTGTCTCCCCTCCAATCCATAATGAACGCCTCCGCTAGACTCATCTTCAATACCAAATGATCAGTGTCTGCAGCTCCTCTCTGTCAATCACTCCACTGGCTTCCCATAGCTTCCCGAATCACATTTAAAATCATGACCCTAACGTATAAAGCCCTCAACAACAGTGCACCCCCTTATATCTCTGCTCTTGTTTCAAAATACTCTCCCAACCGCCCCCTTCATTCTGCTAACGACCTTCTTCTTTCCTCCTCTCTTATCACCTCCTCTCACTCCCGTCTTCAAGACTTTTCTCGTGCTGCCCCTACTATTTGGAACTCCTTGCCTCGCTCCATTAGATTATCTTCCTGCCTCAAAACCTTTAAAAAATTACTAAAAACACACCTATTTAAAAAATCATATCACCTTCAGCCTTTATAATTACAACTGCACACTCAACAGCTTAATTACACTCCCACCCACACTCTACAGTACAACACACAGACCCCTCCAATTGACTAAACAAATTTCTTTTGCGATGAGATGAGCTAAATAGGTTATTTTCTTAGGAATACACGAGGGAGGTACCAATGGTTGGGACACAGCAACATAATGGGACTACACTACCCTTGGGGAATAATTGGTTAACACAGGAAGAAATCCAAAAGAGGTTGGCAAAAAATAAATGATAATAAAGCCCCAGGTCCTGATTGAATACATCCAAGGGTACTGAGGGAACTGGGTTCTGTCATAGCCAAACCATTTAATTTTTCAAGATTCACTCAACACTTGGTCACTACCAGATGACTGGAGAAAAGCAGAGGTGATACCTATATTTAAGAAAGGAGCAAGAGCAAATCCAGGAAATTATAGACCAGTGAGCCTCACTTCTGTAGTGGGAAAGTTTTAAGAAGGGTTATTAAGGGATAATATACAAGAATATGTCTTTTCAAGCAGGATTATAAGTAGGAGCCAACATGGATTTATGAGGGATAGGTCATGTCAAACAAACCTAATTAGTTTCTATGAGGAGGTTAGTAGTCAGGTTCCTCAGGGCTCAGTACTAGGTCCTCTCCTTTTTAACATATTTATTAACGAATTAGAAGTAGAACTGGAAAGTATTGTTGTTGATGACACAAAGTTGTGCAAGGTAATTAAATCAGAAAATTACGTACTTTCCCACCAAAAAGGGATTTGCATAAATTAGAGAAATGGGCAATTAAATGGCAGATGAGATTTAAAACAAATAAATGTAACGTTATGTATCTGGGGAGGAAAAATAACCATGCAATTTATGAAGCAAATCTAGGGGTATCAGATATTGAAAGGGATTTCCGAGTACTTGTGGACAACCCCCTACATAACAGTTCTCAATGCCAAGCAGCAGCTGCAAAGGCAAATAAACTATTAGCATGTATTAAGAAGGGTATAGAAGCAAGGGAAGCAAATATAATTCTGCCACTATACAAATCCCTAGTAATCGTTTGAAATATGGAGTACAGTTTTGGGCACCACTTCATAAAAAGAACCTTTTAGAGCTGGTAAAAGTACAGAGAAGAGCTACAAAACTAATACCGGGAATGGAGGGGCTAAGTTATGAAGAAAGACTAACCAAATTACACTTATTTTCTCAAGAAAAAAAGGCATCTAAGAGGGGATATGATTACCTTATATAAATACATCCAGGGTCAGTATAAAGATTTGTCAAGTGAGCTTTTTGTGCCAAGAGGTTTTCAACTGACAAGAGGACATCCCTTGAGGTTAGAAACAAAAAGACAAACATGGTAGTGACTTAATATAAGCAGATCATGCAGGAATACAAGAAAATCTATACAGGAATGACCTTAACAGCATTGATCATCTCAATAGTTTGTCCAATTAGCTGGAGCCAGACGTCTTGGAGAGTGAAGTTAGATGGGCCTTAGGATGTCGTGCTGATAACAAGGCTGCAGGAGTTGACGGAATCCCAGCGGAATTATTCAAAATAATGCAAGCTGATGCTGTGGAAGGGTTGCTTGCCTTATGCCAACAAATTTGGAAAACATCAGTTGGCTCAAAAATGTATGGATCGTGAACTACCTGATGTGCCTGTTCCTTTGTGAAACTGGCTTGCACAAGAGATAAAATGCCAATGTCCGATGGTTAATAGAGAAAGCAAGAGAGTACCAGAAAATAATTTACTTCTGCTCCATAGACTATTCTAATGCCTTTGACTGCATGGATCACAACAAAATGTGGCAAGTTCTTAAAGAGATGGAGGTACAAGATCATCTCATCCACCTTCTAAAGAATCCGTATGTGGACCAAGAAGCCATGGTCAGAACAGACATGTATTTTTTGTATTCTACAGTCGTCCTTTTAAACTAGACATTCAATGATCATGTTTTCATTATAATTTGGTAAACAAAGGCAGTATACATTGCCACTTGAGTCTTCATGCCACCTCTACAGACCACAAAACATTTATTTGTTTCTGAAAGCTAAAACAGATTGTATTTAGGATTAATAACTCGAAGACGAAGCAAGCAAATAAGATTGAATGCTGATCGTTTCATGTGATATCTCCTTTATCAGGAATTAAATTCTCTCCATATAATCTGCAAAATATCTACAGAGTATGAATGTATTTAATAAGGAAAAAAAATAATTAAAATTGCTTCAAAAGAAAGTAATGTTCAAGCCCCCGTCCTTTCTCTTTTAAAGTGAAAATGACATCCTGCCCTAAGCCACATCCCAGAATGTTTCTTTTCAATGTGTGATTAAAATAGAATTAGCGGCATGGGGTTACCATTATAAAGGATATCTTGGAGAGATGATAGAACGTGATTTCTTTGTGGACCAGCTTTAAAGGGATATGGAAATATGTTTTTCTTTGTTGCATCTGAAAGTGTGTCACAATCTCTTGAAGATCTTACAGCACCATATACTGATTCAAATGTTTAAAGCATCCATGGGCTTGTTTTCGTCTGCCAGTGAGCAGTGATATAGCTGTACGAGTCATGCCTGTCTGCCAGTGAAGCCTACACACTACAGCACGGGTAGTCAGTAGGTGGATGGTGGGTCACCGACTTGTTTGTTTTGGACCTCCACATCAATATTGCATTTTCTATATATATTTCTCCAAAAACTTCCATATCCTGAAATAAGCTTTTAGTTAAATAGTAATTTTTCTTTATTTGTTATTGCCTGTGCAATCATCCTTCCTGTGCCCTTCTCAGTGCTATTATATTATGCGTACAGTATCTATGTGTGTGTGTATTCATTTTTCAAGATTCACTCAACACTGGGTCACTACCAGATGACTTGAGAAAAGCGGAGGTGATACCTATTTAAGAAGGGGGCAAGAGCAAACCCGGGGAATTATAGACCTGTAAGCCTCACTTCTGTAGTGGGAAAGCTTTTAGAAGGGTTAATAAGGGATAATATACAAGAGTATGTCTATTCAAACAGCATTATAAGTAGGAGCCAACATGGATTTATGAGGGGTAGGTCGTGTGAAACAACCCTAATTACAGGAGTTGCAGTAAATATCTGCTCATGGATTGAGAGCTGGCTAAAAGACAGGAAGCAAAGGGTTGTTGTAAATGGAACATACTCTGATTGGGCTAATGTGGTAAGTGGGGTTCCTCAGGGCTCAGTATTAGGTCCTCTCCTTTTTAACATATTTATTAATGACTTCGAAGTAGGATTGGAAAGTAGTGTCTCCATTTTTTGCTGATGACACAAAGTTGTGCAAGGTAATTAAATCCGAAAATGACATACTTTCCCTCCAAAGGGATTTGCATAAATTAGAGAAATGGGCAATTAAATGGCAGATGAGATTTAATACGAATAAATGTAAGGTTATGCATCTGGGAAGGAAAAATAACCATGCAATCTATAAATTAAATGAAGCAAATCTAGGGGTATCTGATATTGAAATGGATTTGGAAGTGCTTGGGGACAATCACCTACGTAACAGTTCTCAATGCCAAGCATTGTATTAAGAAGGGTATAGAAGCCAGGGAAGCAAATATAATTCTGCCACTATACAAATCCCTAGTACGCCCTTATTTGGAATATGGAGTACAGTTTTGGGCACCAATTCATAAAAAGGACATTTTAGAACTGCAAGAGTACAGAGAAGGGCTACAAAACTAATAAGATGAATGGAGGGGCTAAGTTATATTAAACTTATTTTCTCTAGAAAAAAGGTGTCTAATGGGGGATATGATTACCCTATATAAATACATCCAGGGTCAGTATAAAAATTGGTCAAGGGAGCTTTTTGTGCCAAGAGGTTTTCAATTGACAAGAGGACATCCTTTGAGGTTAGAAGTAAAAAGATTCTACCTTAAAGAAAGAAAAGGTTTCTTCACAGTGAAGGGGGGTTAATCTGTGGAATTCTCTACCAAGGGAGGTGGTGACAGCGGATTCAATAGATAACTTTAAAAAGGGATTGGATAATTTTTTTTATTAAAAAGGCCATTCAGGGTTATCCTTGTTAATTAGAGAGGGAGTATTGATCCAGGGAGAAATCTGATCGCCAGTATCTGGGGTCAGGAAGGAATTCATTTTTTTCCCTTTTGAGACAATTGGCAAAGTTTCACTGGGGTATTTTTTGTTTGCCTTCCTATGGATCAATTAACAACTAGTCTGCATATTGTAGATCTGAGGAGATCTTGAACTTGATTGGCTAAAAGTATTTTTTCAACCTCAATTACTATGTATATACAGTGCCTTGCAAAAGTATTCACCCCCTTGGTATTATTCATGTTTTGTTGCCTCACAACCTGGAATTAACATGGATTGTTTGAGGATTTGCATTATTTAATTTACTGAACATGCAACAACTTTGAAGATGTTTTTTTTTATTTTTTTATTGTGAAGCAAACAACAAATAGGACAAAATAACAGAAAAAGTCAATGTGCATAACTATTCACCCCCCTAAAGTCAATACTTTGTAGAGCCACCTTTTGCGGCAATCACAGCTCCAAGTCGCTTTGGATAAGTCTCTATGAGCTTGCCACATCTTACCACAGGGATTTTTGCCCATTCCTTCTTGCAAAACTGCTCTAGCTCCTTCAGGTTGGATGGTTTGCGCTTGTGAACAGCAATCTTTAAGTCTGACCACAGATTTTCTATTGGACTGAGGTCTGGGCTGTGACTAGGCCATTCCAACACATTTACATGCCTCCCTTTAAACCACTCAAGTGTTGCTTTAGCCGTGTGTTTGGGGTCATTGTCCTGCTGGAAGGTGAACCTACATCCTAGCCTCCAATCACGCACACAGTGGTACAGGTTTTGCTCAAGAATATCCCTGTATTTAGCACCATCCATCTTTCCTCCAACTCTGACCAGTTTCCTAGTCCCGGCTGCTGAAAAACATCTGCAAAGCATGATGCTGCCACCACCATGTTTCACTGTGGGGATGGTGTTCTTTGGGTGATGTGATGTGTTGGGTTTGCGCCAGATATAGCGTTTTCTTTGATGGCCAAAAAGTTCAGTTTTAGTCTCATCAGACCAGAGCACCTACTCCGTACATTTTGGGAGTCTCCCACGTGCCATTTTGTTTTTTGCTGAAAGTAATGTCTTTCTTCTGGCCACTCTGCCATAAAGCCCAACTCTATGGAGCGTACAGCTTATTGTTGTCCTATGTACAGATACTCCAGTCTCTGCTGTGGAACTCTGCAGCTCCTCCAGGGTTACCTTTGGTCTCTGTGCTGCCTCTCTGATTAATGCCCTCCTTGCCCGGTGCGTGAGTTTTGAGAGGCGGCCGTCGCTTGGCTGGTTTGCTGTTGTGCCATGTTCTTTCCATTTGGTTATGATAGATTTTATGGTGCTCCTGGGGATCATCAAAGATTTGGATATTTTTTTTTTTACCTAACCCTGACTTTTACTTCTCAACATGTCACTTACTTGTTTGGAGAGTTCCTTGGTCTTCGTGGCACTGTTTGGTTAGTGCTGCCTCTTGCTTAGGTGTTGCAGCCTCTGTGGTCTTTCAAAAAAGGTGTGTATATGTAATGACAGATCATGTGACACTTAGATTGCACACAGGTGGACATCATTTCACTAATTATGTGACTTCTGAAGGCAATTGGTTGCACCAGAGCTTTTTATGGGCTTCATAACAAAGGTGGTGAATACATACGCACATGCCAATTTAAAAAAAAAAAAAAAAAAGAATGTTATAAAAAAAATCTTTGACAAAAAAACTAATTTTTGGCCTTACAACATATTGGAAGTGCTTGTTTTTGCTTTAGTGCACTGGTCTGTCTATTTTTTCCAATGACGTTTTTCATTCTATGCAGAATAAGAAAACATTACAATATCCCTTTAAATGAGAAATGTTAAGGATTTTAGCAATTGTAAGTGACTTAATTCTGACTAATATGGTTTGAATCATTTTAAGTATCATAACTTAATAATTAAATTACTTAACAGAGTGTCTCTAAGCAGAGCGTCTGTTTAACACTGACCACAACAATATTACAGTAAATCCAAAGAAAAAGAGAAGAAATCAGTACAACCAGGAAAAAATATTAATTACTGCTAGGCGCCAATGTTTCTTCTTACCCAGAGGCACCGCTCGCTGAATGAAATCCCCTCTCCTGAAATGACATCACCGATAACCCAAAGCCTTCAAAGACTTTTAAATAGAAAACGTCCCCTGAGAGGTTGTAGAATGAGATAATAGGAAATCTCAGCACATGACCGGACGGATTCAATGCATCTTAAATGAAGCCATTCAGACACCACAGAGACAGGAGGATCAGGTTCTTTATCAGCCGTGAATTAAAGTATTACCTCATTCATAGCCATTCAGCGAAGGCCGATTCCTTGGAGAGATCCTTACTATGCAAGTGATGCTGTAACACACACATGGAGTTACAATACAGCATGTCTTACTAATAATGGGTTAAACATTTAATTTTATATTATATTGTATTAATATATTATCAAATTAGTGATTATTATGGATAACGTTACTTACCGGGTGAGTGGAAATATATCTAATAATTGAATAATATCCAGTTGATAGTATCCATGTCATATATAATAGGGAAAAAATTGTACAGAACATCACAGTAGAAAAATATGTAAAGAAATGATGTAGTGAATAAAACATCCCTTTATGGATTGCTACCTTGTCATGGTGAAGGGGCTTGTGTAAGTCAATGAAGCTGTGAGCTATACCATTTAGGGTGACCCAAGATGGGCAGGTCATAGCAGAGGAGAAGGAACTGGAAACCCACTGCAGTATCTTTGCCATGAAAACCTTATGGATTAGCACACCCAGACACAAGATGTGCTGTTGTCTATAGGGTCACGGAGAGTGGGAAATGACTTAACAACAACAACAAGACTAAAACAAACTAAAAACTTAAGTCACTCTCATTATACAATTGTCAGATTTGTCTAGCTCATTATTATTGCCCCAGTAATTATTTTATTTTAGGAATATTAAGAGTTATATTTTAGACATACTCTCTCCTTCTGACTCATATAATACTATTTAAGATGTGCCGCTAAAATATAAAAATCTTTCCTTTCGTTGTTCTTTTTACATTCTTGAGATTGTCACCCTGAGCCGTTGCATCTTCTCTATGTTATTGCTAATTAGGCAGTTGCAAATTAAGGGACCACCTCACAATGAAAAAATGTGTGTTATACTTTATCTGGCTGATACTTAAGCAGGAAAATTGGTACATTAAGTGGTTAAATTAGAAAAAAAAAATTGATGCCTTTGTAGGACCCTGGAAAGATCAATGTGTGTAGCACACCAGGCACATCTTTATGTTCATGTTCATGGTCATGCTGATCCACTTGGTATTCATGGCAGAGATACTGGAGTGGGTTGCCAGTTCCTTCACCAGTGGGCCACAGCATATAGCTCGTGGTATATTCCTAGGTAGTCTCCCATCAAAGTACTAAACCTGCTCGGCTTCAGGGTGGTGTGACCTTTTGGTTCCCCTACTGGAATCAAACCCAGGTTGCAGAGGTGAAAGCACCAGGGAACCCATTATACATTGGTGGGAATTAAGTGTGTAAGGGAGTCATTTACATTTTTGGAGAGCTGTTGCAGTGAATGATGCAAGGTGTCCTATTCTGGGCCACTGAGTAGGTTATGGGTGTTACATGGAGCTACAATAGGGGATGCCTTACTAATAACTGTTTTTAAAAAGTCATTTTAGTCAATATTTCCCTTTATAACATATTTTATTGTATTAGTATTTTATTAAATTATGGATTACTAGGGATATCATTACTTACTTGTGATTTCGGCTCTTGATTTTATACAATGGGTGAAGCCATTATGTTATTATTAGTCCTTGTAATAAGGCCTTTATCTTACTTATGCTGCAATTGCTAATTAAATGACCACCACACAATGAAAAATATATATATTTGTTTAAAAACGTTGTCTGACTCTGAGCATAATTAAAGGGATATGGAAGATTCCTTGTTTTTAATTTTTTAATATAAACTATCCAAATTATTTGTTTGCTTGTCTAAACATAATTTTATTAACAAGTGCCCAAATGCTCTGTTTTTGCTCACTGAAACCTTTAAATACTCCTAACAAAGGTCTACCCCCTTTTTAACGCATGCACACAACGGCCCTTTAGTACTAGATGTACTAACCAATCACAACAGCAGCATTTTACAACATGCTGTTGAGAAACTGTGTGTGATTGGCTAGTACACAATTGGAAACACTGTGTGCATGAGTTACGGGGCAGACCTTTGTTGGGACTATTTGAAGGTGTCCGTGAGTAAAAACAGAGCTTTTAAGCATTTGTTGATTAAATAATGTTTAGATATGCACTTAGGTAGTTTCTATTAAAATTAAAAACATTCCCTATCCCTTTTAAGCAGAAAAAGTGTTACATCAAGTTCTTATACATTTTGATGTCTCTGTAGGACCCTGGACAGATCCACAAAACATTAGTGGAAGTTGTGTGTCAGAGGGAGAGCTCTTGTTGCAGTGAATGATGCAAGGGGTCTGTTTCTGGGACAATAAGGCGGAATGGGCTCATTTCAGTGATATCCAATTATCTTTACAAGGGATCTGTGTTCCCTCCGTCCCCAACCCTCGCTTCACTTTTAGCCAAAACGCACCCACATGATTCACCTCTGAGGAATCCTGTGATCAATATGTTCAGGACTTATGTACAATGGGTTTTGGTGCAGATTTTATGTAATCTGATTTCTTTTTTTTTATTAATTTGTCCAGCAGTGACTTTTTGTCCCGTTGGCAATGAATTTGGTATCCCCTTAGTTCACAAAAACATTGTGGTCACAATTCAATTAATATTTTGCCATAGGGTGCAATGGAGTTTAGGCTTCCACAGGAGTTGGCAACTCTGCTTTTCATCATAGAGAATACTCTCCATGATAAGATCACTTTTGAAGAGCATCGTCCGTTTGAATGTTGTGATGCCAGTGAGTAGGATTTACAGTGCAGTATTGATTTTTTTATTTTTATTTGCATTTCCAGTGCTACAAACAGGTGTTTAACCCCCTTGCGAGTCCTATCTGGTACTCATAGGATTTTCTTCTACATTTGGCATTTATGGGTGTGAGAACAATTGCGGGCTTGAGGAATTTTAGCAAATACTGATTTGCGATTGTAACATTTACAGGCTTGAAAGATCAAAGGCTTAGATGGGCCTGACTTACGAACCAATTGCGGGTAGCTAAAAGATGCCAATTGAATAGCAAATTATTTTACCGTCTCCATTACGGGCTCTTGTAACTCCAATTTGCTCAATTGAATGGAGGCCATGGACTGGCATGCTAAAAGGAAAACTTGCAGACTTACTAACTTTAGTTACAAGTTCCACTTGTGAAGTATTGCAAGTCTCCGCTGCCTTCAGATTTAGTTCGCCCATCAAAGTTTCAACCAGGTGTTTTTTTTTCTCTAGAATTTACAAAAAAACTTCTGATTTTCAGTTGTCCATTACACAGACCAAAGACTAATCCAGATGGTTACGGTCAATGCACCTGGAGGGCCCACTGCTTATATACTCTGCTGGTGAACCCATCTCGTGTTACAGCCTACTTTTAGGAAAAGTTTAGGAGATTTTGACACATAATAGCTTGGCTACCAATTATTTTGAAAAGAAGCAGCCACTGAAGTTGCAAGATTGCAATGCAAAAATATTGAGATTTGGTGTTTTACGTTTTAATTTGTTTGAACAAACAATATTAATTTTCTTTCCCAGTTTCAAGGCAACCAGTGTCAGTTGAGGGCTACGTCTTATGGATTATTCTCATATCACTTGCCTAATACGGTTTTTATTCGGTCCTGTATTGTACCTAACATTACTGGTGTAGTGGCCGTAATGTTATGGAGTTTGATAAGACATGGACTTGGCTGAATAAGGTTTTTTTTCCCATATCCTTGAGTTCATTGGGTTTGTTTCTGTCAATCTGAGTATACCATTGGGCGGCACTCCCAGTTGATTTGAGTGGCAGTGGGCATGGGTACACGCCAGGTTCTATGGCATCTTTTACACCATCAATGGGCTTGGGATTTTGTTATAGTTATGTGTGGTACTAGGAAGGTTATGTTATATTTTGGGAACCCGGGCTCTATGACATGGGCACTCCTCTGCTTATTAATAAGCTCATATCTAATTAGTTATTACTTCTATGGACCTTTTACGTTCCTTTCCAAGTGTGAAACATTCCTCCAACTTGTGTCTCCTTAAATACACTTTAAAACGTGTTCAATGCATTCTGCCCTCATCTTAAATATTACTATTAATGTACCCAATTTAGCCTGTTTTTGAGATAAACACAAAGTTTCCAATGTTTTCAATGCAAGTTGATCAATTGCTTGTCTCATTTGATAAACTGCATAGCAATACAAAATCTGATACTCTCATTTATTTAAATTAATTTGTAACCGCTTATTAGGTGGTCGTCTCACTCCGGTGCAAATTATTTAAATTAACTTACAACCTTACACACAGCACAGGGGGAGAGGCAGGGAGCCTGTGGGTGAGGTTGTAAGTTAATTTTGAGGTTTAATTGGCGTTTTTAGGAGATCAAAAATCAGCAAAGCGAGGATAAAATGGCGTCCGTAAACCCGTAACTAGAAAAAGGCTCAAAACAAGGCCGAAGGCAGTAACACTTAGCCACTCAGCGCGAGCCCTGCAAGACTTAGAAAAAAGAACCAAGGCATGCAAGACTTGAGAAGGGAAAGAGAGGAGAAAGACACAGGGGAGGGAGAGGGGGGAAGGGGGGGGGGGAAGAGACACAGGGGAGGGAGAGGGGGGAAAGGGGGGGGAGTCACAGGGGAGGGAGAGGGGGGAAAGGGGGGGGAAGAGACACAGGGGAGGGAGAGGGGGGAAAGAGACACAGGGGAGGGAAATAAGGGTGGCAAAGAAACACAGGGGGGGAAGAGACACAGGGCAGGGAGAGGGGAGAAAGAGACACAAAGGAGGGAAATAAGGGGGGGAAACTATGATATGATTAAAGCTATGGGCCATTAGTTGTGAAACTTAGATCATTTATAGCTCACAGACCCTACTCTTCACCTGTACATGTTTCTCACGGGATCTGGCCTGTTATTGTGGATGTTATTCGTGTGCAACACTTTCACTATTATTTTTGCTTTGTGTAACAAAAAGTCTGTATTTAAGGTTGTATCCATATGCAACTAGCAAATGAAGCATATATTTTCGGAAATTCAATAAAAATTATTGCTTAATATCTCAAAAACAATGCTGTTGAAGCATGGGTTAAAGGAAATAGGAAGGGGACCTGTACAGATTATGGGGAGGGGACATCTCTTCACAAGTGGGGCAGCAAATTGAAAACTACAATGGGGGGGGGGGGGCGGTAAGTCTGAGGGGGGCTGAAATAAAAATAAAATTATATATACTGTGTGTGTGTATATGTGTGTATATATATATATATATATATATATATATATATATATATATATATATATATATATATATATATATATAAAAATATACAGTGGATATAAAAAGTCTACACACCCCTTTTAAAATGTCAGGTTTCTGTGCTGTGAAAACATGAGACAAAGATAAATCATTTAAGAACTTTTTCCACCTTTAATGTGACCTATAAACTGTACAACTCAATTTGAAAAACAAACTGAAATCTTTTAGGTGTAAGTTATAGCTGCTGAGGCCTGGCACTAGTGGAGATAGATATGTTGCAGATGCACACTTAAGTTGGATCCTAATAATTCAGCTTCTATCACTAGCCTGATTAACAGTACTGTATTGCTTACAATCTATTTTTTAAACAGTGGTTAGGATTCAGAGCTTTCACTACTGTGACCTGGGTTTGATTAGTGTGAGAACCAAGAGGTCACACCACCCTGAAGCCAAGCAGGGTTGGGCCTGGTCAGTACTTGGATGGGAGACCACCGTTGAATACCAGGAGCTGTATGCTGTGGCCCACTGGAGAAGGAACTGGCAACCCACTCCAGTATCTCTGCCATGAATACCAAGTGCATCAGCATGGTGTGTTGTGGTACATAAGGTCACAGAGAGTTGGACACACACACATTTTCAATACAGGTCCCTGACGACATTAAACTAAAATAATAAGGTGTAGTTGACATTAATAATAATAATGTGTGTTTATAAATTATATATTTTAGGATCCTGGTTATTTTCTTTAATCTGCAAAACAATCTCGTTATTACATATAATTCTTTTTATATTGCTATATTCATACATACATTATAAAAAGCAGTTAGAATGTATTTATATATATATATATATATAGGTATATATATATATATATATATATATATATATATATATATATATATATAAAAATAAATTCTAACAAGGTAAGTCAGAGGTGCTCATCATAGGTTAGTTCTATAGCCATGATAAGCTGCACCTCACTGACGAGGCCCATAAAGGCCGAAACGCGTCTGGGTTTGCTGTTTCTCCTGTTCAGGGTAGAATTGCCTGGTATTTCGGGGCTGGGTCACTCTTTTGAGTGGGACCAGACTGATATACTACAGGATATTTCTCCCTGTGAAGGGCACAAGTGGCTAAAAGAGGCTGCTCTCAGAGTGGCTTATCATGGCTATAGAACTAACCTATTAAGGTTGGTTTGTTCTCTGATGAGCACCTCTGACTTTGTTATGTTATATATATATATATATATATATATATATATATATATATATATATATATACATACATATATATATATACATACTAGGAAATTGCCCGTCAAAAATGACGGGAAAAAAATGGTAAGGCTGGCAATGTTGTTTGCCACACAATGTGAGGCTTTTGCTCCTGTGAGCACCTGCGTTGGTTTTATTTTCCACGTCCTGCATGCCTGCCGTTGTTAGTGTAAGTGTTGCTGTGCCACATTGTTAGTGTTAGTGTTACTGTCTTCCACGTCGTCTATTTTCTAAGTTCTGCGTGCCTGACGTTGCAGAGCCTCGTTTTCATCCTGTTTCAGAATTTTTACGTTTTTCGACCTCCTTTTTTTCCCTCGCTTAGACTAAAAACGCAAAATATGGCTCCAATTAGTTTGCAACTTCACTCCCAAGCTTCCTGGCTCCCCCTGTGCTGTGTGTGAGTTATTAGTTTTGTTGTTTTTCTGTGTTTTCGAGTTACTTGTTTGAACCATCTGCCCGCCTCAACTGCTCGTTTCGCAATGAGCGCCTTTTTTTCAGATTGTACCTTCTTTACTATTTATTCAAAATCTACAGACATGCCATAACTTCGTACCACAGTGGCTGTACATCAGACCCACACCGCTTCTGCATACTTAAGGTGCCTTCCCATGTGTTTGTCTAAGTCTAAAAGTGCTCACACTCTAATGAAAATCTCCCTAAAGACTCTTTGTACCAAGTTAATGCTGAGCTGCTTTATCACTGCCCTGAAGGCCTCCAAACAGATTTACATATCTCTCATATTCGTTCTGTTCTCACTTCGCTGATGGCCGCTCTGGATCTTATCACCCGATTCATGCACAACATTTCCAGACACAAAGCCACAAGCTCTCAAGAGGATGAATAATTATCTTGCAGTGCTTCACAAAACCAACAACTTATCCCCTCAGTCTCTTTCTAAGCCCTGTCGTATTTCCATGTTGCTTCAAACCTGCAGCTTATCATATTCATTATAAAGGAATATTTTCTTCAACCAGACTACAAACTACTTGAATAACTGGTATACAAGCAGGGCTGGATCTACATTTGTGGAGCCCCTAGGCCGTGAAGTGGACAAGCCCCAGAGAGTGAGTATGCAAGTTATGCACAAACCCATGTTTTTTTAAGGCAGGAAACTTTTTTTTTTTAAATGGCACCCCTCAAAGGGTAGCACCCCTAGGCGGCTGCCTAGTTGGCCTAATGGGTAACCCGGCCATGTATACAAGTACCTAAGCTGTTTCCTCCTCTTTTCTAAGGCTTAACCTGACTCTCCACAATCTGGCTAATAGGCTTCCATGCTCAATATTCATACATAAGACACAACTAAAAATACTAATTCAGTCTCTCATCATATCTCACCTCGGACTACTGTATCTCGCTTCTTGCTAGCCTCCCCATCATACATGTGTCCCCACTCCAATCCATAATGAGCGCATTCGCTAGACACATCTACCATACTCAACGCTTAGTGTCCGCAGCTCCTCTCTGTCAGACTCCACTTGCTTCTCTTGGCCTTCAGAATAACATTAAAATTTTGACCCTAAAGTATCTCAAAGATAATGCACCCTGTTATCCCTGCTCTCATCTTAAAGTACTCTCCCAACCGCCCTCTTTAGTCTGCTAATGACCTTCTTGTATCCATCTCTCTTATCACCTCCTCTCACTCCCACTTCCTGGAACTCCTTGCCTCGCTCCACTAGACTATCCTGCCTCAAACCCTTCAAACACTCACTTTAAATGAGTTTATTTTATAAGATCTATCATCTTTCTATACCTGACCCAAACCCGTTAGAGTGTAAGTTTGTGAGTTTTCAATCTTGTGTCGCAGTTTGTGAACAAGCACTTTATATGTTTAATCTCAGTAACAGCTCCTTCCTTTCTTTTGCAATGTGTTAAATTGTGCTTGACTTCTCATATCCTGGCATAAATAAATGACAATAATAATATTACACTTGTGCAGCCCTAATTATAGTAATACACAATCGCCAAGTCTAAGGGTTGCTTCTTCTTACTCATCCTACCATATCTCTCACAGCTTTGGACATTGGCTTTCCTGTTAGCTGTCCATTCCAGCTGTGTATACATCATTATCCTTCTTCACAACTCTCCAGCAGCCTGTTTGGTATCTCTGTTTAGCAATGTTTCTTCTTCATTACTGTAGTCTTATTTCCTCTCCATTCTGTTTTGGGTCGTTCAGTTTTACAGTGATTATCCAGTTGTTAAGGGGCCATTTACCTCACTGTACCTGCTCTTCATG
Organism: Discoglossus pictus; assembly: GCA_027410445.1. Classification (NCBI taxonomy): domain Eukaryota; kingdom Metazoa; phylum Chordata; class Amphibia; order Anura; family Alytidae; genus Discoglossus; species Discoglossus pictus. The sequence continues at coordinate 34,443,205 of CM050163.1, forward strand.
GTGTGAAAGAGTATCAGATTGTATGATAAAATTATCTTTTTTTTTTTTAAATGACACTAATAACAGCTAAAAAATCTAAAGTCTGTTTACATACAATGCGTATCCTGCCTACTGCCTGCTGCATGAGTAATAACAGATAGCTGAAGCACAGTGAGGTCAGTGACTGAACTAATGTCTGCAGTTTAACCCATAACTGACCTGTTTAGGTGATTCCAGCATTCCATGATCTGCACAGATGGATTTGTTTTTTCGTTTGCTCACTACACAGAGCTGTAGCTGTGAGTCGGGCAGTCTGTTATACGTGTAAATAAAGATTTAATGTTATTGATTTTTCAAAAAGTATTTCAATGTGCTTTTAGGAGATCTTTACTGTGATGTGGTTCAAAATGTGCTAAATTAAGTGGCTCTTTAAGGAGTTATGGAATTCTATTTCTTAAATATTAAAGCTCATTTATATGGAAGTTCATTCTGGGACCTTCCCTTTCTTTTGGAATTGAAATGTTTTTGTTGTTGTAGAATCTTTGAATATTCTTAAACATCTGAAGGAGCCGATTTAAAGGGACACTGAAGTTTTCTGAATTTCACTAGGAACATAATATACCTGTGTATCTATTTACTTTATTTTATTAAGAAGTGCTTAAAAGCTATGAATTTTTTTTTTATGCCTAAAATCTTACAAATAGATCCTAATGGGTTTATCAAGTATTCATAAGCTGCGGAGGGCAGACCCAAACTGGAACACAGAAAAATAGCTGAGCTTACAAACCCTTCCTAATAAAATAAAGTATATAAAGGTAAACCGATACATAGGTATGTTATATTCCTAGTAAGAATCAGAAACCTCCCATGTCCCTTTAAAGGCAGACTGCAATGCCCTAACAAGAGAAGCTAGTTATTTGAATTATTATTGGACTGTTAATAAAATTCATGGATCTATCCTGTTATAGTGTGGGAACAAGTCCGCCTCTGCAGTGCGGCCTCCAACTGCTAGATGGCGCTGCCGATATTTTGCAGCGCAGCCGATATGTGAGAAGTTCTAAGCTTATAATGTTAGCCTAAGCCTTGAACTAACCCTCACCCTAACCCTAACAGTTTGCCTTAACTCTATGATGAACTTATACCGTATTTTTCGCCGTATAAGACGCACTTTTTCTTCCCCAAAACTGGGGGAGGAAAGTTGGTGCGTCTTATACGGCGAATATACCTTTTCAGACTGCCTCTGTCCTCTTGATCTCACCCCAGCGCTTCCTACCAGCATTGCGTCGGCCGGTGCCTCCTAGTGACGTCACACACGCAACGCTGCAGTACACGTGGAGTGCTGGTAGGAAGCGCTGGGGTGAGATCAAGATGGCAGAGATCAGAAGGAAGGTGAGGATCAGGGGGATCAGGGAGGATCAGGAGGGTCAGGGAGGGTCAAGGGCTCCCAAATGCTGCAGTATATGGATATGTATGTGTGTGTGTATGTATGTGTGTGTGTATATATGTATGTATGTGTATGTATATTTATGTGTGTATGTATATGTATGTATGTGTATCTATAAAGGTGAGGATCAGGGGGGTCAGGGAGGATCAGGAGGGTCAGGGAGGGTCAATGGCTCCCAAATGCTGCAGTATATGGATATGTATGTGTGTGTGTATGTATGTGTGTGTATGTGTGTGTATATATGTATGTATGTGTATGTATATTTATGTGTGTATGTATATGTATGTATGTGTATCTATATATATATATATATATATATATATATATATATATATATATATATATATATGTATATATATGTATATGTATATATATATATATATATATTTATTTGTGTGTAATGTAGGTGTGTATCTGTGTGTAAAGTGTATTTGTGTTTGAGTGTATTTGTGTTTGATTCAGATTTTTTTTTTCTTGTTTTCCTCCTCTAAAAACTAGGTGCGTCTTATCTGCCGGTGCGTCTTATAGGGCGAAAAATACGGTAATTGGTAGATACAAGCAGCTGCCAAGTTTATTAATGATCAATACCTAATTAGAACCTCTAGCCCATGCTGTTAGGGCATTGCAGTGGCACTTTAGCATTAGAAGTCTCTCTAGTCCCAGGAAACACAAGAACTGAGAAATACATTGAGGAGGAGAATAAAAACACATTTGTTTGCCAAGTATGTATAAAACTTACAATATTATCAGCGGTGTAAGTCATAGACATTAATTCAGAATTAAAAAATATATTTTTTTGGAGTACAATAATCTATTTTGTATTTATTACCTCACATCCTGAGAGCTGGATGATGGTGTGTGTTTGTAGTTTTCCGCGGAGGGAGGGGTGGGGAGGAAGGAGCAAAGCATTTGTTTAATAGGATAAGACTGAATTTAAAACCACACACCTTGGCACATTTTGACTTGGCAAGATTTGCCCACTCTTCTTTGCAAAAACACTCCAAATCTGTCCGATTGCGAGGGCATCTCCTGTGCACAGCCCTCTTCAGATCACACCACAGATTTTCAATCGGATTCAGGTCTGGGCTCTGGCTGGGCCATTCCAAAACTTTAATCTTCTTCTGGTGAAGCCATTCCTTCGTTGATTTGGATGTATGCTTTGGGTCGTTGTCATGCTGAAAGATGAAGTTCCTCTTCATGTTCAGCTTTCTAGCAGAAGCCTGAAGGTTTTGTGCCAATATTGACTGGTATTTGGAACTGTTCATAATTCCCTCTATCTTAACTAAGACCCCAGTTCCAGCTGAAGAAAAACAGCCCCAAAGCAGGATGCTGCCACCACCATGCTTCACTGTGGGTATGGTGTTCTTTTGGTGATGTGCAGTGTTGTTTTTGGGCCAAACATATCTTTTGGAATTATGGCCAAAAAGTTCAACCTTGGTTTCATCAGGCCATAACACCTTTTCCCACATGCTTTTGGGAGACTTCAGATGTGTTTTTGCAAAATGTAGCCTGTCTTGGATGTTTTTCTTCGTAAGGAAAGGCTTTCGTCTACCCGATAGCCCAGACATATGAAGAATACAGGAGATTGTTGTCACATGTACCACACAGCCAGTACTTGCCAGATATTCCTGCAGCTCCTTTAATGTTGCTGTAGGCCTCTTGGTAGCCTCCCAGACTAGTTTTCTGCTCGTCTTTTCATCAATTTTGGAGGGAGCTCCAGTTCTTGGTAATGTCACTGTTGTGCCATATTTTCTTCACTTGATGATGACTGTCTTCCATGGTATATCTAATGCCTTGGAAATTCTTTTCTACCCTTCTCCTGAATGATCTGACTGACCTTTTAACAATGAGATCCCTCTGATGCTTTGGAAGCTCTCTGTGGACCATGGCTTTTGCTGTGGGGTGCGACTAAGAAGATTTCAGGAAAGACCAACTAGAGCAGCTGAACTTTATTTGGGGTTAATCAGAGGCACTTTAAATGATGGCAGGTGTATGCTGACTCCTATTTAACATGATCTAGAAAGTGATTGCTTAATTCTGAACACAGCTACATCCACAGTTATAAGAGGGTGTGCAGACTTATGCAACCACATTATTATTATTTTTTATTTAAAGGTGGAAAAAGTATATTAAAGTATTGTAGGGCTCTCGATGAGCGCCTATGGCGCTCCACGCGTGTCCTGCAATGAGCTCCTTTGGCGCTCATTGCAGCCCCTATCATTTGTAAAGTCTTGTGAGTGCAGCCTACAATGAGCGCCTCTGGTGTTCATCGCATGGCTCGCAATGAGCACCTTCTGCGCTCATTGTGAGCCTCTCCCCTTGTGTACTTCAAGTTTCTTGCTTTGCAACGATCACCTTTGACGCTCATCGCTAAGACAGACATATAAGTACAGTATAAAATATATAAAATGTATTTAGTACAGTGAATTTATAAATTAATATAATTTGTGTAGGCGGGTAAAGCACCATTTTAGAATCGTAATGTTATTATTTGCAAGTTAGTGTTGTAAAATGTTGGCTTTTTTCTATGTGTTACTTGGCTCGTGAGCATTTTCTGTCCGTTGTAATGGTATATTTTGTATGTCCTAACTCGTATGTGCCTGGCGGTGATTTGCGCGCCTCGGTCTCCATTAGCCTTGTTTTTCACTTTTTTCGTCTGGCATATTTTTTTCTCGCTTAGCCAATTTTCGAGTGCCGAAACTCGTAAATTTTGGCATAAAATTGCGTGCAACCTCACTCCCAGGCATCCTTTTGTTCCCCCCCAGGGCACAGCCGCAAATGCTGCCTTAGACAAAACAGATTTCTGTGCAGGGAGCAACCAAACCAAGCTTTACAGATGAGACACAGCTCTAGGAGCCAATAGGAAATGGGAACTTCATGACTTTTATAATGAGTGGGAAGTGCTGTAACTAGGCGGCGGAGGCAAGGAAACATTAGAAATATATAGAAAGTCATTGTTTTTTTATTTAAAAATATATTTTGATATTAAAAAGATGGGACAATTCAGTTAATAAAAATGTGTTTTGTGTGTTAAAATATGATATATTTATAGACAATGCATTACAGTATTTGTTCCTAGGCAACAGTTTTGTGATGTGTATTAACCCCTTGAGTACTGGGTTGTGTGTTACCCTGGATGTTGTATCATAAAACAGGCTTAATACCAACATATCGTATTTTTTAATCACATGTGTTGATCTTCTATTGTTAAGTGCCAAATAATGTTGAAATGTAATCATTTTGTAGTCCTTTTTTTCTTCTCTTTACTATACTGTCGGAATAACTTGTTATTTATTGTCCATGCAAAAATCAGTGGAGATTTTTGCCTTGCTTTTTGGCTGTGTCACGAAGTTCACTGGTAGCAGTGACCTGTTGAAGTTCCCTTGCAATGTTTTAGGGATGGGGGATTAGCATAGCTAGGTAGGATTTACTGTGCTGATACAGCACTCATACTTGATTTTGCTGAGATTTGCATAGGGCCCATAGTTAATGGCAGTTTTGGAAAAAATAGGAAAGTGGTGTCTCATCAAGAAGTCGTTAGAGGGATTTATTTAAGAGTTGGAAAGAATGTATTTAGAAAAGACGTTTTTGACTTGAGACAACAATTTGGCTGCTTTGCAAAGAAGAAAGGTGATCAGCTATAAGAGAGCAAGAGAGTGAAATGCAACCAGTGAAGAAGGGAATGAGGGCCTGACATATAGAGTGAATGAAGGAAAATGTACAGTGCCTTGCAAAAGTATTCATCCCATTTGGCATTTTTTGTGTTTTGTTGCCTTACAATCTGGAATTAAAATGGATTGTTTGGGGATTTGCATCATTTAATTTACAGAACATGCCCACAACTTAGAAGATGTGTTTTTTTTTTTTTTTTTTTTTATTGTGAAGCAAACAACAAATAGGACAAAATAACAGAAAAAGTCAATGTGCATAACTATTCACCCCCCTATAGTCAATACTTTGTAGAGCCACCTTTTGCGGCAATCACAGCTCCAAGCCGCTTTGGATAAGTCTCTATGAGCTTGCCACATCTTACCACTGGGGTTTTTGCCCATTCCTCCTTGCAAAACTGCTCCAGCTCCTTCAGGTTGGATGGTTTCTGCTTGTGAACAGCAATGTTTAAGTCTGACCACAGATTTTCTATTGGATTGAGGTCTGGGCTGTGACTAGGCCATTCCAACACATTTACAGGTTTCCCCTTAAACCACTCAAGTGTTGCTTTAGCAGTGTGTTTGGGGTCATTGTCCTGCTGGAAGGTGAACCTCCGTCCTAGCCTCAAATCACGTACAGAGTGGTACAGGTTTTGCTCAAGAATATCCTTGTATTTAGCTCCATCCATCTTTCCCTCAACTCTGACCAGTTTCCCAGTCCCGGCTGCTGAAAGACATCCCCACAGCATGATGCTGCCACCACCATGTTTCACTGTGGGGATGGTGTTCTTTGGGTGATGTGATGTGTTGGGTTTGCGCCAGACATAGCGTTTTCTTTGATGGCCGAAAAGTTAAATTTTAGTCTCATCAGACCAGAGCACCTTCCTCCATACATTTTGGGAGTCTCCCACATGCCTTTTCTCAATCTCAAAACGTGCCATTTTGTTTTTTGCTGAAAGTAATGGCTTTCTCCTGGCCACTCTGCCATGAAGCCCAACTCTATAGAGCGTACGGCTTATTGTTGTCCTATGTACAGATACTCCAGTCTCTGCTGTGGAACTCTGCAGCTCCTCCAGGGTTACCTTGGGTCTCTGGGCTGCCTCTCTGATTAATGACCTCCTTGCCTGGTCTGTGAGTTTTGGTGGGCAGCCATCTCTTGGCAGGTTTGCTGTTGTGCCAAGTTCTTTCCATTTGGTTTTGATAGATTTGATGGTGCTCCTGGTGATCATCAAAGATTTGGATATTTTTTTATAACCTAACCCTGACTTGTACTTCTCAACAACATTGTCCCTTACTTGTTTGGATAGTTCCTTGGTCCTCGTGGCAGTGTTTGGTTAGTGGTGCCTCTTGCTTAGGTGTTTCAGCCTCTGGGACCTTTCAAAAAAGAGATCATGTGACACTTAGATTGCACACAGGTGGACATCATTTCACTAATTATGTGACATCTGAAGGTAATTGGTTGCACCAGAGCTTTTTATTGGCTTCACAACAAAGGGGGTAAATACATACGCACATGACAATTTTCTGTTTTCTATTTCTAAAAAATAGTTTTATATATATATTTTTTTTTCTCATTTCACTTCACCAACTTAGACTATTGTGTTCTGACCATCATCTAAAATTCAGATTAACAAAACAATGAATTTAAGGCTGTAATGTAACAAAATAGGTAAAAAGTCAAGGGGGGTGAATACTTTTGCAAGGCACTGTAAATATATATTGAAGTTCATGGATTATGAATGATTCTGTAAAAGGAGAATCAGTAGTGTATGCAAACATTTTTTTTTATTTTACAGGAAAATTCCCAAAATAAATACTAATAAACATACCCTCAAACTTGCAAAATGTATGCAGTTTTGGGGCAGTTGATTTTGATAAGAAATGCCTGTGAACATCCAAGCTAAATTAGCATAAAATTCATAATTTGCTGTGGCTATTCAGAGGTAGCTACAACATTGTAGCAAAATATGGGAATTCAGTTTCGGCAGCAACGCATCATGGAATTTGAAGCTCAGACAGTGCTGCTCTGGATCTCTGCACTGTGCTGCTACTGGCTGGAAGGTTCGTATAGAGTTAAAAATCGTAGTTGAATGCAGTGTTTTTATTGATAGATACACTGTGTCTATGTGGGGTGTGGAAACCATCAGTATCTAAACAGGCAAACTTCCATATACCTTTTAAGACTCTGTAGGGCTGGATGTACAGTGTAGTGTCCTAGCCTATCATACACACATATCAGCAGAATGTTGCAGATAAATGGTCACTGATTGGTTTGTATGGGACAAAGCACAGCAAGTAGCACAGAGTCTAGCCTAGAGAGGAAAAACATAAGCACTTTTTAATAAAATAAAGTAAATAAAAGTAAATCGATAACCTGGTATATTATATATATTATATATCTAGTAAAATCCCGAAACCTTCCCTATCCGCTTAAGTCATTTATTTTCTACAATGCAGTTGAAACTGATTTTTTTAAAGAAGCATTGTCACCCCAATAATAAGTTGATGTTGTCTTAAAGATCACTGGAAACTACCTCCATGATGCCTTTTTTTTTTCACGCAGGAAGCTCATCCCCGAGATATTCAGCATTGTTTATGCTGTAGTGTAATTCAATATGCTTATTTTAGTGCAGAGTGCTGCGCGTTATTTTTGCTAATTAGTATTAAGGAGCCACTCATTTGTATAAAAACGCCACTGACAATTCTGAATATCTCAAGAATATTTTACTTTAGACAAAAATGCCAGTACAATATAATGTATGGCCAGTTTTTCAGGAACTTTGAGCAGAACTGTAAACAAAACTTGATTTTGGAGTGACAGGGTAATTATAAATATTTTTTTTTTTTTATTTCTTGAAAAATTGATCTGCAAGCAGAGCATTTCGCCTCCTTTTGTACAAAACCTAGAAAGCCACTGACTTCCCCATGATCAGCGATGCATTATACGCCTCTGTACAGATCCTGTTTAACTGGAAACAAATAGAGAGCGTGAAGCGTCCGCAATGCAAAATAAAATGTACGTTTTTAAATTGTCAGATCAGTTGTTTTTTTTTCATGCTAAGGAATCGTGCGGTTTAATTCCTGTATTTCTGTAATGAAGACAATAACCTGATGCAAAAAAAACCTTTATTAATACGTATTCTGGGTTAGTTCTACATCATTAAAGGATCACTGTGGTCTTAAATTTAAAATATCTTCTTTAAGATTTGCACTTGAAAATAAGTAATGTTAAAAATGTCTTTAATGTATTCATTTTTTATGCAATTATGTATAAACTATCATTTTAATTTCAAGTTATCTGTGGGAGGAGATGTTGAACGCAAGGAAGAAGCTGCTATATACAGACAAATGGAATGTGACATCTACAGCTGCCAGTGCTTTCATTAGGACTAACTAAAGCTCATTAGTTTACATGGAAGTGCCGACTGACACATAAGCAAGAAGAAGCAGCCTAGGAAAGAAATGTAAAGAATAATTGCATATAAAAGTAAAAATAGATGATTTTTCTCATTAGTTTTATTGTTTGTTTATTCAAAAATGAATATTGGAGAAATCGGATCTATCCTGTTATGTGCACGCACAGCATGGGAAGCCTCTTGGTGCCGGGCGGGCTCGCGACCCAATGTACTCCCTAACCCATTGGCGGCCCTAACCCTCTACACCATTTACCGACCCTAACCCCCTACACCCCTTACTGGCCCTAACACTAACCTTCTAATACGCTTCGCCTAACCCCCTAAAAGTAGCTTTCTAACCCTAACCCCTTACCGGCACTAACACTAACCTTCTAACCCGTTTAGCCTAACCCCCTAAAAGTAGCTTTCTAATCCTAACCCCTTACCGGCACTAACACTAACCTTCTTACACCTTTAGCCTAACCCCCTAAAAGTAGCTTTCTAATCCTAACCCCTTACCGGCACTAACACTAACCTTCTTACACGCTTAGCCTAACCCCCTAAAAGTAGCTTTCTAACCCTAACCCCTTACCGGCACTAACACTAACCTTCTAACCCGCTTAGCGTAACCCCCTAAAAGTAGCTTTCTAATCCTAACCCCTTACCGGCCCTAACACTAACCTTCTAACCCGCTTAGCCTAACCCCCTAAAAGTAGCTTTCTAATCCTAACCCCTTACCGGCCCTAACACTAACCTTCTAACCCGCTTAGCCTAACCCCCTAAAAGTAGCTTTCTAACCCTAACCCCTTACCGGCCCTAACACTAACCTTCTAACCCGCTTAGCCTAACCCCCTAAAAGTAGCTTTCTAAGCTTAACCCCTTACAGGCCCTAACCGAAAAACTGCCAATCCCTTACAGACAGCTACATGGGAATGTCCGTGGTGCGCTTCCAAGCGCTGAAATGTGCGTGCATATAACAGGATAGGTCCGAGAAATGTGAGCACATTAGTCATATATCAGTTTTTGTACAAAAAACACAACACAAACTTTGGTCCTGAAGTTTCAGGCTCATTTACTTTGTTATCTTTAACCATTTGTTATTTTACTTATTTGGATTGTGCCTATGACCTCCCCTATAACTCATATCCCGCCCTTCCAAACCTGACCCTCCCCACTTGTCTCAGTCATATCAATGGCGCCGGGTTAGACACTCAAAACTAGCCACGTTTCAATAGCCGCTATTAGCCAATCAGCTCGCATCCTGACTTCCTACAATTCACGCCCCTTCCTATGTTGACGTTATCAGTAACCAATCCGATATTTCTAGCTCACTAAACACGCGAACCAATCAGAGTTTTTAAATACAACCTATTGGACGTCTAGCCTTTGAAAAAAATCGTTGTAAACAAGGATACAGCCAAACTGCTTTCTGATTGGTTGAGGCTTACTTACACAGACTCTGAAGATGGCCACGCACGCCGTATCCCAGGAGGCTTTGCAGCTTTCATGACAGCACTGAATTCATTCACCAATAGCAATGAGGAAAGTTTGTTGGTAGGCGTGATTATGGGTTAATGATTGACGAGCGCAAGGATCAATCATTGACTCGTATTATTTTTCTCTTCTGTGCAATTGGTAGGATTTGGTTAGAGGCGGGATTATAGTCAGGGAAGCGCTGGAGACTAGGGGGAGTTGTCAATAGGTATAAAGGTGTCATGGCGGCGTGGACAGAGGAAGTGGTATAAGGAGAAGGTGGTGATTGCCAGGGACCGTTATATTCAGATGCTGGCTTACTCATGGAAGGCAGGGGCCTGCGCTTGTGGCGGCTTGGGTTGTCTCTGGCCGCTTTGCTGTTTATGAGAACAGTGGCAGCTGGGCTTGTGGAACAGGGGGCTCCCGGGAATGATGCCGGATACCCCTGGGAGGAACGGGACGATACAGCAGAGAACAGCCTGAGCTCCGTGTCATCGGGCCTTGGAGCTGCTGCGGCCTTTCCTGCAGGAGATGTGACTGTAGAGGATGATGAGTCTGGGGCCGAGCAGGAGTATATGGAGGGCGGGAGAGAGGAGATGAGACCCAGGTGAGTTAGAGGAGTGGACCATGATCAAGGGAAGGAGATACATCAAAGGTGTGCACTTGTAATGAAATGGAGGTTTGAGGGTGCACCTGTAACTAGGTGGGGGAAAGGGGTGTGAGGGTGCACCTGTAAATTGGGGGGGGGGGGGGGGGGTGAGGCTGCACCTGTAACTGGGGGGGGAGGTGTGAGGGTGCACCTGTAACTGGGGGGGGAGGTGTGAGGGTGCACCTGTAACTGGGGGGGGGGGGGGGAGGAGGTGTGAGGGTGCACCTGTAACTGGGGGGGGGGGGGGAGGAGGTGTGAGGGTGCACCTGTAACTGGGGGGGGGGGGGGAGGAGGTGTGAGGGTGCACCTGTAACTGGGGGGAGGAGGTGTGAGGGTGCACCTGTAACTGGGGGGGAGGAGGAGGTGTGAGGGTGCACCTGTAACTGGGGGGGGGGGGGGCGAGGTGTGAGGGTGCACCTGTAACTGGGGGGAGGAGGTGTGAGGGTGCACCTGTAACTGGGGGGAGGAGGTGTGAGGGTGCACCTGTAACTGGGGGGAGGAGGTGTGAGGGTGCACCTGTAACTGGGGGGGGAGGAGGAGGTGTGAGGGTGCACCTGTAACTGGGGGGGGAGGAGGAGGTGTGAGGGTGCACCTGTAACTGGGGGGGGGGGGGCGAGGTGTGAGGGTGCACCTGTAACTGGGGGGGGGGGGCGAGGTGTGAGGGTGCACCTGTAACTGGGGGGGGGGGCGAGGTGTGAGGGTGCACCTGTAACTGGGGGGGGGGCGAGGTGTGAGGGTGCACCTGTAACTGGGGGGGGGGGCGAGGTGTGAGGGTGCACCTGTAACTGGGGGGGGGGGCGAGGTGTGAGGGTGCACCTGTAACTGGGGGGGGTGGGCGGCGAGGTGTGAGGGTGCACCTGTAACTGGGGGGGGGGGGGCGAGGTGTGAGGGTGCACCTGTAACTGGGGGGGGGGGGGCGAGGTGTGAGGGTGCACCTGTAACTGGGGGGGGGGGGGGGGCGAGGTGTGAGGGTGCACCTGTAACTGGGGGGGGGGGGGGGCGAGGTGTGAGGGTGCACCTGTAACTGGGGGGGGGGGGGGGCGAGGTGTGAGGGTGCACCTGTAACTGGGGGGGGGGGGGCGAGGTGTGAGGGTGCACCTGTAACTGGGGGGGGGGGGGCGAGGTGTGAGGGTGCACCTGTAACTGGGGGGGGGGGGGGGCGAGGTGTGAGGGTGCACCTGTAACTGGGGGGGGGGGTGTGAGGGTGCACCTGTAACTGGGGGGGGGGGCGAGGTGTGAAGGTGCACCTGTAACTGGGGGGGGGGGGGAGAGAGAGAGGTGTGAGAGTGCACCTTGGTTTGTTGTGTCAAGTTCATAATCAAATAAGCCAATTTTGCATAGTCCCAAAGGAGGAATGTGTTGATTTTATGAACAGTTACATGAAGTACTCTGTTCAAATAAAGGGTGACATAATTCTGGGAACCCTGACCCTTAAGTTTACTTCACTCTGAGTATTTCCTAGAAGTATAATGTGTCTCTGCATGCTCTCCATCTCCTGGTCTTGCGAGTGTTTAGTATCATTTCTATATCAGATTTCTATGTATGTGCCAAGTGATGCAGGCCTGAGAAGTTGGTAGGCGGCTTATATTCTTGTTTTACCATTGGAACCATTGCCATTTAAATAAATGCTGTTTTGTCAATCAATGCATGTTCCTCATTCCTGTGTAGTGAATGGGGACTTTTAGCTCTCATAAGATTAGAAGCCCTGTGTATTGCCAAATGACACGTTTAATTTTGTTTGTAACTGACGGGACCTAAAATAATGACTTTAAAAAAAAAAAATCTCAATGCATATATAACCATGATTAAGGGGAGGGTAAGGATAAACTACTCATAATTGTTACTTACATTATGAATCTATCATAGATCTCCTAACAAGCTGTCAGATAGGAGTGGGATGCAGCTCAGTGTGGGAAGAACATCTGCCACTGTATGTCTTTATGCTCTTTAGAATAGGCACAATTACAAAGCTTTTCCATGTTCTGCACAAGGTGGGCTTTGATTGAGGTTTCCATTGGTGAGCTATGGCTTTACTCTTTAAGTAATTTTGCAATGCCAAAGCATTTTGTAAATGGTATTGATAAATTATCCTATCTAAAGTTTTGCTCCTTTTTTGGACATGTACTTTTAATGTAAATTAATGGTGTTCTAAAAAATAAATTTAACATGAAAATTCTTACAATGGAGATTTACGTTTTTTTTGTTGTTTTGTTTTCCAGCTGAGTAAAGTGATTTTTCTGTGCTGATTTTATTAGCAAGGTAGGGTTTCCCCCAGAAGACAAAGGTCTGTGTATCGCCAGATTCAGACCTCACACTGAAGCCAAAGTGCTTGGCATGCATTCTCAACAAGCACAACAAAACTTCACTTTATTGTTCGACCCAGAGACTATTACTAGTAGAGATGTGGGCAAGTTTGACTATTAATGATAATAATAATTATAATAATAGTATTAACTTTTATTTGTTTTAGCCAACATATTCCATAGCGATGTACAGGGGATAAGAACAAGGGAAATACAATATTAACAAATTCAGAAAAATGATGACTACCGTCTTAAACTGAAGAACAACTCCTTGTCGTTGGCGTTCTATGTCCAATAGTCATCTTAACTTTTTCTTGTTGCAAAATATAATTGCTCAAAGCTTTAAATATGATTTAGAGTTTTAACTCGTGGTAGTTTTTCATCCCTGTGTTTTTGACATAAAATTTGGAAAATGGGCTTAACGGTCTAGTAAATATTTTACGATCGAGTTCAGACAAATGCTTAATAGGCTGTGCCTGGTGAACACAAGGTAAGGTTGCGTGTCAAGCTAAATCTGCATGCTTTTTATTTCATGACATAACAGTTTTTTTTTAGTTTTTTGTTGTTGTAATTTTTAGATTATTAAATCTTCCATTAATATTTATTTATGTATTTCTCATTACACATAAATTTCCCCGGTTGTCCAGCTCACTTCTAAATATGGTCTGCTATGTCAACATGTCAAGGCTTTATCTGAATAAATTAATCTGCTTTTTGATCTTGGAGATTTTTTTTGTGAATAGAAAGCAATTTAACTTTGCATTAAAAACTGCCCTTTAAAAGTGTCCAACTAATTTATATTTCTACCATGTTGCAAACTTTTTATTATTTTAGCTATATCTTTGAAAGACTGTACTATTTCTCTTTACTAGAACACATTATTATTTGAGTTGTTACCCAGCCGTCCTTACTCCTACCGATTTTACTGCTGCTTTACATACTGTTTGATCCTGGCTATTTCTGCCATCATCTCCCACCTTGGGAGCAATTACAGCTCCTTCTGACTACGGGTGCCTGAGATGGGAATTATCAAGCCTTTGTTGGTACTTAGTCTTTCTATCATTTTTTTTTTTTTTTTTTTAACCAGAGCTTTCTGGTGTCTGTCTTGATATATATGAGGGATTGCAATTCATTTTTGTTAAGCATTTTGCAATAGTTGATACTTTGCCTCTATGTTAAACCTTTTAACATTTTTGCTGCAGCAACATTATAGTTGTGGGCTCAGTACTATGCATTGGGCTCGCGAGTCTGTGTTGGGTCTATAATGTTATTTTTTATCTTTAGTAAATTCATAGTAGTTGTTCAGGAACAATATTGAAACTCTATCTATATATCTAGTTGAGGAGCCAGTGATTACTTTTTGTATTTTTGTTTCTAGTTTAGAAATATTAAGGGGCCATTAGAGAGTGTTTTTATATGTTACTGAAATGTCTTTGTTTGTATGGGAATTTGGTATTATTTTTATTTAAGACATTGTTGCTTCTTAGCATTCCTATATATTAAGAAACTTGTGTGGAAGGTGTTGTTTCTTTATCAAGTTAAAAATGGGCGTAAAAGCACAACCTTGTCGCAATGTTCATATTGATAAGGCTTTCTTGAGATGTTCAAGGATACAGACTAGGAGAAAAGAAAGCTGCGACACGCACTTTAAGACATATCTAAAATTCATGGATTATGAATGCATCTGATAGAGGAGAATCAGTAGTAAAAACCACCAAAATAAACATTAAACTTGCCCTAATGGACCCATTGGGGGTGGAGGGGATGGTAACAGACATAATCATTTTAAATATTATATATGTTAAATGTTCTTCAATATTACTGTTTGTATGTGAGCGTTCTTATTATCACCTCCTCTACTAATCATCATTTCCTGTTGGTATAACCATTAGCTTGGAGGGTGGGATTTCTATTTATGCTCAACTTTCTATATCGGGACTTGACTAATGAGTTTTACTGCTGGCTCCTAACTTTTTAATTATAGTTATTATATGTATGTTTCTATATATTATCCATACCCTGGCTCCCAAAAAAAATGTTTTGATGGCTCCTAAGTATGAAATAAATGTTGTCAAACCCAGTTCAACATAAGTTTTAAGGCATTTCCACTTGTAATTGCAACTGGTTGTAATTAAAAATCCCCCTTTGTATACTTTCGTCTATGTAATAACTTTATTTTATTTTAAACAAACAATTAAAAATCTCATCACTGTTATGAAGGCAAAACCTTATTTACTGAACCGCATGTGATGTGACTTGTTGGAATAAAAACTAACATTTCAGGTTTAGTGTTTTCTAGGCGCTGTGTACATTACATGACATGTTTTAATCTTTTAAGTAGAGTTTAACACTCTCTCAACAAAACTAGATCATTCTAGACAGAGTGATCTCCACAACTGCCTGCAGGCTAGCGTTTTGAGACATTCAACAATCACTCGTTAAAGGTATATACAAGTTTCATGGATTAATAATGAATCCGTAGTGCATGCAAACATTTGTTACATGAAAGATCCAAAATAAACATTAATAAACTTCACCTAAAACTTGCAAATTTTCTGTTTTCTGGCAGTTGATTTTTGAGAAGGCTTACATTGGTAAATTAGCAAAAAAAAAAAACATAATTGTGGCCAATTGGAGGCAGCTACAACATTGTTGCAGTGTCTGGGGGTTCAGTCTCTGCAGCAAAGCATCATGGGATGTGTAATATTTTGTTACCACCACAAGGAAGCAGCTCATACAATGCTGCTCTAGATCTCTGCACTATGCAGCTGTCGGTTGGAAGGTTAGTATAGGGTTAAATTGTACTTGAATGCAGTAAATCTGCATAGGTATAGAATGACTCCATTAATTAATTTTATAAACCTACCCCCCCGTGTGAATAAATGTGAGATACTTTTTCTTTCTCTATTACAATGTCAAATCTATTTAGCTGAGTTTATCCCTTTTTTCTAAGCATATTTTTGAGCTGCTGTCACATTTGCTTGGGGTTTTCCAGGGGTGTCTTGTTCCCATGGATACTGAAGCTTATGTCACTTCTGACGTGGTCTCCAAAAGGGAAAGTAGCTGATGACTAAATGTAGTTATTTTCTTTTCGGAGACTTGTTTATTTAATTCTTTTTTTTTTTTTTTTTTTTTCTTTTTTTTTTTTTTTTTTAGGAGAGATTTGAAGATTTGTTCTTTAATTTGTGCAACCATTCTTAGGGTCTGTGTGATGAGCAATGTGTTGTTATAACTTGTCCTCTGAGATTAATGGACCCAAAGATTTATAAGCCAGCCTGTCAGGACAGAGGAGGGGAAATCCCACAAATGTTTTACTTTAGAGGTCTGTTGTGTAGAAAAATGACATTAATTTCTCATTCCTGAAAAACCTTTGCAAGACGTAAAACATGTTTTAAAGGTATATGG
The DNA here is from genome assembly GCA_027410445.1 of Discoglossus pictus. NCBI lineage: Eukaryota > Metazoa > Chordata > Amphibia > Anura > Alytidae > Discoglossus > Discoglossus pictus. Next base: position 34,459,500 of record CM050163.1, read on the forward strand.
AAGCTTCCCTCCACAAACAAGCCACCTAGTACCTACCATAAGAAACACCGCATTCCCTTTTTTTTTTTTTTTAACCCTATACTACCTTTTCAGCCAATAGCCGCACACTGCATAGATATAACTGTAGTTGCATAATTTAAGGGAGGAGTGTGATGTGGGGGAGACTACAAATCTCATGCTTTGCTGCCGAGACTGACTCCTCATACTTTTGTACCTGCCTCTGATTGGCTACAACAAATTATGAATTGTATGCTAATTTAACTTGGATTTTAAGGGGCCTACCATCTCAAAATCAACTGCCAGAAAACTAAAGAAATTATGCCAACTCGAGAGTGAGTTTATTTTGGGATTATTTCATACACTACTATTGCATTCAGAATCCAGGAAACTTCTATATCCCGTTTAATTGCATAGCAGATTTTTTTCCCCTTCTATTTTCAGTCTTGTGACTACATCCTTATTAAACAGTTACCTTGACGTGGGATTAGCATAATCTGTTTGCTTTGTATATAAGCTTTGGAATCACATGCAACTAAATGCCTGCAGCCGTACACTTCTGAAGATATTTATTTCTTTTTGATGGCCATAGTCGGATCTGTTCTTTTGATGCATATTCTATTTATGAAATGAATATACAAAATATATTATATGATGGAAGTGCTCTGCAGTTATCCATATGAACTAGATAGAAGGAAATCTGAATGCAGATGTGGTATTAAGAGGTACATTATAGTGATAGTATAGCAAAATATAGTTCTCATCTGTGATCTACTTTATACATTTGTTAAAAAAACGTTCAAAATGCTTAACTTTTTTTTCTTTATAGCAATGTTACACTTTATTATTAAAAAAAATACAATATAAAGGATTACTATTTTCCGCTTTTTTTCTAAATTTACTTTTTGAATAACACATTTTACATTTCTCTTTTAGGTCTCTGGTTATAATCAGCACTTTAGACGGGCGGATTGCAGCTCTGGATGCAGAAAATCATGGTAGAAAACAGTGGGACCTGGATGTTGGGTCAGGGTCTCTGGTATCGTCCAGCCTTAGTAAGCCAGAGGTATGTTCAATATAATTTCTAATTTTAAATGCTTGTTGCTTACATTTGCTATAAATTGATGTTCATTGAGCATTGCAGTGTGGTACATTCTTTACTGGAAAGTATATGGGGAGGGTGTCCACTTATATTCCACTATGGTTACAAATCTTCCATAAGGTGATCTAATGAGACCTGGCATCTTTATGGAAATTAAACATCCATACAGTATAATTATATTATATTAGAGTAGAGTATTTATCTAATATGTGCATGGAAGCTTCTTTCACTGAAAATGTTTTATGTTTAGTTTTCTCTCTAGCTAGCAACAGTCATATGTATTTGTATTTTTACCTTTTTTTAGATTGTATGAGATTGTAGATTTTAGAGTATTTTCCTTCTTATTAGGTGCTTTACGAAAGCACAGTGTGCGTTTTTTATTTTAAGCTCAGACCACGAGTTCTGCCTGTGGGCAAGTGGGTGTTTTATTTATATTTAAAACATTTATTTGGTAAATGTGTAGTCTCTATGTATCTGCTTTTTGAAGAATTTGCTGTGTTTTTATGCTGCAATATCATTCTGAAATGTTACTTTGGAAAGTTAAACAAGGGGCTGGAGCGCTGGGGGGCTTCGTTAGGGGAGGGGAGCGCTGGGGGGCTTCGTTAGGGGAGGGGAGCGCTGGGGGGCTTCGTTAGGGGAGGGGAGCGCTGGGGGGCTTCGTTAGGGGAGGGGAGCGCTGGGGGGCTTCGTTAGGGGAGGGGAGCGCTGGGGGCTTCGTTAGGGGAGGGGAGCGCTGGGGGGCTTCGGTGGGGGTGGGGAGTGCGGGGGGGGGGGGGGGCTTCTTTCAAATATCTTATATCCAACTCCTGTTGCACTAAAATATTCAACAAACAACCTATATCCTGCTTCAATTAGTATAGCTGTGATGCATCCAATGTTGTGTGAAAGTTATGAGAAGGAAAAATAATACCACTTATAATCTAAATGGTGGCGGGGGGTGATGTAGGGGTATCTGAGATAGAAAGGGATTTGGAAGTGCTTGTGGACGACTCTCTCCTTTTTTTTTTTTTTTTTTTTTTTTTCTCTGGAGCAATTAATAAATTAACATATATCAGGATTAGAGGAGATTGGACGGTTGAACTTGCTAGAATTTTTTTTTGTAATGATAATAAGCACATCATCTGCATGATGTGACTGCGGCTCAGTGTCAGCTGAAACTAGAGAGAGACCTTTCTGGAAATATTGTTCATGGACACTTTCACACAACTCATTACCGGTAAATACAGAGCTAAGTAATCTGTTATAGCATGGTGTACCTTCTGTATATACTGTGTTGTATAAAAGGACATGGCATGGCCATTATTTCTTATGATTGCTACATGAGCTCCTAACATTAGACGCTCTCTTTTATTTGGGGAAAAGTGCTGTAATGTTAAGTTGCTCCGTGTACAAATGCTGCTGCTTGTCAGGAGTGTCACAACTTCCTTCTGACAAACTCTTACTTGAGCATGTCGGGGCAATGCTCCTGCCAAGGAATCATTCACTGAAACCACCTGACCCATATCATTACGGTCCCTCCTACTGGTAAGGAATGAATAGTGTGTGATAGTTTGCAAAAGTACAAAGTTTTCTACATGAACTAGTTTTTAATATAGATATAAAAGGTGCAACAGTGCCACCTAGCGCACCTATCATAGTATATATAATCCTGCCTTTATTTTTGGAAATGACTAGCCTATATGAAGACATTTACTGTTGCCAGACCATTTCATATTCACTATACATTATATGGTCTATTTATTCAATTTTAGTAGGACAGCATTAGTGAGGGTTTGGAAGTATGGCGATGTACAAGTTGCCCATATCTTAAATATGGGGATGCAATAATATTCTTTATCTATGGAGATTTTTATTAGTGTTTTCACAACATGTGTTAAAAGGATAGGACTGTTTATTAAAGGGTTTTGGAAGCCTTTTTATGTTAAATCCATTTATTATTTTATTTTTCAAGTTTACAATTAATAAACATTAAAAATGCATGTGTAAAATGGCATCACATTTCTAGTCAGAACATTTTAATTCTTAAAAAGATTTTACCTCCTTAATGGCCACTGTTGTACTCATCCCCACCTTTCTCATTATAAGTACTATTGAAAGGAGGTGGAAGATTTCAACTGTGGTGACATTGATTGTGCTTTCTTGGTAAGGCTTAGCAATCTTCTACTTCCGTTCGGTAGTGCTCATGACAATGCTTATGACAATGAGAGAGATGAAGAGGGGTATAGCCGTGGCCATAAATGAGGTAAACTTTTCTCAAATTCTATCTTCCAAAAGCTTTGCTTCGGTTTTAATGGTGAGCTAAACCTAGAATTCACATAAACCGTGTGTTCGCTGACCCTTTGTGTGTTCTTTATTTAAACAAAAAGAGTTGTAAATAAGTAACCTTTTGTGATTGTAGCTAATAGAGTAGTGATGAATGTATGTGGGACTCTGTCTTGTAATACAGAATTGTTGGTGGGGGTTATTTTATTAAGGAAATTAAAATCAAATCCTTTTGATCTATGCAATAATCCGAGGAGAGTTCTGTGTTGGATATATCCCTCTATTTCTCAGATTGTATTTATTGCACACCTAGTACAGTGGCGTGGACGGATTAAAGAGTTGGGTGTATATTTCATTATGTCTAATGGATATATCTTTACATCTTTTAGCAATTACCCCCACAATGAATTGTGATGTATAGATATATTGTCACATTGTGTTCTTTTATACACTTCTAGTAATACGAAAAAATACATAAGGGACACATGTGTTTAAATGTCTATCTGATGGCACATTGTTTATTCTATATGGAGCAGATCGTACCCGCACTTCTGGCATCTCTCCATAGCGGTGCCACAGCCTATGCCCAGAATGCGTACATCATTTATTTGCACATGGCATGCCTTTCTTTAGTAACCTGTTCCTTTAACCATGTAAACTGGCACCTGATTGATGTACAGTTCAGGATTAGCTTTCTTTTCTAAATATTCTCTGGGGAGCACTTGTTTATATATTGTGCAGAAATGCGCCTCATCCTTTAATCCGCGTCTGTCAGGCAGCTTAATTACTTTTGTATGAGTGTGTGAGAGCAGCGAGGCGGCACTAATCAGTGTTTATACACAAGCCTCAGATCATGATAAGACTCTATATAACCCACATTGTGCAGCAGCCGCTCTGACTCACTGCCTGGCTAAGCTGGTGAGGTAATGCTTTATGTGAGAACTGATGTCATCCTTCACCTTCAGTAACTTCACAGTCCACTTCCTTCCATTGGAAGTGCCCTTCACCTTCTGCCATCCCCTGGGCTTACAGACAGAATGGAATCTGAAATTATTTGATTTATAAATATTGATCGCAATCTTCCATTCATAATATGTCCTGCCGCCAGTTAACCTTTTCAGTAATTTATGATCACATAGTAACGGTGAAAGGATTTATACTGTACAAAATGTCTGAAAAGGTGTGCGGATAGTTCAATATATATATATATATATATATATATATATATATATATATATATATATATATATATATATATATATATATATATATATATATATATATATATATATATATATATATATATATATATATGTATGACTTAAAGGACACTATGCTCTCTTTATATGGTCTTAAATACAGTGGATATAAAAAGTCTGCACACCCCTGTTAAAAAATAATTTCAGAACTTTTTCCACCTTTTTTAATGTGACCTATAAACTGTACAACTTAATTGAAAAACAAACTGAAATCTTTTAGGTAGAGGGAAGAAAAAAATATAAAAATAAAATAATATGGTTGCATAAGTCGGCACACCCTTAAACTAATACTTTGTTGAAGCACCTTTTGATTTTATTACAGCACTCAGTCTTTTTGGGTATGCAATCAGCATGGCACATTTTGACTTGGTAAGATTTGCTCACTTTTCTTTGCAAAAACACTCCAAATCTGTCAGATTGCGAGGGCATCTCCTGTGCACAGCCCTCTTCAGATCACCCCACAGATCGGATTCAGGTCTGGGCTCTGGCTGGGCCATTCCAAAACTTTAATCTTCTTCTGGTGAAGCCATTCCTTTGTTTTGGATGTATGCTTTGGGTCGTTGTCATGCTAAAGGATGAAGTTCCTCTTCATGTTCAGCTTTCTAGCAGAAGCCTGTAGGTTTTGTGCCAATATTGACTGGTATTTGGAACTGAAAAATAATTCCCTCTATCTTAACTAGGCCCCAGTTCCAGCTGAAGAAAAACAGCCCCAAAGCATGATGCTGCCACCACCATGCTTCACTGTGGGTATGGTGTTCTTTTGGTGATGTGCAGTGTTGTTTTTGCGCCAAACATATCTTTTGGAATTATGGCCAAAAGATTCAACCTTGGTTTCATCAGACCATAACACCTTTTCCAACATGCTTTTGGGAGGCTTCAGATGTGTTTTTGCAAAATGTAGCCTGGCTTGGATGTTTTTCTTTGTAAGAAAAGGCTTTCGTCTTGCCACTCTACCCCATAGCCCAGACAAATGAAGAATACGGGAGATTGTTGTCACATGTACCACACAGCCAGTACTTGCCAGATATTCCTGCAGCTACTTTAATGTTGCTGTAGGCCTCTTGGTAGCCTCCCAGACCAGTTTTCTTCTCATCTTTTCATAAAGTTTGTTTGTTTGATTAAAGGAATGCATTTTATGGGTGTGTTTAAATCGGTGAGTGCTGCCGGCACTGGGGAGCTACAGTAGATTTAGGGAACCATGAATGCTAACGTGTACTGTGACATACTGAAGCAGAGCATGATCCCCCCCTCCCTTCGAAGACTGGGCCGCAGGGCAGTATTCCAACATAACTACCCCAAACACACCTCCAAGACGAACACTGCCTTGCTAAAGAAGTTGAAGGTAAAGGTGATGGACTGGCCAAGCATGTCACCAGGCCTAAAACCTATTGAGCATCTGTGGGGCATCCTCAAATAGACGGTGGTGGAATGCACCGTCTCTAACGTCCACCAGCTCTCTGATGTTATCATGGAGGAGTGGAAAAGGACTCCAGTGGCAACCTGTGAAGCTCTGGTGAACTCCATGCCCATGAGGGTTAAGGCAGTGCTGGAAAATAATGGTGGCCACACACAATATTGACACTTTGGTCCCAATTTGGCCATTTCCACCGACGGGGGTACTCACTTTTGTTGCCAACGGTTTAGACATTAATGGCTGTGTGCTGAGTTATTTTGACTGGACAGCACATTTACACTGTTATACAGGCTGTACACTTACTACTTTACATTGTAGCAGAGGGTCATTTCTTCAGTGTTGTCACATGAAAAGATATAATCACATTTTTGTAAATCTTTTAAGGATGTACTCACTTTTGTGAGATGCTGTAAATGCATGAGGGAAGTCGGAAGTCCCATATCCTTTTAAGTGGTGTGTGTTTTTTTTTTTTTTTTTTTTGTTTTTTTTTAAATTAAAGGATGCCCGCTACCTGAGACACCTCTTATTTCACAAATTAGACTTATCTTTATTTGAGGGGCTCTACCAGCCCAATGCCTTTCAGCTGATCACTATAGTAAATGGTGATTGATCGCTGGCTACATACAATTTTGTTTCTCATAGATCTTGTATTTTATGAAATAAAGGAAAGTGCAGTTTAAATCATTTTTAATGTTCTGCAAAATCATTCAGTTTTCTTTTTGGGTATGGCGAGGGTCAATTTTCAAGCCAATCTTGATAATATTTGCTCACACTGCACTTCCAGTTAATCCTTCTCCCCAACATTTGTATGATTTGCCCTAATGTCCAGCAAATTTTTATTTTCTCTGCTTCCTTTTTTTTTTTCTTTGTAGGTCTTTGGTAATAAAATGATCATTCCTTCTCTCGATGGAGATCTTTTCCAGTGGGATCGGGATCGAGAAAGCATGGAAGCCGTCCCATTCACAGTAGAATCCCTCTTGGAGTCATCTTACAAGTTTGGAGATGATGTTGTTTTAGTAGGAGGAAAATCCCTTACAACATATGGCCTGGGTGCTCACAGTGGCAAAGTGAGTGATCATTTTAGCATTATTACAAATATACTATTTATTTTATTTGCTGCACTTTTCTGTTGGCATGCCTGAGGATATGGCCTTGTAAAGAGAGGTTTCCATTAGTCCCATTGAAACCACAAAGAAGTGTGTGTGTGTGTGTGTGTGGCATTTGCAAACTCCTGTGCTAAACGTGTTCTCCCACTTCTGTAGAAATAAAAAAAAAAGGCAACTTCCACTTCAGTATAATTCTATATAAAAATTGTTTTGATTTTTTTTTTTTTTTTTTTTTTCTAAAACATATTAACTTGTAGCTTTTCAAATCACACTATTAATATGGAACTATTTTTGCTCACCAATTCGTAAGAGGACAAAAAGTGCTGTCTCTGAGCAGGTATTTGTAAATAACTTCTGCCTAAAACTGCTGTGTGTATATATATATATATATTTTTTTTAGTTCTTTTTCCTTTTTTTAAAAAAATCTTTAATTTTTAACCATTACACGATTGTGTGTGTGTATACAACCTCTTTATCTCTTTATAGTTTTCATCCATTCTTTCAGGTAGAGCTGACAATAGCATACATCTCAATGCATCTTATTACCTCTCTAGGTAAAATACATCTGTTCTGCCATGGGCTGTCGTCGCTGGAATGAAGAAGAACCTGAACAAGATGATATACTTTTATTACATCGAAAGCAAAAAACTGTGCGTGCTGTGGGTCCTCGCAGTGGTAGTGAGAAGTAGGTGTCATTATAATATTTTAAGTTATATTTGTTTGTACATATTTACCTTCCTTTGAAATGGGCATAATATATATATCTTTTTCAACACATTTTTTTAAAGGTGGAATTTTAGTGTTGGCCACTTTGAGCTAAGATATATCCCCGATATAGAGCCTGGAGTGGGGTTCATTGAAGGCCAGCTTGAAACCAGCATTGGTGCAGACGACTCCAAAATCATTTCTGATGTGGAGGATCAGGAGATGGGGACAAACGACCTGGTCATTAAGGTTTCTGTAGCAGACTGGAAGGTCATGGCTTTCAGCAGACAGTTAGGACATCTCGAGTGGGAACATCAGGTATGAAAAGCTATGTGAATATTGGATTTACAGAACTGAAAAGTGGAAGACATGATTGTTTGCAATATGGAGTCTCTGATTAACTGATGTTCTATGTCTTGTTGAATGATAAATTCTTGTGAACTACAGTTTTCCTTGACACTATTCAGATTCTTAATTATATTTGTAAGTAAACAATAAAAATGTGCATATTAGGAAGAAGGTCTTAACACCCATAAGTTTGTACATTAATAGATGTTTAATAAAATATATATGATATAATGCTTTATTTAGGATTGTGACCGATTAAAAACAAGCATGTCACTCTGTCAGTATATGACCGGGTAGTATGATCGCTATCTGATTATACTACGCCGTCTTACTGTCAACAAAGGGCTACCTGAGGCTTTTTTTTTTTTTTTTTTTTTTTTTTTTTTTTAGGTTTTCAAGTGCTGTGGAGCTGCTGTGTAAGCGTGCTGAATGTGTGCAGCGCAATAGTATGCGTGCGCGAGACTAAACCGTTTGCGTAGCTGTTCACTCCCGCATTAAAATGGCGGCAAATGTGTGGTATGCGTCTGTGTAGCAGAATATCCGTGGGTGTTTTGCATGTTTCTTGTGGTGTTTTGCGTGTGGAGAGTGCTGTAGCCTCGTTTTCGTTTTGTTCAGCGGCCATTTTTTCTCTCGCTTAGATTTTTCGAGTGACTAAACTCTTTTATTTTGTGTTAAATGAAGGTGTAACTTCATTTTTTAAGGTCCTGGATGCTCTCTCTTGCTGTAGGTAAGCTTTTTATGTATGTGTTGTGTGTATTTATTGTGTTTTTCATTTTTTTGTGTCCGCGGGTTGTGATTTTTGCGAGGTCGTAATGAGTGGTAACATGTTGTGGTGTTTGCGTTGCGACATAAAGTTTGCGAGGGTCGCAGTTGCTGTGTCGTGTTTGCGCTACGACGTAAAGTTTGCGAGGGTCGCAGTTGCTGTGTCGTGTTTGCGTTACGACGTAAAGTTTGCGAGGGTCGAAGTTGCTGGCAAGTAGCGCCTTTGGCGCTTCATGCCAGCAACGGAGGCCCTCGCTAAGCGAGCCCGCAAGGGTTAGCAACAACTCGTATGCTCACAAGTATATATGTGATACGCTCATGATAAAGTTACAGTACGACTATATAAAAAAGCATGCTGAAAATAAGGATTCATTCGTTATTTAAAAGCCCTTTAAATTATACTTTTGTTTGTTATGTCTGCGTTTTTGTAGCTTGACCATTTATCATTTACATAGGAAGTGCATATATATTGTAAATGCTAATCATATATGTTTTTTTTTTTTTTTTAATATATATAGTTCTGCACCCCTATTGCTTCAGCCTGGCTGGTAAAAAATGGGAAAGTCATTCCTATCAGTCTCTTTGATGATACCAGCTACACCTCTGATGATGATATCCTAGAAGACGAGGAAGATATTGTGGAGGCTGCGAGAGGAGCTACAGAATCCAGCTTTTATTTAGGTACAATTCATTAATTTGATTCTGTCTAAGGCTGAGGAATAGTTTCCGGTCCTTTTTTTTTTAAAGAATTTTATTCTGCTAAGCAATGTTTTCTAGATGAATTCTGACATGGAACCCGTTTTTGTACTCTAAAGTATTGTGGAAAAAATGGTTTTAAAACTCAAGTCCAAGAGCATAATTAGGCAGGACCGTTGTCATTTTAGTTATTAATTAGAAATGTAAAAAAAAAAAAAATATTTTGCTTAAAATGTTTCTATAAAAAAGTATAACAAACCTGTGTATTTATATAAGACTTTAGTTCGTATCTTGCATTCAGCCTTGGAATCTGTATGATCAACAAGACTTGTAGCGAATGTGAACATAACACTAGAGCAGTTTATTGAATGCAGATATTTCACCTCGATCTGAGGAGCTTATTACAAATTCCTTTAAGAAGTACAGCAGACAGGAAATTATTAAAGGCACGTTAAGCCGGTTGATGACAATCTGACCGTTACGGGGTTAAACATAAAATCTGGGAGCTCCTAAAATTTCCTACCAATAAAATAATATTTTATATATATGTGTATACATACATACATACATACATACATACATACATACATAAATTTTTTCTTTTTTTTTCTTTGTTGATTTCGATCTGTATGCATTTATTGCTGGAATTATTTCTTAATTGCACAATCTTTCTTTGATTAGGGATGTATCGAGGACAGCTGTACCTACAGTCGTCTGTAAGAATTTCTGAGAAGTTCCCTGTAAATCCAACGGCTTTAGATACCAGGAATGACAATGCCATAATATCTTTGCCAAGAATAAAATGGAAGCCTCTTATACGTAAGTAAAATCTTGGTAACTTTAATTTTTATGTACTTAATATTGTATTACTTATCTTTATTTAGTCCCGTAAGAAATAACAGAATTGAGGTTTGTTTTTACAAACAAAAATAATAATAATGAAATGTATGAGGTAGGAAAAAATGTAATTGAGACAGTTTGAAGACAATATTCAGGCCTCTTCTGGAGCAAAAAATTAAGCATTCATATAACTGCTATATTTTTCAGATTCTCCATCTAGAACGCCTGTGTTGGTTGGTTCAGACGAGTTTGATAAATGTCTTAGTAACGACAAGTTTTCTCACGAAGAATACAGCAATGGGGCTCTTTCTGTTCTTCAGTATCCATATGGTAAGTATAAACGTTTATTCTGATGTGTGAACTTGACTTGTGGATTCAATGACCACGAAGATAAATCTATTCATGATAATATAGGTCTTTCCTTTTTACTTCAGACTTTCAATTTTTATTTCTGTGGGATGGGGGTTAACTTTACCTGATCATTATTGCTCTTGTTTGGCTTGGAAATGGCTCATCGACCATACCAGCAAGTGTAAGCTTTCACTGATAACCAAGTTCCTTTCTTAGCGCGCTCTGTTTTTTATACAAACAATTTGACAATACTGTGGGTATTCTAGAACTTGCTCTTTATGTATTAATATCTAGAAAGAAACATATATATATATATATATATATATATATATATATATATATATATATATATATATATATATATATATAAAAATAATCTGAGTATTGCAGTATATAGTGATACCTTTTTTATTGGCCAAACATATTAATAGGTTTCATGACAAGCTTTCGAGAGCGGTACCCTTTGTGGAGTCAGAGGCAATACTAATTATAGATTTAGTCTATATAGAAATCAGTATTGACTATGAATCGACAAAGAGAGGAACGCACTTGAAAGCTCGTCATGAAACCTATGAACTTTTTTTATTGGACAAACAATCACTATATATACAATACTCAGATTATTCATCTGGGTCACTGGGCATTCACGGCTACCTCACTATCCGCCATGTTTGCCTAGCTCAGAAATGTTGTTTACATTTGTCACCCCCTACTTTAAATTGCACTTAAAAATCCCAGCAAAGGGAATAAAAAAAATATGATCTGAGATACCATATCTAAAAACCGTAAAAAAAAAAAAAATAAAAAAAAATTCTGTCAGTTAAATATTTTATAATGTTTTGTTTTGGAGTACAAAGTAACTTTTTATGTGTCTGACAGTTGAGAAACCTTTTGTGTATGAGATTATACATTCAGCATTTAAAATGTTAAATGTCTTAAGTAATTCTGTGGACAGAAGATTTATTGCAAAACTCAGAAAACAAAACTATTTTAGATACTCTAGTGTTGCATGTAATCCCGTTCTCCTTAGGTATGCTACATGTTGATATCTTTAAAATCTGTCGTGCCCCTGTATGTTCTGGCACGTGCGGTGGTGTGGGGAGTGGGTTTGTGGTTTGCCCCCTCCTCCTCGGAGTAACATGCCCACATGTCTTGTGCTGCTTACTGATGTTGACTCTTGCATGCAGCAGACTCCTTTTTCCAGTACGTGGCATGAGGTGGATTTCTTGGATGACGTGCATGAATACTGACTTGTCTTAAGCAAATTGTTGTAACTTCCTTTTTGTACAGAGACACTGGTGTAAATGCATACTGGAAATGTTAAAACAATTTTGAAGATTGAGAAAGAATAGTGTAATTTAATTATTTGGAAAAAAAGAATATTCCTCAATTGAAGAAAGGTTACTATGTCACAGAAATGGATCACAAATGTTTTATATTTATTGAAATGCTTTAACAATGTTACAAGATTATACATTAAATGGGGAAATGGTGATTGCTTTAAAGGACCTCTATAATCCTATAGTTAAAATATCGTTTTGAAGAACTATACATGGAAGTGGGCAACATGTTCCTAGAATTTAAAGCTACGAACTACTTTTTTTTATATGCAATTATGCTACCGTAAAATCAGTTTTTGTTGATTTAACTGCTTGAGGTGAGAGCGAGCGCTTAATCCGACCGGGGGAAAGTAGCAACTAAAACTGACTGCTTTCATTCTGGTTGGTTCTGAAAATAGAACTAAATGAACCGGCAGAAAAGTAGAGTTGCATGTAAAAGTTTGGTTTATATTTTTAAAACGTTTGCCCTTTTTTATTAAGTTTGCTTAGTTTGTGGCCTTTTGAGTAACCACCGTGACCAACGTCTAGACAAACACAGAAAATAATTTGAGGCAATTTTTTTTTTTTTTTATAATTTTTTTTTTTTTTTATACTTTTTTTTTTTTTTTGATGGACAGAGGGTGTTGAGTGAAATCTGATTTGCCACAACTTTATGGTTATCTATTAAAATGTCCAACTTGTTTCTAGCAATTCTTGGAGGAAAATCCAGACCTGAACAGCACAGAACTCCAAGAGCCATTGTAGCCTCTGTCAGCTCAGCTGGACATCCTATGCACCAAGCTCCAGCACTAACTACTGGTACAAGTTTGTACTGTGTGCCACCCCACTTATCCCAATACCTTCACTCACAATTAAGACACTATAATTATATCTGTTTGTTCTTTCCTTTTTTACCATTTCCTTCCATTATCCACATGTAGCATTTTCATAATTCCCATACTTATCACTATTATAAATCAGAAAATAGACTTATTATGCATGAAATTCCCTCGGGTTTGGTGTTCATTCAATTCCCTCCATGGCATTATCTGTGATCATTGTGTGATCGTCACTGAGCCTTGTATTAGCAGTCACAACTGCTTGATGAATATAATCCCGTATCCTTGCTTATTTTCTGTGATGTAACCAATCTTTAGTGATGATATTTCCTGGAGTGATGTGATTTCTTCATAAAAGGTGACAATTGGTATTCTATAGTAGTAATGGATATAAAACATGTTACAGTTTATTTTCAAAAGCAGATAAATATATTTAATGACTGCATGCATATCTTTAAATGAACATCTCCATCCATGCCTTTTTAAGGATATGCAGACTTGAAGGAACACTGTAGTCCTAGGCTTGTATTATGCAGTTTAAAAAAAAAAAAAAAAAAACACACAGAATTGGTAATTGGCAAAGATAGTTAAGTAAAACAAAATAAACACAACCTTTTTGATGTTATTGTCTATTCAATTGTATGCTGTGCTGTCACCTTAAAAAGCACTTCTATCTGAGTGTTTCTTGTGAAGTAGGTGACCACTTATCTTAACAGAGCAGTCTTTTTATAAGATGACGGGCCTGTATAAATAATAATAATTATATATATATTTTTTTTTAACTTCCTAAAAACACTATATGGGTCTACAGTGTTACTTTAAGGAGTCATTAACAGATTACATTAGATGGTCATGCTCTGAGTAATTAAAACATTTTTCTGTATTTTTTTCCAGCTATTGATTCTTAGATTCTTTTTGTTTTTCAGACAATGGTTATTACCTGCCTTACTACAAGAGAGAGCGCAGTAAGCGGGGGACTCAGATCACTGTTGGTATTCTGGAAAATCCAAACAACAAAAATATACGCAAAAAGGACCCTGTTCTCCTGCTACATTGGTGGAAGGAAATTGTGGGCACTATCCTGTTTTGTATCACTGCTACAACATACATTGTGCGCAGGTTGTTTCAACCAAACCCAAACAGTGCCAGGGTAAGAAATGCCACACATATTGGTTATCTATTTTTGTATAGAGAAGCACAGCCTAATTTTTTTTTTTTTTTTATATAACTTTTATCCAGTGCTTGGCATGATCACACCCTCCCTCATGCTTCTAGGGGTGCTATAATATCTTTTATATACAGTTCTATACACATTTTGGGCACCCCTGGCCAAATTACAGATTATTTTGTTAATTTTTAAAGTTAAAATAGGTAAACACAATCTCTGCAAAAGGCGGATAAAAAAAAGACCTGTGCCTGCAAGTGCACAATTAATTGTTATTTGAACTTAAATAGAAAACTGTGATTGGTTATCTATTTTAGTATAGAGGCACAGGTTTGAGGACCCTAGCGCTTCGTACTTTGTAACAGCTCCTTTGGCAGATCACAACTTACAAAAGCTTTTTGTAGCTCTCTATTTTTGTTTTTAATCATTTTTCAACCACATAGATGGATATTGAGGAGTGTTTTGGATAGTTGTCTTGTTCTAGCAGCCAAACTCTATAAATATCTGTGTCTATATGCTTTTATGTACGTTGTTTGGTTTTATGCAGTAAAAACAGCTTGTAAGCACTTCCTGATAAAATAAATATCTGATTGGGTCTGCAGCTCGCAAAAGTAGAATCTGCTGTACTTTTTTTAGTGCAGTGTCTTATACTAACCAATCAGTGACATGCTGCTGAGATATGGTTCCTGATTGGCTAGGACACTACACTGCACATACACCTTACAGAGTCTGCCTGCATATGCTGCAGTGGTCAGATACATACAGTTAATAAAGTACATAAAAGTAAATTGATACACAGATATATTATACACATCCAGGAATCCTTCATATCCCTTTAAGGTTTAGTCTCTTGACTGTGACATTCCCTTTCAGAATGCTTTTGATATTTAGTGGAATCCGTTCTTTCCTGTACATTGGCTGCCACACAATCCCAAAACAGAATAGATCCTTCCTCACCATGCTTAACAGTTGGCATATATAATATTTTATTTTATTTTATTTTTTAGTCTTCCAGGTCTTGTCTTGACTTCTATAGTTCCCCTTAACTGTCATTTCTTAATTTTTGGAAAGTGCAAGCTGTAAGCGCTTTCATATCTTTTTAAAGCCTTCCTCTGCTTTTTAGGCAAAAATTAGTTTCATTTTCAGATCCAATGTCAATTATTCAGAGCGGCTCTTAGTTGCTGGATGTTGGCATGTGATTTGAAGCTTTTCAAACTATTTTGTTTCACTTGCATATTATATTAATTTTTTGAATTTAGCCAGAGGTGTGCAAACTTTATTATTATTTTCATACAACTTAGTTTGAAAGGAATACTCAGTTTTGCTGCTATTTAGAAGCAGAATGAAGTGCTTTGGGTCTTGGTCTTTTCCTTTACGTGATTCTCCCACTTTCTAGTCTGCATCTCTGTAAAGGAAGCAGTTGATCCCTAATTTATTCTAAAACGTTTTGACAGGGTAATTTGTCCAACGCTACTGTGTTTATCTTATGTATTGATCATTTATATTTTGTAGTTTCAAATAAAATAGAATCTCTCCATAAAAGTTATTGACAAAGCATTGCTAATATTGGTTGAATTATACATATGTGGTATCATGTAATGTAAAGGGTATTAATAGATACAGTATCAACTTAAGGTTATTTAAAAACTTAGCGTTTTTCCTGCAGTAATATTTTTACCTTTCAATCTAAGCACTTTGTATTCCTTGTTAATTGGAGATCATTGTAATTGTTGATTACACCCTGAAACACTGAGGCTTTTGTCTTCCATGGAAGTCGTATAAAAAACAAAACTGGATATGTTCAGTCCCCAGGGAATGACTGTTTTAGATAAGTTACAAAGTCTTGAAGACTTTGTAATGAGTGCATGTGCTTAGTGATTGCGTCAGAATGGCCTGACTGGCTGCAATGTTTACCCGTCAATGTAAGTTGTTTCTAGGAAATGTGATTGTAGTAAATATTTTATCAATGTAATATTAAACAATCTGCTGTGTCACTTTAATTTGGACTATTGCTCCAAGACAATATTGCGTGTGTGTGTGTGTTAATATATATTTTTTTATTTATTATTTTCTTTTTTTTTAACAATATAGAGATATATATCCATTACATATTTTGTTTGTTTTCTTCTCTGATAGAAGAGGAAGGAGTCAGAAACACAATGTCAGACAGACAGCAAATATGACTCTGACAGCGCAGAAGTAAAAGATAACTGGAATGATTACAAGAACTGTGGTTATGTGTCGAGGTATGATACGTTTTTTTTTACACATATTCTAATGTTAGTTTTTAACCTTTCTGCATACTGATTAACCAAATGCAGTGGTGCGGAATGAAGTTTGATATCAAACTAAATGTTAAAACACATTCTGCAATATAATTTTATGATGACTTCCTTCACGTAGTACGGTTGTATTTTGTCTCCTTGCATGTAACTATAATAAGGGAGGGGCATACCCAAACATTCATTATATAAAGTGCTTTTCTTTGCCTTTGATAGGTATCTAACTGATTTTGAACCAGTTCAGTGCCTTGGACGTGGAGGCTTTGGAGTGGTTTTTGAAGCCAGAAATAAAGTTGATGACTGTAACTATGCCATCAAGAGAATACGCCTACCCAACAGGTACATGGAAGGCTCCTTAAAATATTTGGCATAGTATGCAATAACTAGGAACAGATTGAAATTCACCTTTGTGAATAACTGACATTTGTTTAGTTCATTAAGTCTTATTTAGTGTTTTTCATACATATGATTTTAAAGAAGACCGAGTAGCTTGGGTAATTGTTTAAATATAACTTTGCAAAGTTATATTTAAAGACATTTTTAATTGAGAGGTTTACCTTTTCCCAGGAGGTTTTATCATATTTTCCAACATAGGTTGTGGACTTCAAGTATCCTAAGAGGCGGGGTGGAAAAGAATATCTAAAACTTAGTAGCTAGTAAGATTTTATAGGAGCCTTCGAAGGAGCCAGTAGTCCAAATTTAAGTAACTTAAAGGGCCATTTACCTCACTGGAAGTGCTCTTCATGGTGTGAAAGAGAAAAAAAATATACAATCTAGAGCTCTAAGTTACAATAGTAACAACTTAAAAAAAAAAAGGTTGGTTTACAAACGCTGTTAGATCCATGATTAACAGTATATGGCGATGCCTTGCGGTGAAGGTGTTGTTTTTTTTTGTTGTTGTTGTTTTTCCCTCTGGATTCAGGGTCTGTCTGGGGGCTTGCTCGTGACACACACATGTAAACAGATTTAATTAATCATATCTCTGTAAAAAATGCATGCATTTCAAATTTTTTCAAGATGGAGATCTTTATTGTGGTGTTCTCCCTATTGCACTGAATTAAGTGGCCCTTTAAGAATGTAATATTTGAACAATGGAAACTGTAATGATTAAGAAGTTCATTGTCGCACATTTTGGTATTTTCATGGTCTATTTCGCTTGCTTTTTTTATATATTTTTTCTTAACGCATGTTTTTAATTATCTTAGAGAGCTGGCACGAGAAAAAGTGATGCGTGAAGTAAAAGCTCTGGCTAAGCTGGAGCATCCCGGCATTGTACGCTATTTCAATGCATGGCTAGAAGCACCACCTGAGCTATGGCAAGAAAAAATGGATGAACTTTGGCTGAAGGATGGAAGGTACGGATTTTAGAAGTGTTTAATGTCCAGTATGTTATGCAGAGCTTAGATGTTGGCTATTTTGTTTTGTACAGTGATCTATTCTTGCACTTTTTGCTTTTGCCTTATTGCCATACTAAAGACTAGCCTGAATACCATCCTTTGCCTGATAAATAATACCCAATATCTAGACATTCCCTTTTGTAATCCCATTGGTTCTGTGATCCACCTCCAATGGAGCTTATGGACCCCTGGTGTCCTGCATACTATCATTTGGTATATATAATTTGTTTAGCCAGATTGTAATAAATATTTAGATCACTAGGTGGCACTACTGACCTAATATAATTCCTTATTGTATTGAATTAGCTTGCATTATGTTAAAGCAGGCCACTGTTTGTTTTTGTTTTTTAACTTTTAGCTCTTCTTCTTACGTTATCTTTTTACTTTTCCTAGCACCGATTGGCCATTTAGCTCCCCAACTCCTTTGGATGGACTTTCAGTCAAAATTAAAAGCACAGACCCATTCTCCATGAAAGAACAAGTAGAAGTTCTCACACCTTCATCAGAAAGTCTGAGCTCCCTCTCTGCTGGATTTGTTGCTGTTCAGCCAAGACGATGTGCAAGACGGTCTTGTCCTCAAAGATTATCTACAACTGAAGATTTAAACGAGCCGCGAGACGCCATAGTAAACTTCCAAGACAGTGTACTTACGGACTGTGACTTGGAGCAAAGCACAATGGATGACGATGAACTGGGGGAGTCTTATGAACATTGTCCTCGTACAATTGCATGTATGGGTTTACATGAGAGGACATCATCTTCTATAATTTTTGAAGACTCTGGCTGTGATAATGCATCAAGCAATGTAGACAACAAGACAGACGTGTCTGTCCTTGTTACAAATAGTGAGTTTTCTGAGCGAGAAACCGAGACCAAAGACTCAGATAGCAAACCTACTTCCAGAAGCACTTTGTCCATTTCCCCTCCAAGACCAAAGACATTAAGCTTGGATCTAACCAAAAATACCATTGAAAAGGTAAAACCCACCTCTCCGAAAGTATACCTCTATATTCAGATGCAGCTGTGCCGCAAAGAAAATCTTAAAGACTGGATGAGCGCACGATGCACGCTGGAGGAGAGACCACCCACAGAGAGCCTAAATATATTTTTGCAAATTGCAGAAGCGGTTCAGTTTTTACACAGCAAGGGGCTTATGCACAGGGATTTGAAGGTGTGTAGTGGATAATAAATGTTTTTTTTTCTTTCTTTTATTAGGTATGTCTTTGTAAACTATTTCTGTGTGCAGAAGGTGGCAAAAAGATAGTTACAAACATTGTTGTTTTTTTTGGGAATTCACTGTGCCCTTGTATTTTTATCTCAACATTATTTCACTTTCCTATAAATATTACTACGATTTTGTTTCCTTGAATAACTGAACATAATACTGAGCAGATTTTTTTTATTTTTTTTTTTTATGTAAAAATGCTTTTTTTATTTAGTTTTATTTATTGCAGTATTTTGCACTGGTCTGCCTCCTGCAACTTGTATCCCAAACTGGGTTCTTGCAATGATTTCCTAGGGACTAATGCTGCCTTAGGAAGTAGATTAATGGAAACTAAAGGGCAGTGTAGCTGGGTTTAAATGTATTATTATTATTATTTTTTTTTAAACCTTTTGCCTTTTTTCAAAACAATGTATATTAAATGATTGCTGTGCTCCATGAATTCCTGAATAATAAAGATAAAATGTACCGTATGGGTCCGAATATAAGCCGCACCTTTTTTTCCGATTTTATTATTATTATTATTATTATTTTTTTTTTTTTTGAGCTTGAGTTACTGGTGCGGCTAATATTTTCCGACCGTAAAAAAAAATCATTGCCGATTTTGCGAACTTTGCTTGTTTCGTGTGCGGCTTCTATTCGCCAACGCAAAATTACTGCCGATTTGCGCAATTGTGAGTTAAGGGTGCCAATTTTCTTACTTGAGACTGCGGTATTGAATGGCGATTTACGGTTTTAGTGATTCTAACATCCTGTAAAGCCTGTACCCTGCAAAAAAAGCCACAGTGCTAATTAGAAAGCCTATTTCTTGCAATGGCTGATCACTTTGAGAGTCTTTCTCTCTCCAATTTTATGGGTACAGCTTATATTTGAGTACTATCTATTTTTTCCCCTTGAACTTTACGGGTGCGGCTTATATTCGGACCAATACGGTATATAGTTATCATTATCTCTTTATAAAATGCTATTATATTTTATGTATCTTAAGGTGCACCCATGCATCATCTCCTGAGTGTTATGTGAAATGGGTAGGCAACCCTTCTGTAAGAGGTCAAATTGGGTCCTTCAAGTAAGATCAAATTCTACAGAGTTATATTCAGCTATATAAATAGAAATTAGAAATATATCCAATAGCCTGAGAGGCACTTTCGGGTGATTTGTACCACATTTTGGTGTTTCACACAATGATATCTTTAAACAACATGCACTTATATTGTGTCTCATTGTCTATTTGCACATGTATGGTGTTATGTAAATTTACTAAAAATGCATACATGGTCATTCTGTCTGAGGGTGGGGTCTCATTGCAGCCCCCAAGCTGCACGTGAGACTTACTCGATGTAGACCAATATGTCTCATTACAAAAAATATAAATGAGAAACATGGTGCTAGTTTTATTTACTGCTAACCACTTGTTTATTTATTTATTTTTTTTTTTTTTCAGCCTTCCAATATATTTTTTACATTAGATGACGTAGTAAAAGTAGGGGACTTCGGGTTGGTTACTGAGATGGACCAAGAAGACGACGAAGAAACGGTTTTAACGCCAATGCCAGCATATGCCAGACATACTGGACAAGTGGGAACAAAGCTATATATGAGTCCAGAGCAGGTATTAAACATAGTACTTGTTAATGTATATTTGCATAGTTAATTTCCCTGTACATTTTAAATGTAGTTATTGCAGGGCTATTAGTATTCTTTATAGATTTAAAAAGCTGTGGATTTGGGATTTTTAATGTGAATATGTAATACTGACCCAAATAGGTAATGATAATGAGCCTTCTTCTTTAAAAGGGAGCTTATCCTTTTTGAAAGAACAAAAAAAGCTTTATTTGCTGAATTAATATTGTATCTGTTTTTAGATTTACGGTCAAAGTTACTCCCATAAAGTGGATATCTACTCACTGGGACTGATCTTATTTGAGCTGCTGTACCCCTTTTGCACACAAATGGAGCGAGTCAGAGTAAGTATTAATACAACCTAAAAGTTTTTAATATTCAAAGCTTGCATGTTGCGTGTGTTCATAGCTGGTCAGCGAGCGCTTGTCCTGGTTATTATTCATTGTTAATGAAATACAGTTTTATCCAATTTGTTATGATGAAAACCTTTCCTATACACATATCATCATAAAACTGATTGCTACAGTTAATTTCATTAGAGGGCACTAATGTTCCAAACATATATTAGCTTTAGTTTATAAATCCGCATGGAGTTTTACCAGTTGTCTGCCATTTCTTGCATTATTAATTACAATTGGTCCCCTTTTCGCACTGTGTACTTTCTGTACATATTGTGCATTTTCGGAGAAGTCTGGTACTTCTAATTATTTCACACCACCACCCTAGTAGAGAGCAGCAATAAAAACAAAAGGTAGGGAGAAACGCATGGAATATATTGAGAATTAATTATTTGATTAATTTTCACACTGATATAACCCTTCTAAACACATAGGGCCTCATTCAATTGCAATTTGGCCAATTGAATAGGGCTCTAAATAAGCACAAAACATATATTTTTTTAAAGAAGTTTTAAGTTAGTAAATATCTATCCAAAAGCAAGGTTTTCACTAACTAAAAACTTCTTTAAAAAAATATGCTATGTGCTTATTTAGAGCCCTATTCAATTGGCCAAATCGCAATTGAATGAGGCCAATAGTGCTTTGTGCCATAGTGAATCCTCAGCCCTAAATTAAAAAATATGTGAATTGTAGCCAAAATGCCCTGTGGTGGAAATAGTAAAAGTTGATCATTCTTGCTGTTATAATCTTTTAACAAGCCATGACTTTCTTAAATATAATGCCAATCTTTTATTGGATTGCAATAAAAATCTAAAAAAGTTTACAAATCCATATGTAACCTGGTGAGTGTATTAAGGAAACTCTGTATCCATGAGTAAATGAACAAATGTGTCCTTCTCTTTTTTTCTTTCTTCTTCCAATGAACATTTCTGTTGAGCAGATTTTAAATGAAAGTAATCACAAGGCATATTCATAGCATACAGAATTAAACTCTGGTCTCATTAAACAAATGTAATGTCTCACAAATCACTAGGAAAATGTAAATGTATTCTATGAAACCTAAGAGACTGCTGTGCACCTGTAAAAATAGATAGTAATAAAAAATGCTCCCTATTTTTAGGAACAAGAACTTAACCTGAACTAAAAGAAATAAAGCTATCAAACCTGTAAGACACTCGTTTTGAGATTATATATATATATATATATATATATATATATATATATATATATATATATATATATATATATATATATATTCACATATTATAATTGTCAAACTGTGATTCGTCGTCACGCTTTGCAACAAATCGCAGTTTGACAGCCGATATGGGTGCTCTCAGACGAGGCCCATGATTAGCGCAAAGGTGCTCGTCGCGAGGCCCTTAAAGTAGAGGGGGAGAGGCTCCCATTGTGTGGCAAACGGCATTGCCAGGCTTCACTTTTTACTGCTGTCATTTTTGACAGGCAAGTCATGTGGGTGTATATATAATCATAATCTCTCTCCCTGTAGAAATATAGTTTGCCTGATCCGAAACAGACTGACTTTGCACTCCTACTTAAACAAGATAGCCTTAGTGTATGTGACTTAAAACAGTAGAATTATAAGCACATTAATTTCATAATCTGTACCAAATATTTTGCACAGGCGCTTTTTGTGTGCAATGTGATATAAGCAGTATTTGTGGTCTTGCAGTTCCCCTGTTGGGATTTAGAATTAAGTAGATAACAAACTGGGTGAATTTGTGTTTTTTTTTTTTTCATTTATTTAGCTTCTTTATTTTTGCTTCACCTGCAAGAAATTGTGCTTCCCTGGATTCTATCTATCTATCTATTCTTAATAGTTTGAGAAGTTGAAAGTCTGAGTCATAGTAAATATCTTGGTTTTATTTTTGTTTTGTTTTTTTGTGATCTTATATATGTTGTCCGATCTTTTTGTAGACACTAACAGAATTGCGAGACCTGAAGTTTCCAGCGTTGTTTACACACAAGTACACTCAGGAGGTGAGGTTTTCATCCTACTACCTATTTCTCAGTAGTAAATTTCAAGATTACAACTTCAAACCTAGTATTGTTTCAGTTGTTAGTAGCAAATAAACATCTGCCTATTTTTCTTTGCAGCAAAACATGGTCCTGCACATGCTTTCTCATAATCCAAGTGAACGACCTGAGGCTGAAGACATAATAGACAGCCCATTGTTTGAGAACATTGAACTTCCAGGTAAACTGATCCTCAGACAGAGGTCCCGGACACTAAGCTCTTCTGGCTTGAAGCATTTACGACAGTCTAGCAAGTGACCTCAAAGCACCAAGACGCTCCACTTCTTGTTTTACGTTGCATCTGATCATGTTGCACATGACTGGAACCTGACCTGTTTGCGTTCTCCAAAATCCTCTCATTGTGGAGTCAAAAAAATCACTTGCTAATTTCTGGATACTTCTCACAGAAAATGACAATGTGCGACTTAGGGGGTTTCTTTTGTTAAAACCCTCCCAGACTGCAATTTAACAAAGATGTGCACATTTTTACCCTCCAACTTTTGTAAACCTGCTATCCTCCACCCTTACTAATGAAGGATTGTGCTGGAAAGGAAATGAATATGATAGCACAAGCACACATTGAAAATATGTGTTTCAGAAAATATATTTTTAGCGATTACACTCAAGTAGCTGTTTAACTGTTTGTACGTGGCACAAATTTAGACATGTTGTGATGTTTATCTGACTTTCTGTTTCCATGTCTGTTTTCTATTCCTCGTTTTTCTTGCTGTTCTGTATTTTATGTACTTTTTACATTGTGTAAAGCACAGACACTTGCTATAAGTAAACAACCTATAGATGTCCAAGCTGTAAATAGAATAAACTATTTTTTTAGAGTTGAAAACATTACCGGTAACTGAAGCAAGGAGTACGTTTTAATCTCCAGTTAGGCCTTTGCAAATGGGATCATGTGACTTGTTGACTGTACCAATTTTATTTTGGTGTTTTTTATGTTTATTTTTATCTTTTTTTTTTTTTTTTTAATTTGAAATGCTTTAAATGCTGCTGATTGTTTAACAAAACTTTGTCTGAACATTACGGTTTTGAGTTGAGTACAAAAAACCCTCAGTGTAATTCCAAGGAGTCTACATCATCTTCGCCTTTTGCATTACATTAAAGAAACCTTATACTCCTATAGTTATAGTATGTTATGTAATGGTTAGCATTGATGACAAAATAACATTTAAAAAAATTACAAAAGCAATTTTACTACCACTACTTCTCTTCAGTGCTGGTTAGCACAAATAGCCGGAGTTGGATTCCCTCCAGCTTCACAAAACATACACTGAATAGGTCGTAAACGTAACCCTAGCTATTTAACTTTTGTAAGAATTAATTTGTACATTATCTATTTTAGCCGTTAAAGCAGCTTATTATAGATAAGGGTTTCTAATAATTTGTTTAAATTTGCTAAGCCAATTTTTATTAATTTTAGGTACATTTGTTTTTCTTGATTTATTTTTAACAAGTCTGGCACAATTCCCAGCATGAGCTCATCACCAGGCGGATACATAGATTGTAATGAAAACGATCAAATGCTAATGTTCAAATCTCAGGATGCAAGCAATAGTTTCTTTAAAGGGATATGGATGGTTCCTGAACTTACTATATATCTAATATACTGGTGTATGTATTTACTTTTACGAACTTTATTTTATTAACAAGTGCTTATAAGCTATGTTTTACTGCCTAAAATCAAATCTTATGTGTATGGCCATGTGTGTAGGTTCCTAGAGCTATTGGGGACCATGTTTTGGCAGCACGTTGCTGAGAAATGGTCACTGGATGATTAGGAGACAGCACCACAAGTACTTTGCCCTCTGCAGCTCACAAAGACACAAACGGGTAACATTTGTTTATTTTATTAGGAAGTGCTGATAAAACGCTTTTACTGCTTAAAATCAAAGTACATAAAAGGAAATCGATAGACAGATATGTGATATACCCGAAGAAATCTAGGAGCCTTCCATATCCCTTTAAAAAAACAATTCTGATGCACCCTGTGCTAAGCTTGATTTTACTCCGTAAATCACATTAATCCGTTCTAATTTTACCATATTGGCGTCAGTGTTTCTTCAAATTAAACAGGGTCTTCTGTATTTAAAAAATCATGCCACTGATGTCTTTTGGGGTTTCTGTGCTGTTAAAACTTTTATTTTTAAAGTGTTTTTTTTTTGTTTGTTTGTTTGTTTTTTAATTTACATTTTTATGTGCTGCAATATGTCAAGTTAAGGGTTTGAATGGTTTAACATTTGCTTCTCTTGTAAATATTTTTTATTTAAGAAACAAAATCAATCCATTTGGATTGGTGCTGTACAGAGCACTTACTGCAAAATGGGAATATTTAAGTGCATTAAATATTGTGACTTCTTTCAAGTCTAAATGATTTAATAAACATTTTTTTTTATTTATTTGCTTGTCATTTAAATATTTTGTTGAAAAATCTGCATGATAAATAAGGATTGTTCTTTTTAATCAAGGGGCAAAATAACACAGGGCAAGTTTGTCTTTATTCATAGTACAGTAAACTCCCTGTTTATCCGGCAGTTATCCTTATTGTCGGATAACTGTGTAGTTGCCGGTTAATCAGGAGTCCACAAATTTAAGTGTCTAACCCCCCCCAAACCCCTCAAAATCACTTTAAGAAGGCATTCACACCTAAACTGGGCCATTTACGCCCAGAAAAAAACAATTCAAAAAAGTTACCTAACCTGCAAAAAAAGCTACAGTGCTAATTAGAAAGCCTGTTTCTTGCAATGGCTGATCACTTTGAGAGTCTTTTTCTCTCCAATTTTATGGGTGCGGCTTATATTTGATTACCATCTTTTTTTCTATTTTTTCACCTTGAACTTTACGGGTGCGGCTTATATTCGGACCAATACAGTACTTGCTGTATTACACATCTTTAAAGCAAATGATAGATTATGCATGAGTTGGATTTTTTTTTATTATCTCTCTATTAGATTATTCTGAACAACTAATATTGAATATTGGACAGCAGCTAGACTGAGTGGTATGGTAATCCATGAGATGCTTGAAGATTGGCAAGGGTATCTATAGCCATGCAGACTGCAGTGTATCAAACAGCTGCTGAAGAACAGATGATGCGCTCAAGGTGGTACCATTCAATATTGTTCAAGCACTGGGAATTTGCAGACCAGAGAAGTTCTTGGAAGTTTTTGTCGTGCTCCTCTAACCACTCCAGGACAATTTTAGCTGTATGACATGTAACATTGTCTTGCTGGAAGACCCCATCTCATCTGCTCCAGGGAATAGTCAACCTGTATGGCTATACTTGTTCTGCAAGGATGGATACATAACCCAATAAGTTAAGAGTGCCTTCCAGAGGTATGAGTGGACCCAGAAAATGCCTAGAAAACAATCCCTATATTAGAATGCTACCACAACCAGCTTCTTCCAATAATGGTTGGAGTGTTGGATCGCAGAGGTTTTGTACCTCACACGCCAGTGTCCATCCATTCCATGGTGTAGAAAAAGTGGCTCACCAGAGAAGGTAACCCTTTGCCAATCCAGAGGTCCAATTTCGGTACGGTCATGCAAATTGAAGCCATTTCTGCAGATGAACCCTCCTGGACATGGGTGCAGTGACCGGCCGTTTTGATTTGGAGCCTCATACGCAACCGGGTCCGCTGTACGGTCATCTTTAGACACACGTCTGTTAGCCCTCTAATTCATTTGAATTGTGAGTTGCTCAAGTGTAGCGTGTCAGTTGGCCCTCACACACCTTTATAGCCGACGCTCAACTCTGACGTCAGTGGCACGTGGTGCTCCACAATTTGCACATCGTTTATTTGCAATGGCGCTGTTTGTCCAGTCACTGTACACTTTAACCACAACTGCTCTGTTTCAGAAATACTGCCCTCCTTGGCCCGAAAGCCAATGACCATCCCCTTTTCAAAGTCCGATAAATCGCACCTTTTACTCATGACTGTGATGGTTAATTATGTTTACAGAATGCTTACATGTCACCATTTATTTTCACTGTCTACGGGCTGCTAACGTTAAAAGTAGGCCATAATAATGTGACTCTACCCAGTATAATCTGCCCTCACAAGGAATGTAAAGGTAAATGGCAATCCATTATCCTGTCCTATTTATTGATTGCAGATATACAAATTGGTACTGCAAGATAGTTACTATATTATAAACCTAGAGCAATTCTTATTTATTTATACTGCATTTGAAGAGAAAAAAAAATGTGTACAGTCCCAAAGGTGGTGGTATAAAGTTTTACATTTTAAGGTGTAGTTTGGAACATGCACATTATACAAAGCAGCCCTATTGCCTTGCAAAAGTGTGAACACTAAGCATAAGACTAAGCCCTTTATTGAAATATATGAAATTACTGTACACTAGTTTGTCACATAATCCTAATACAAAGTTTACATTATTCAATGAAAATATAACTTTAAAATGATCCAAAGCAATCTTTTTCTGCATCTGTTTCTAGCTTTTTTATAAAGTTGTTGTTGTTGGGATAGGTCAAGTGGACTGAAATATTACAAACCCAATCTAGATCAACACAATAGTCAGTCCCAAACCAAGCAAAGAGCTTTCCAAAGATGTACAGTACTGTCATAACCGATGCTTTAAAATTTTATGCAATAAATAAAATGACTTGAGTTTGAAAAAATATATTGAACTTACTCTCGCCGATAAAATGTCCTCATGTTAAGTAATATAGTATTTCAAATGATTGATGAGTTATATTGGCAGCCCTTTTAAGTTTCTTGCAGAAATATTGTAAGGTTACTTGTTGGCAAACACTAAAATTAAAGTACCTCTGTAGTTTGGGAAAACATCACCTCTTCATGAAGCATATAACAAATTAATAACACTGGCATTATGTAGACCCGAAGCGTTTTTATAGAAAATGTAATACACACATTGCTTGTGCCACGGGTGTTTCTTAGAATGCCAGTTGCATTCCCCATCCAGACTGAGACAGTCACTTCTGCAGTGGGCTGAGCCAGGGACATTGGGCCTCATACCATCCAGCTATGTGGAAGCACACATCAAGTTATGGTTTCCAGTTCCATTCACCCTAGTTTATTTTACATCCAGATCTAGAGCCTCACACACAAACTTCTCTCCTGTCTATGGATTAATCTAAAATGCCCCATCAAACCTATCCACACCCACCTATAATTTGAGTTACTTTATAGTGCAAGTTTCTGCACTATGACCTCCATTTTTCACATCTGCTACACCTGCATGCTTAATCACTAATTAACCCTCCATCCTCTTAATACAATTTTATGTTTGTTCGCTCAAGGGCAAGCTTGCCAAATTCTTTTTTATTATTCTGTCAAACTATGTATTGTCACACCCCATGTTTTGGTGTACAACAGCGCTACGGAATAATTTGGCACTATATAAATAATGTATAATTCATTGCCCCCCCCCCCCCCCCCCCCCCACCCTTCCCAAACACTTTATGTATTAGGGTGTGTAGCCCATTTAATCTTTGGACTCTAATTGACCCCTATTTTAATTAATATTAACCGTACCCCATAGGGGTCCCTAAGGATTGCCATGGCACCTAACATTAACTCTTATATATTAAGAAGTGCATAAGAGCTCTTTTTTTTTCTGCCTAAAATCAATGAATTAATTTACCTGTCTGGGTCTGCACCCTGTAGCTCATGCAGGTAATGAATACACACTTTTTCATATTAGCAAATCAGTGACCATATCTTACTAGCATGATGCGGAATGTTGCTACTGATTGGATAGCATAAGAGAGTGCAACCCCACTGTACGTTGAAGTACACTGTATTCGTGAGCTGAAAAGGGTTGAAACTATTTAGTAACAATTGGTTTTAGGCAGAAAAAAAAAACATTTTAAGCTGGAACAGAGCAGAAGGTACAGGCAGAACTCTTGCCAGACAGGAAAAGAAGTGGCAGTGCTGAACATATGCAGAACACCAACAAGGCAGTAACAGAAGCAGCAGAGTACACAGGCAGCCAACAGCAAAGCAGGCAAGACAAAGACTCTCAGTATGAACATAGTCTTATAGTTGGCCCTTTAGAGGAATAAAAAAGGACTCACTAGATGCGAAAGCCCCAGTGACTAGGTCTAGGGGGTTAGAGGTATGACCCACAAGAGCCTCAGCCTCGCTCGTGGATGCCTCAGTCTGTGAGTCACTGCAGGCTGTGGATTGATCTAAACAACTGGCAGGCCCTTTGTTGGCCTACACAAACAGGTACTCCTTATATCTACACTGTGCTTGATTTCACTATTACTTTACTATTACTATTGTATTTTTATAATTGCTCTCTGCTTATTCTTGTTTGTTCATTTCTCTATATAAGCCACAATTTTATATTTACTCTGGTATATTTTTGGTGACTGTTTTCAGATAGGAGACACTCCGGTACATCTGAATGACGTCATCAGTGGTGGCTTGAACAACTCATATTTTTTTCCTTTTTCATTGGGTATAGATGGATGGCTCACACTTTTCCTTTTCTGGATCATTGTATGGTTTCCCAGTTAAAAAAGTACAGATCTTCTCTTTGATGTCAGCTGATCATTTAATAGCAGAGTATTATGAAATGTTTCTTTAAAAGGACTCTTAAGCATTTTTGTTATATATATATATATATATATATATATATATATATATATATATTATATATATATATAAATCGCTCCATATAGATCCACAACACAAGCTGAGATCCCGATCCATGCTGATGATAGCCAGTAAGCTTGAAACAGCTGTACATGGATAGGATTCTCGGCTTGTGTAAATTCCAGCCTAAGCTTTGCCTTAAAGCTGTGTAATACAGCAGGCATAAGCTTAATGGAAGCCATGTTTGAAAATGACAAGGGCGAGGCATTTATGGGCACATTTGCTTGTCCCAGCTCAGCTTCCCAGAATGCAGTGTAATAACTGTTTTTCTCGGAATTCTGACCTGGAAGCCGTTTTTTAAGACCTTCAAATGTGAACACAGATGTACTTTTTATTTACTATATGTACAGTATGTATGTGTGTGTGTGTGTATATATATATATATATATATATATATATATATATATTAGTAAAAATCTTTTCCTGTGACAACTATGAAGAAATGACATTCCGCTACAATGTAAAGAAGTAAGTGTACAGCCTGTATAACTGTATACAATTTGCTTCTGACACTGGGGAGCTATAGTTCATTAAGGGAACCATGAATACCAACATGATCCCCTCCCTTCGGAGACTTGGGCGCAGGGCAGTTTTCCAACATAACGACCCCAAACACACCTCCAAGACTGCCTTGCTAAAGAAGCTGAAGGTAAAGGTGATGGACTGACCAAGCATGTCACCAGACCTAAACCCTATTAAGGCAATGCTGGAAAATAATGGTGGCCACACAACATACTGACACTTTGGGCCCAAATTGGACATTTCCACTTAGGGGTGTACTCACTTTTGTTGCCAACGGTTTAAGCATTATTGGCTGTGTGTTCAGTTATTTTGAGGGGACAGCAAATATACACTGTTATACAGGCTGTACACTAACTACTTTACATTGTAGCAGAGAGTCATTTCTTCAGTGTTGTCACATGAAAAAATATAATAAAATATGTACAAAAATGTGAGGGGTGTACTTACTTTTGTGAGATACTGTGTGTGTGTGTGTGTGTGTATATATATATATATATATATATATATATATATATATATATATATATATATATATATATATATATATACATACACATACATACTAGCAACTTGTTCATCATAAATGACAGCATCATATCATTTTATCTTCAATTATCGGTGCTGTTTCTCTCTCGCTCTCTCTGTGCATGCTCTCTCTCTGCAATCTCTCTTTGTGCGCACACTCTTTCTCTGCGCAATCTGTCCACAATCTCTCTCTCTGTGTGAGCTCTCTCTGTACGTTGTTTCTGTGCGTTCTCTCTTTCTCTCTCTTTCTCTCTCTATATGCACTTTCTCTGTGCGCTCTTTTTCTGCTCTCTCTGTGCATGCTGTCTCTTTCTGCGCTATCTCTTTGTGCGCATTCTCTCTCTGCATCTCTCTCTCTGCACTTCTTTGTGTGATCTCTCTGTGCGCTCTCTCTGCACTCTCCCTATGTGTGTTCTCTCTCTGCACTCTCTCTGTGTGCGCTCTCTCTTTCCCTCTGTCCTCTCTCTCTGTGCTCTTTTTCTTGTCTCTCTCTCTCACGTCTCTCTTGCCCCTCTTTCTCTCTTTTCTGCCTCTATCTCTCTCCTGCCTCTCTCTGTCCTGTTTCTCTATGCTTTCTCTGTCTCACCGACGCTCGGCGTGATTACAATACCGGGAAGCGTACATGCGTGCGTCCCGACCGGCGCTATCTAGCATAATTAATTGACATAGAAAATGTACACTTCACTAGAAAAAAAGCTCCCAGAAAAATAGTTCCTCTTTCAAATGGGGGAATCTTAAAAATGTTGTGCGTGGGGAAGAGGGGAGCGCTGTGGTAGTTGTTGGGCAATCACAGATTCATCTCAGTTAGTCATGAGGCCCTTTGTTTAAAGATGAATCCCAACTGTGCAGCAAAGGCTCATAGACTTAAATGCAAACAAGAAACATGAGATTAGAGTATACCACATTACCACTCTGGTGATTTACCACTGACCACTTTCTCTTCTAGCAAAAGAACAATGTCAATGGTGTCTCTCATGCTTTCTGTTAGACAATCTGGCTCTCAGAGCAAAAAAGTAAACGTGCCCCTGTTTTCCCCAGTATGGTGTCCACACTATATTAAGGGGAAATATTTGTATATAAACAATAACATTTTTTGCCTAGGAAATTGCTTATTATTGCCAGTCACAAACGTTCACACATGTATATAAGGTGACTGGCTGGTAGGGCATACAGATTTGGAGGTGGGGGGGCACTAGGCTAGTAGCCTTCAACTTTCAAAACCAGGGGGTTAGGACTTGAATTCCCATTGGATTGGCATTATTGGCTTCAAAGGGCAGGAGGATTGGAATTATATTGTTTTCCATCTAACCCACAATTTGAAACTAGAATGGTTACATAGGATTACATTAATTGTTTTTTTTTTATGTGCCCATCCTAGCCCAATAGTTGATGGCTAGTATGGGCCAAGCAAGTTGGAGTTTTTTTTAAATTTAAAATTATATTTTTATTAAATATCTATTTTCTTTAGTTTATAACCACACCACTTCAAGAGGTGGGTATGGACCCATCAGACCACTCTATCATATAAGGAGCTGTAAGGTACCCCAGTTGCTGTATTAGTGTAAGGAGGGATGGGCCATTTAAAATCCAATGGTTCCCTATATATTTTAATTAACGTCCAAAGTGTAAGTGGTTGGGATAGTAATGGTCTTATACTACTCTGCATATTTTTTAACATGAATCCTTTCCCTGCTATATAATGATATTATAATTTATTTGTAACAAACACATCCACAATGGGGAGCTAGTTTTCTACGGCATCCAAGGATCCCCCTATATGTCTGAATTAATGCTTTAATATGAATGCTTTTTAATTTAACATATTGAGTTTTGCTAAATGTTAATGCTTAGTGTGTATTTTAGTGAGCTTAGCATGATTGAATATTATCAGCAGGTGGGAAGCTAATGAATATGTTGGCACAATATAAATAAAGATAATAATAATGAATGAACAAGAGTGTGAGAAAAGTGAACAGGGTTTGGTTTCAGTTATCATGTGGGAAGAAGAGCTAATTACACTTCTGCTTCAGAGGTGATCAGTGGATGATGAAAGTTTTGGCAGATGTAGTAAAGCACTGGAAGGGATATAATAGATCTCCTGTATTTAGTATTCATGTTACATAGTTACATAGTAATTAAGGTTGAAAAAATACTTTCAGTCCATCAAGTTCAACCTGTTAAGATCTCCTCTGATCTGCAATATGCGGATTAGTTATTAATTAAATTATTGATTAAATAATTATTAATAGTATAGTATTGGAGGATGAATAAAGAGTTAGTCCATCAAGTTCAACCTTTTTAGATCTCTATTGATCTTTTTAATGTGGACTATTTATTATTATTGTTAATTGTTAATTGATCCAGAGGAAGGCAAACAGAAAAAAAAAAAAACATTGAAACTTCGCCAATTGTCTCATAAGGTGGAAAAAAAGCAAAATTCCTTCCTGACCCCAGAAACTGGCCATCAAATTTCTCCCTGGATCAATATTCCTTTGCTAGTTATCTAGGATAGCCTTGAATGCCCTCTTTATTCAAAAATATATCTAACCCCTTTTTGAAGTTGTCTATCGAATTCGCTGTCACCACCTCCTTTGGTAGAGAATTCCACAGTTTAACCACCCTAACTGTGAAGAACCCTTTTCTTTGTTTAAGGTGAAATCTTTTTTCCTCTAACCTCAAAGGATGTCCTCTTGTCAGTTGAAAATCTCTTGCTACAAAAAGTTCACTTGACAAAGTCTTATATTGACCCTGGATGTATTTATATAACGTAATCATATCTCCTCTTAGACGCCTTTTTTCTAGCGAAAATAAGTTTAATTTTGTTAGTCTTTCTTCATAACTTAGCCCCTCCATTCCCCTTATTAGTTTTGTAGCCCTTCTCTGTACTTTTTCCAGCTCTAAAATGTCTTTTTTATGAGGTGGTGCCCAAAATTGTACTCCATATTCCAAATGAGGGCGTACTAGAGATTTGTATAGTGGCAGAATTATATCTTCTTCCCTGGCTTCTATACCCTTCTTAATACATGCTAATATTTTATTTGCCTTTGCAGCTGCTGCTTGGCTTTGAGCGCTGTTACCTAGGTGGTTGTCCACTAGTACTCCCAAATCCCTTTCAATATCTGATACCCCTAGATTTGCTCCATTAAGATTATAGATTGCTTGGCTATTGTTCCTTCCCAAATGCATAACCTTACATTTATTTGTATTAAATCTCATCTGCCATTTAGCCGCCCATTTCTCTAATTTATGCAAATCCTTTTGTAGGGAAAGTACATCATTATCTGATTTTATTACCTTGCACAACTTAGTGTCATCAGCAAAAATGGAGACACTACATTCGAGTCCTACTTCAATGTCATTAATAAATATGTTAAAAAGGAGAGGACCTAATACTGAACCTTGAGGAACCCCACTTATCACATTAGACCAATCGGAGTATGTTCCATTTACAACAACCCTTTGCTTCCTGTCTTTTAGCCAGCTCTCGATCCATGAGCAGATATTTACTGCAATTCCTGTATCCCTTAGTTAGCTCACTAGTCTTCCATGTGGCACTGTATCAAATGCCTTTGAAAAATCTAAAAAGACTACATCCACTGAGTTGCCCTGATCCAAGTTCCTACTAACATCCTCATAAAAACTAATTAGATTGGTCTGACACGACCTTTCCTTCATAAATCTATGTTGACTGCTACCTATGATCCTGTTCAAATAGACATATTCTTGTATTCTGTCCCTTATTAACCCTTCTAAAAGCTTCCCAACTACAGAAGTGATGCTCACTGGTCTATAATTCCCCGGATTTGCTCTAGATCCCTTCTTAAATATAGGTATCACCTCTGCTTTTCTCCAGTCATCTGGTAGAGACCCTGTAGTGAGTGAGTCTTAAAAGATTAGATATAATGGTTTGGCTATTACAGAACCCAGCTCCCTCAGTACCCTTGGATGTATTCCATCAGGACCTGGGGCTTTATTAACATTTATTTTCTCCAACCTCTTTTGTATTTCTTCCTGCGTTAACCAATTATTTAGTAAAGGTAGTGTAGCCCCATTATGTTGCGGTGTCCCAACCACTGGTTCCTCCCTTGTGTAAACCGACGAAAATAACCTATTTAGCTCATCTGCCTTTTCCTGGTCACTAATTATCAGATGGCCTGTGTCACATTGTAATGGTCCTATCGATTCCTTCCTGGCCTTCTTCCCATTAATATATTAAAAAAATATTTTAGGGTTAGTCTTACTTTCCATTGCAACTGACTTCTCATTTTCTATTTTAGCCAGTCTAATAGCCCTTTTGCAGGACTTGTTGATTTCCTTATAGTCACATAAAGCTGCCTCTGTTCCCTCCTTCTTGTATAATTTAAATGCATATTTCTTTTTCCTCATCATGATCTTTAAGTCATTGTTAAGCCACATGGGATGTGATTTACTCCTATTCATTTTATTTCCACATGGTACATGCTGATGAGTATGTTTATTTAGTAAGGATTTGAATGTTGTCCATTTATTTTCAGTATTCTTCCCTGTAAGTTCTTTGTCCCAGTCTATATGTTGTATTGCTGCCCGTAGCCCATTAAAGTTAGCCCTTTTAAAATTTAGAGTTTTTGTTGGCCCCATATAACTCTGTTTTTTGTATTCAATCTCAAATGAGACTGTGTTGTGATCACTGTTCCCCAAGGGTTCCCCTATTTTTACATTTGATATTATATCAATATTACTTGTGATGACTAAATCCAAGATGGCCCCATTTCTAGTAGGTTCTTGTATTACCTGGGCCAGATAATGATCCCTGAGTGTACTCAAGAACCTGCTCCCATTAGCTGAGCTGCTGGTCTCGTTTATCCAATTTATATCAGCGTAATTAAAGTCTCCCATTATTAGAACTTGCCCATGCTTAGCTGCATTTCCAATCTGTAACAATAATTGTATTTCCTCACTTTCAGCTATATTTGGGGGTTTATAGCATACTCCCACCAATATGCGTTTAGAATTAGCTCCTCCACTATTTAGCTCAACCCACAAGGATTCAATGATGCCGTTAGTGCCAGCATAAAAATCTTCTCTGACTATAGGCTTAAATTCAGGCTTAACATGAAGACATATCCCTCCTCCTCTTTTACCATTTCCCCTATCTTTCCTAAATAGGTTATAACCATCCAGATTAACAGTCTATTCATGAGATTCATCCCACCATGTTTCCGTAATGCTTATTAAGCCCCATTTTTCTTGTACTGCTAATATTTCTAGCTCATTTATTTTCCCAGGCAAACTTCTTGCGTTGGCAATCATGCACTTTATGTTGCTATGGCTCTGATGTTGTGAAGTGCCTGCCACTGTATTTGAGGCCCCTA
The DNA here is from genome assembly GCA_027410445.1 of Discoglossus pictus. Lineage (NCBI taxonomy): Eukaryota > Metazoa > Chordata > Amphibia > Anura > Alytidae > Discoglossus > Discoglossus pictus. Next base: position 34,495,681 of record CM050163.1, read on the forward strand.
TTAATACCTCCCTACTTTCTATTGTAACCCTCCCCCCTTCTCCTCCCCCCATGGGTAACTAATTCATCCCTTTCCCTCTCTACCCTATTTACCCCAATACTTCTATATAGTCCCTCCCCCCCACCTACAAGTTTAAAAACTCCCCCAGCCGTACTACCATCCTATCCCCTAGCACAAAAGTGCCCTCATCATTAAGGTGCAATCCATCCCTGCTATAGAGATTGTACCCAAGTGAGAAGTCAGCCCAGTGCTCTAAAAACCCAAAACCCTCTGCACTGCACCACTTTTTTAGCCACGCATTAACCTCCCTAAGCTCCTTCTGCCTCCCTGGGCTAGCACGTGGCACTGGTAGTATCTCAGAAAATACTACCTTGGAGGTCCTTGCTTTAAGCTTATTCCCTAATTCTCTAAAATCAATCTTTAGGACGCTCCATCTTCCACTAACTTTGTCATTGGTGCCAATGTGTACCAAGACCGCCGGTTCATTACCAGCCCCTCCCAATAATTTATCCACATGATCCACAACATGCCGAACCCGAGCACCCGGGAGACAGCAAACTGTTCGATTGCTGGGATCTGGGTGACAAATTACCCTGTCTACCTTACTAATAATAGAGTCCCCTACCACCAAAACATGTCTGTTGCTCTGCCTATTCTGCCCTCCCTCTCCTCCAGTAGAACTGTTCTCCCGGCTGTTAGAGGGAACAGCTCTATCTGGCATTGCCATTCCTGAATGGACATCCCCAACAGAAGAAAACCCTTTTTAATACATGCTAATTAAGGGAAATACATGACACATTTTCTAAACTACTTTGGATTAAATATATGTATTTATTTACATGAGGTTGTTGGTATCTTTCTAGATCATCATTAATATTAGTTTGATCATGTGTATGTGTGTGTCCTTTAATGTCAAAAACATTTTTTTTTTCAAGATGTTCATGTTCACTAAAATTGTACATTTCACTCGTATCATTTAATTCCTCATAGGATAAAGTGAACTTAATTTAAAGTGAAGTAAAAAAAAATGTGAAGTTCAGTCATTTAATATTTTTATGAAAAACACTGATTATAAGGTACCAGAACTACAAAGACAATATATAGTTACATAGTAAATGAAGTGGAAAAAAAGATTTTTAGTCCATCAAGTTCAAACTTTTTAAATTTCCTCTGACCTTTGTAAGATGTTGATTAATTGTTAATTGATCCAGAAAAAAGCAAACATAAAAAAAAAAAAACATTTAAACTTTGCCAATTGTCTCAAAAAGGGAAAACAATAAAATCCCTTCCTGACCCTGGTTACTGGCAATCAGATTCCTCCCTGGATCAATACTACCTCTCTAGTCATCCAGGATAGCCCTGAATTCAAGATTATATCCAGTCCATTTTTAAAGTTATCAACAAATCTACTGTCACCACCTGCTTTGATAACCACCCTTAACTTGAAGAACCCTTTTCTTTCTTTAAGTTGGAATCTTCTTTTTTCTAACCTCAAAGGATGTCTTCTTGTCAGTTGAAAACCTCTTGGCACAAAAAGTTTACTTGACAAAGCTTTGAATTGACCCTGGATATATTTATATAGGGTAATCATATCCCCTCTTAGGCGCCTTTTTGTAGAGAAAAAGTTTAAGTTGGTTAGTCTTTCTTCATAACTTGGCCCCTCCATTCCCCTTTTTAGTTTTGCCCTTCTGGAAATGAGGGCGTACTAGAGATTTGTATAGTGGTAGAATTATATTTGCTTCCCTTGCTTCTATACCCTTTTTTATACATGCTAATATTTATTTTGGCATTGAGCACTGTTGTTGTCCACAAGCACTCCCAAATCCCTTTCAATATCTGATACCCCTAGATTTGCTGCATATAAATTGCATGGCTATTTTTCCTTTCCAGATAACTTTACATTTATTCATGTTAAATATCATCTGCCGTTTAGTTGTCCATCTCTCTAATTTGGGCAAATCCCGCTGGAGGGAAAGTACATCATTATCTTATTTAAATTCACAACTTCTAGACATCAGCAAAAATGGAGACAATACTTTCCAGTCCCACCTCTAAGTCATTAATAATTATGTTAAAAAGGAGAGGACCTAATACTGACCCATGAGGAACCCCACTTACCACATTAGTCCAATCTGAGTATTATACATTTACAACAATCCTTTGCTTATTGTATTTTAGCCAGCTCTCAATCCATGAGCAGATATTTACTACGATTCCTGCATCCCTTAGTTTGCACAATAGTCTTCCATGTGGTTCTGTATCAAAAGCCTTTGCAAAATCCAAAAAGACTACTACATCCACTGAGTTGCCCTGATCCAAGTTCCTACTAACCTCCTCATATAAACTAATTAGATTTTTTTGACATGACCTATCCCTATCTCTTATAATCGTGTTCTGATAGACATATTCTTATTTATTATCCCTCATTAACCCTTCTAAAAGATTTCCCTCTACAGAATTGAGGCTTACAGTTCTATAATTCCCTGGATTTGTTCTTGCTCCCTTCTTACATATAGGTATCACATCTGCTTTTCTACAGTCATCTGGTAGCTACCCTGTGGTGAGTGAGTCTCGGAAATTACATAGAATGGTTTGGCTATTACAGAGCCCCGTTCCCTCAGTAACCTTGGATGTATTTCATCAGGACCTAGGGCTTTATTAACATTTATTTTTTCCAACCTCTTTTGGCTTTCTTCCTGCATTAACCCCCCCCCCTTCTCCTCCTCCCTGATAGTTAATTCATCAATTAACCCCTCTACACTTTCTACCCTATTTCTTCTTCTTACCACCCCTCCCACTTACTAGTTTAAAAACTCCCCCAGTCATTCTACCATCCATTCCCCTAGCACAAAAGCTTCCTCGTCATTAAGGTGCAATCCATCCCAAGTAAGAAGTCAGCCCATACATTGCAATAAGGTAACAGACAATTTGAGTTGAGGTCCCTACAATGGTGATCCAATTTAGTTTTAATTTTATAATGTCTTTAAATACTATTAAAAAGCAAAGTTCTAGAATCTTTCATTTATTGAGCCTCAATTTATAATTGGGTGAACTGTCCAAAATGACAATACATTTTGGTTTATAGTAACAACTATACTAGTAATATGTTTGGGCTAATCCAATTACCTGTTATGTTGCATAACAAAGCAGAAACCAAGCTAGAAAACAATGTTATACTTTCTGCAGAGAAATCAGTTCCGTGATTGTAATTAATTTCTTATCTACACTCCATAAGCATTAGGAGATTCACATAGGGAATTTCTTTATCCGTTTACTGTTAATCCTGAGAGTATGTGCTGAATCACTATGCATAAACTTATAGAGTTTAGTAAATAGAAAGCAATTATAAGTTAAAAATAAAAAAAAAATTAGTTGAAGTTAAACTAAAATGTAAGGAAATCTTAGGAGGAAAGACACTGCTGGCAGATGAAAATTACTGCTGGTGGGTGAGATGAGAGAGGCTGTATTTAGGGATGTGAGGGTGAATGCTGGTGGAGGTATCTGTGGGTCTATTTTGGGGGGAGGTAAGCGAGGCTGCAGGTGGGGAGGTAAGAGAGGCTGCAGGTGGGGTTGTGAGAGATTGTTGGTGTGGGAGGTAAGAGACTGCTAGTGGGGAGGTGAGAGAGGCTGCAGATGGGGTTGTGAGAGACTGCTGGTGGGAAGGTGAGAGAAACTGCAGGTAGGGAAGTGAGAGATTGTTGGTGGGGGAGCTGAGAGGGACTGATGGTAGCAGAGATGAGAGAGGCTGCAGGTGGGGTTGTGAGAGATTGTTGGTGGGGGAGGTAAGAGACTGCTAGTGGGGAGGTGAGAGAGGCTGCAGGTGGGGTTGTGAGAGACTGCTGGTGGGAAGGTGAGAGAAACTGCAGGTAGGGAAGTGAGAGATTGTTGGTGGGGGAGCTGAGAGGGACTGATGGTAGCAGAGATGAGAGAGGCTGCAGGTGGGGTTGTGAGAGATTGTTGGTGGGGGAGGTAAGAGACTGCTAGTGGGGAGGTGAGAGAGGCTGCAGGTGGGGTTGTGAGAGACTGCTGGTGGGAAGATGAGAGAAGCTGCAGGTAGGGAAGTGAGAGATTGTTGGTGGGGGAGTTGAGAGGGACTGATGGTAGCAGAGGTGAGAGAGGCTGCAGGTGGGGTTGTGAGAGATTGTTAGTGGGGGAGGTGAGAGATGCTGCAGGTGGGGTTGTGAGAGACTGCTGGTGGGAAGATGAGAGAAACTGCAGGTAGGGAAGTGAGAGATTGTTGGTGGGGGAGCTGAGAGGGACTGATGGTAGCAGAGGCGAGAGAGGCTGCAGGTGGGGTTGTGAGAGATTGTTAGTGGGGGAGGTAAGAGACTGCTAGTGGGGAGGTGTGATAGGTTGCAGGTGGGGTTGTGAGAGACTGCTGGTGGGAAGGTGAGAGAAGCTGCAGGTAGGGAAGTGAGAGATTGTTGGTAAGAGGGACTGATGGTAGCAGAGGTGAGAGAGGCTGCAGGTAGGGTAGTAAGATGAGATTGTTGGTGGGGGAGGTGAGAGTCTGCTAGTGGCAGTGGTGAGAGGGACTACTGGTGGAAAGGTGAGAGACTGCTGGTGCGAGTGGTGAGAGGGGCTACAGGTCGGAATTTGAGAAACTGCTGGTGGGGTGGTGAAATAGGCTGCAGGTAAGAATGTGAGGCAGAATGCTAGTGGGGGGATGAGAGAGACAGTCTTTGGGGGAAGTGTGAGAGGCTGCAGGTGGGAATTTGAGAGAGACTGCTAGTAAGGGAGCGGAGAATGAGTGTTGGTGGGGGAGGTGAGAGAGACTGCTGATGAGTGAGGTGGGGGAGGAAAGTAGGAGTGAGAGCCCAAGTGTGATAAGTGAGAAAGCTAGGAGGGGTGAGGTACTTGCTGATAACACTGACAAAGGTGGAAAGGACTATAAGTGGGAGACCGCATCTTCATATATTATTTACTAAAAATACTTGACATTCAAAGGTGGCCACCATTGAACATATAAATATTTTAAGGGCTAGTACATTCTATTATTCACGGTTGTCATGCTTGCCACAAGACGATTGACTCGGATAATAAAAAGGTATTTCTCAGACACTGATTATAGAGGACATACAGCTGCCTTTCTTTAATGCATCTCTTCCTGCTGTTGAATGGAATATAATTATAGGCCTCTTTGTCCCGCTATGTGTGATATCTCCAACTCCTGCTGAATAAGAGAAATATATGAAGTGGTGCCAATGCCATAATGGTTGGAGTACAAAGAATACTCAGAGACCCCAACAACATGCGCACTGCTTCTTATAAAATGTAAGATTAAATAATATCCACTAATCTATCCTAATGGAAATCATAATGTGTTCAGAAAGACGTGTCTGCAATAATGCTTTATTAAAATCTTCTTTTCAAGTGCTTTACCCAAGAGAAGGAGGCTAATGTTACATTTAATCATAAAAATAATTACTTTTTATAGTGTAGATATTTTAAATAAGGTGTGTTCAACCACAAAGTTTTTTTTTTCTAATTAAAACTAGCTGTATGACTTTTATTCTGCTTTATCATGCTCTACAGGTTACCCTGATGTCACTAATGGAATTTATTTAGCTTCTGATTTCAGAGGTTTTCTGACTTGTTCTGTTTTCTTTGCTTTGCTACATGGTGGGGTGAGTATAAGGGGATAGAAAAGAGCTGCTGTTTTTCAATGGCCAGAACCTGTTAGGGAAACTCCCCCTATCCTCTGCTCCTAGTATATACACTGCTGTCAGAATATACTTTGATAACAAAGTTATGCTTTAATTACTTCTGAAATAGAGATGCAAAAATATAACTTTTCAGTGAGCTGCAGTGGGCATTTGTATTGTGTGTATCAGCAGAAGCTGTTTATTATTTAATTACTAGCGACTTGCCCGTCAAAAATGATGGCAATAAAATTTTAACACTGGCAATGCTGTTTGCCACACAATGCGAGGCACACTGACTTACGGGCCTCCCTCATGGTGGTCCTCGCAATGAGCGTCTTCGGCGCTCATTGCAAGCCTCTCCTCCGTCATTGCAGGCCTTGGCCAACCTGCCGCTTTCATGCTTCGCACTGAGCACCTTCGGTGCTCATTGCGATCCTCCCCCCCTCTACTTTACATGGCATAAAGCAGAGGGGGGAGAGGCTTGCAATGAGCACCTTTGGTGGTCATCGCGAGCCCTGAAATGAGCGCCTCATTGCAAGCCTCTCTCCTCTCTTTTTTACGTCCTCATCCTCAATAAGTGGCGTTAGAAGAATGGGGCTTCTTGGTATTATACACCTTTATATCCAATAGATGGCGCTACAAAAACTATTTCTACTGTTGTCATTTACCATTACATCCAACAGATGGCGATGTAAGAATGCAACTTATATTTCCACATCCAACAGATGGCGCTGTAATTTATTGTTATGACTCCTTCTACCTTTATATCCAATAGATGGTGCTATAAAAAGTATTTCCACTGCTGTCATTTACCCTTACATCCAACAGGCGCCGTAAGAATGCAACTTATATTCCCACATTCAAATGATGGCGCTCTTTGAGCAAAACATGCTACTCATATAATAAAATGTTATTAGTAGATGAGAATTAATATAAATTCTGAGATTGACCGAGCTATGGTTTGTGCCTACGATGGAGAAAATATGTGGAGGTAGTCTTTGCAGTTACAAGACTTCTGATGGTGGCCCTACTAAGAGCCCAATTATTATCCTTTATTTGTGCCAACATCCAAGGCAGCTTAAAATCAAATTTGCTTAGTGTTTGTTTCTAAAGCACCATACAAAATTGAAAACTTGCAAACTTACAATATGAAGGAGCACTAAACATAATTTATCTGTGCACGGTTATACAACATCATCATCTTGAAAGTAAAGTGGAACTTCTATATTCATTCACACTTATATTCGTGAAATATTTTATACAAAAAATGCTCCTATATTCATCCAAAAATCCAATATTAGTCACTAAATTTAAAAAAACAGACCTCATTGGACAAGTTCTTTGCTAAACCGAGTGCTAGTGAATCTTTGGAAAAGGGACAAAAAAGACATTGATCACATGTGTTGGAGTTGCCTGATGTTAAATGGAAGGGGCTCCTCTTCTAAACAATAATTCCTTTGCTCCTCTCCAGCTTCTGCCGTCATCACCCCTCAGTAAAGGGAAAGTTCTGGTTACATTTTTATTTATTTATTTTATCTGCGCTCTGATGATGGCGCGCTATTGAGCTGCGCATGAAGGACGTGCCACCTTTTTATTGGGCATTTCAGTATAAATGGGACAAGTTATTCCGTTTACTTTCTAAATACTTTTTACTTTATGAAATCTATTACCATTTGAGTCATCGTCCCTATTACTAGTAAATTTACTTTGCACAGAAACAATTATTTTATAACTTGAAATGTAATCCATTCATATTTTCTGTCTAATTCTCTTTGCTGAGATGTCCCACAGAGGAGTTAATCAACAGGATATTTCACAATGGTAGGAGCTGGAAGGGAATTTTAATTTGATTTTGAGACTTGAGGAACAACATGAAATGATACATATCTTTCTTGTTCTTCCATTATCCCGCTACTGCGGTCATTACTTTAAGAACAGATCTCCCGCATGTTCTTACTTGCATTTAAAAGAGCATGGCTTGGAGACACTAAAGGTTGAGTGATGTGATTGCAAGATTTGCTACTTATCGCTGACACAAAAGTCTCGCTATACTAAAATGAGGGCAGTTATAGGAAGCCTATACCCACAAATTATAGTAAAAATCATGTTTTAATTAAAGGCATTGTGTGTGGCAGTGCCAATCAACGAAACCTATGATTTTTACTAAATTTTACATCTCTACTACTTTAACGAATAATCTATTAGATATAGCACCTGTGGGTATTTTTTTTTCTCTAAATGTTTAGATGTATTCTATTTCCTCAACCTAAGTCTTTCAGCCTCCACACGTAAACCCTGCCTTTGTAAGTAGGATTTCAGGAGCGTGATCACATGATCTGATTATTATTTAAGCAAGCCTGTAATTTACTTCTTAGACACAGCCAATAGTAAATGAGACCGTCATCATGCTGTCAGTAAAACATGGAAGTTAAACGCAATCTGCAATTGGAGGCTACAAATTAATGGGAGCCAATAAGTAATATCTGCTTGATTGTGAGCCAGATGGGCAATCTAGTACTCTATAAAATGCCTTAGATCTGTTTATTACTCAAAAATAACAGTTACAAATACCGTATTAGTCCGTATATAAGCCACACCCGCATATAAGCCGCACCCGTAAAGTTCAAGGGGAAAAAAATAGAAAAAAGATAGTACTCAAATATAAGCCGCACCCGTAAAATTGGAGAGAAAAAGACTCTCAAAGTGATCAGCCATTGCAAGAAACAGGCTTTCTAATTAGCACTGTAGCTTTTTTTGCAGGTTACAGGCTTTACAGGATGTTAGAATCACTAAAACCGTAAATCGCTATTCAATACCGCAGTCTAAAGCACGAAAATCAGCACCCTTAACTCGCAATCGTGCATATTGGCAGTCATTTTGTGTTCGCGAATAGAAGCCGCACACCTAACAAGCAAAGTTCGCAAATCGGCAATGATTTTTTTTACGGTCGCAAATATAAGCCGCACCCGTAACTCGCAAGCTCAAAAATCGGAAAAAAGGTGCGGCTTATATTCGGACCAATACGGTAATCAGCCTTATTAAATTGCGATTCGGTCAATTCTAAAGGGCTCTATATAAGCACAGAGCATATTTTTTCACAGAAGTATTTAGTTGGTGAAGACCTTACTTTTAGATAGAAGTTCACTAACTAAAAACATTTGTAAAATAAATATGTTATGTGCTTATATAGAGCCCTTTAGAATTGGCCGAATCACAATTTAATAAGGCTGAATATGTTTTAATTGCATATTTGTGGGTTTGAGACTGTAGTGCAATTCTAATGTCTTTCCATGCCTTCCCACAGTAGTGAGTGTTTAATTGCTGCTACAGTTGTCCAAACTGGTGTAAAAATCCTTTATAAATCCTATTTACTACTCATAATATTGTTGTCAGAAACTTGATACATTCTCTAGTTGAGGGTTAGACTTAATTTGCGAGCAGTTTGTAAAGTTTCAATAGAATATCAATTTTTTTATTCTAATTATTTAGGTGTCATAATTTTCTTGCTTTCCAAAAATGATTGGGGATGTAAGTTGCATCTATGGCTGGGTCGTAGTGATTGTGGGTGGGAAACTTGTAATCAGTATCTAATACAATATGTGGCAACATTAAGGGCGACTTTAAGTGTATGGGCAATATAATAGGGCCCCACGTTGGGAGCTACTGGTCATGAATGCAGTATGCTCATCATTTTATTTCCTTTTTCTCTTTCATATCTTGCAACAGTGTGTGACATTGCATTAAACTAAATCTCTCCCTTATGTATTATGCAGTGGTGTTTATAATGTGAATTATCACAACCTAAGCATATTGAAGTTTGGAAATCCCCCGACAGAATGATAATACCATAACACCAGGCTATTACAGCATTAGTGCCTGTTGGGAGCGTAGGTGATTAATGTCTGAAGTTGCTTGAATTATTTTTATGATTTATTTATAAGGGTTCAATAAATTATCTAGTACTGCCAAGATGTTTATATATTTATCCTGGAAAACTACATTTGATGGTGAGCAAAATATTTAGAAAGTACAAAAAATAAATAAAACCTTTAAATTATTAGCTGTTATAAACATGCATTATCTAGAAGGGGCTGTCTTTTTTCATTTTGCTTCTACAAGTGAGAGGTACCATATATACTCGAGTATAAGCCGAGGCACCTATTTTACTACAAAATAATGGGTAAAATGAGTGACTCGAGTATAAGCCGAGGGTGGGAAATGTGCTGCCCTCTGTGTCCCTCTTGTGCCTTCTGTGTCCCCCTCTCTCTCCCGTGTCTCTTCTCCCCCCTCCCTTCCCTGTGTCTCTTCCCGCCTCCTCGTTCTCAACCTCCCTCCTCAACCCCACTCCTCATCCTCAACCTCCCTCCTCATCATCCCTCCTCATCCTCCCTCCTCAACCCCCTCCTCCTCAACCCCCCATCCTCCTTCTCAACCCCCCCATCCTCCTCCTCAACCCCCCCATCCTCAACCCCCTCCTTAACCCCCTCCTCAACCTAAACCCCCCTCCTCAACCTCCCTCCTCATCCTCCACCTCCCTCCTCAACCCCCTCCTCAACCTCCCTCCTCAACCCCAACCCCCCATCCTCAACCTCCCTCCTCAACCTCAACCCCCTCCTCAACCTCAACCCCCCTCCTCAACCACTCTCCTCAACCCCCCTCCTCAAACCCACGCCTCATGCTCCCTCCTCATCCTCCCTCCTCATCCTCAACCCCCCTCCTCAACCTCCCTTCTCAACCCCCTCCTCATCCTCAACCTCCCTCCTCATCCTCAGGCACCCTCCTCATCCTCAGGCACCCTCCTCATCCTCAGGCACCCTCCTCATCCTCCGGCACCCTCCTCATCCTCAACCCCCTCCTCAACCTCCCTCCTCAACCTCCCTTCTCAACCTCAACCCCCCCATCCTCAACCCCCTTCTCAACCTCCCTCCTCAACCTCAACCACCCCATCCTCAACCCCATCCTCAACCCCATCCTCAACCCCCTCCTCAACCTCCCTCCTCAACCTCCCTCCTCAACCTGTGTGACGTCACGGCATTAGCAAATACCGGGTGCACGCCACATCAAGACCCGGAAGGAGCGGAGCAGGTAAGTGAGGGGAGAGGGGGGAGAGGAGAGGGGGGGGGGTTATAATGAGAGGGGGGGGTTATTAGCCTTAAAAAAAAGGGCTGAAAAACTCGAGTATATACAGTACCTTGAACACAGAAAAGATTTCAGCTGCTTAAAATAAAAAAGTGTGAGACCCTAGGACTAGTGAGAATCTAATCAGTCTAAAGTAATGAAGTAGAGTTCACTCAAACATGATTGATGACACAAAGGGTAAATGTAGAGCATATAGGACAGAAGTATTAATTTTTGTTCACTAATTTAGCATATCTAAGTTCCCGGTTTTTCCCTTTTTTTAATCTAACACATGCTGCTTATGTCAGACACACACACTACATTCAGTCATTCTATACACATACAGATTTATTTTATATAAAAATAAAACTTGTTTTCCACACCCCAGAGCTGCTTAATAGGCACCTGGTACCTACCAATAGAAACACTGCATTCAAATATGGATTTAAACCCTTTACTAACCTTAAAGCCAGCAGCAGCTCAATGCAGAGATCTACAGATCAGTGTCTGACTCCTCCTACTTTCTTCTACAGAGGGACTACACATTCCATTATTCTTTCCTGCACAAACTGCCATCACTGATTGTTACATTGTATTACAATGTATTAGCAGACTGTGATTGGTTAAAACAAATTATAAATGTTATGCTAATCTTAAGAGGGTTTTTCAGGGGTGTCAGCTAACAAAAGCTGCTGCTTGCAAACTCAAAAGTTTTAGCAAACATCAGGGTGAGTTTGTAAATATTTATTTTGTTTTTTTTAATGCAAAACCCCAGAGGGTAAATACTTTTTTTCAGTGTTTTGCTATATATCTGATTAGACATGATTACTATTTCTAAGGTTCACTTGGAAAACTACATACTTGAGATTTTCATTATAAGTTCATGTTTTCACCAGTACGTTTGCAATTTGTATTGCATGTCATAATGATATAATGCAATATTTTTAGTGAAAAACAAAAACAAATATTCTTACTATAATGCCCTGTTTTTTATTAAAATAATACCATAATATAGTAAAAAGTATAAAAGTACAGATTGCCGTATTAATCCTGAAGATAAGCTATTAGTGTAGTAGTAGGCGCAGGGGTCTAAAAGATATGATGTGGTAATAGTCTGTCATGGCTGAAGCTTGCCAGGGCACCAGCTGTGCAATACCTTACAGACTGATGCCCTCAGCCTTATAATATATACTTATTGTGCCAGGGAAAAGGGGCCCACTGATATGGGTTAACATTGGGATGTGTTATTCCTTGTTATGCCTGTGTAAAATTGCCTGGGTGCCACTGGGCCCATACTGTGGTACCCATGTTTATAGTTGGGGTGTGCGTATGAACGTACTATCACAAGCCCTTAGACTGGTGTCTCCATGCCTATTGTATGTAATTACCCCTACCAAGAATACAGCAGGGGAAAAGGGAAAACAATGGGTGATTCTCTTAGACTTGCAGGCATCAGTGATAACGTGAGCTAGAAGGTGATTGGGTGTAACCATGGATGCACATTTGAATTGATTGGTCTGTTGTTGCTAGAATGTGGTATAAATATGTCTGATGGTTTCAGTAATAAAGATACTGGCTAACATAATTAATGTGTGAATTTCGTTATTGATGCTGGATGCTGATTCCTGGAGTAAGTTCTTTTCAGAACTTCGAAAGATTTGTATGCTATACAAGACTACATACATCTCTCAGTCTAACCTAAGGGCTGAAAGTTTTTCCTGCTTTACAGAGGTAAAACGAACCGGGCACACCTGTGGGGAGAGGTTTGGCAATAAGCTCTTATCATACTCCATTCAACAGGCAGGTTGTGACAGAGTCCCTTAAATATGTCATTTTTTTAGGCTACATTTGTTCCATTCTTACTAAAAGACCCGCTGTTCTGGCATCTGTGGATAATCTGTGTTGTAGGGAGCTCTTTCTAAAAATGGAATAGTGAACTGGAGCCAACTACACTTCCCTGCAGGAAGATGGATCTGAAGGTCTGCCTGCTGCGTGTCACATAATCCATGTATGTTTGTGTTAAATGGTCTTCTACCATTCTCAATAGCACAGTCAGATATTGTGTCTTGCTAGTCTCTAATTCCTTATCAGGAAACATAGCAGAAACATCAGTTTAGTATAGTTTAGTATACAAGGAAAGACTGTAGATAACCACACACAATCCAACATTTTTGTTTTTTAAAAACATATTTTTCTAATATAAGAAATATTTAATTTAATAATTTAATATTTAATTCCTTGGCAAGGCAGCCAAAAGGGAGATCCTTTGAAGTAAGCAATTTTGACACAGAAACAAAGGTACATCTAGCCAGCCTATTCTATTTACCTAAAAATGGCTTAATTAAACCTCAAGAAATCCTTATGCTTACCCAAGGCATGCGTCAATTCCTTAACTTGTCCTTACTTAGCTTGTCCGTACTAGATGCACTGAAAGGCCAAGTACCCCTTCTGTAAAGTAATATTTCAGAAATTACTTATAATTCTTCCAACTTCCAACTTAAAATCGTGATATATCAAATGATGATATAAGGCAGAAAATCATATACTTTGAAATATTTCAATAATATATGTATACTAGCGACTTGCCCGTCAAAAATGACGGGCAATAAAATTGTAAGGCAGGTAATGCTTTTTGGCGGTCTGAGATTCTTCGGCGCTCATTGCGAGCCTCGCGCTGATTGCCTTTGGCGCTCATTACGAGGCTGTTGGTTGTTGTATTTTTTTTTATCAGAGGCGCTTTTGCTGTCATTGTAAGGTTGGTGCTGATCTGCTTTTTGCTCTTATTGCAAGGCTGTCCCCCACTGCGACGGTTAATGTGGAGTTAATGCGGGTTTCCGAGCTTATCTCGGATCCCGTGGGGTTAATGCAGGTTTCTGACCTTATCTCGGATCCCTTCTTGGTTGGAGGTGGCTGGGCTGTCCCGGGTTGTGGAGCCTCGTTTTCGTTTTTTTTCGGCAGCCATTTTTTCTCTCGCTTAGGGGATTTTTGTGTGTCTAAACTCAGGAATTTGGACTTAAATTGAGGTGCAACTTCACTTGCAGAGGTCCTGGGTGCCCCCCCTTGCTGTGGGTAAGTTTTTTATGTATTTTGTGTGTGTATTTATAGTGTTTTTGATGTTTTTTTGTGCGTGCAGTTGTGCTGTTAAGGTCGTATTTTTGCAGCTAAGGTCGTATTTTTGCGAGGTCGTAATGTTTTTTTTTTTATAAGTACCGAGTCTCGTATTTTATTGTGTAAGTCCGTGGTAGTGCCGCTTGTGTGGGTGTTTGTAACCATGTGTGAGGCGCCGTAGAGCCTCCACCTCCGCAAATGCGGCCCCTTGCTTTGCGAGGGTCCGCATTTGCGGGCCTAAAGTGCGCAGTTGCTGCTCACAACTATATATGTGATTCCTTGTTATGCCTGTGGAAAGTTGCCTGGGTAATACTAGGCCCATACTGTGGTACCCATGTTTATAGTTGGGGTGTGCGTATGAACATGATGGAAGTGATAGGATGTATGTCTGTGTTGTGCTTTGGGGGGCTAGCACTTACAAGGGAAATATTGTATATGCCCAATATTTCATAGTAATTGACTTGTCCCTTATTAACAAGATTAGGGAGATAATTGACCCCTATGAGTCAATTGACACCAGTATCTCTCCCACTATCACAAGCCCTTAGACTGGTGTCTCCATGCCTATTGTATGTAATTACCCCTACCAAGAATACAGCAGTGGAAAATAGAAAACAATGGGTGATTGTCTTGAGATGGGCAGGCAGGGGTGATAACGTGAGCTAGAAGGTTTTGGTGTAACCCTGGGTGCAGATTTGAATTGATTGGTCTGTTGTTGCTAAAATGTGGTATAAATATGTCTAATGGTTTCAGTAATAAAGATGCTTAACTGGTTTGCATAATTAATGTGTGAATTTCGTTATTGATGTTGGATGCTGGTTCCTGGAGTAAGTTATTTTCAGAAATTCGAAAGATTTGTATGCTATACAAGACCACAGACATCTCTTAGTCTAACCTAAGGGCTGGAAGCTCTTCCTGCTGTACAGAGGTAAAACAAACCGGGCACACCTGTGGGGAGAGGTTTGGTCAATAGGCTCTTATCATACAGGTTGTGACAGAGTCCCTTAAATATGTTATTTTTTTAGGCTACATTTGTTCCATCCTAACTAAAAGTCCCGCTGTTCTGGCATCTGTGGATAATCTGAGTTGTAGGGGGCTCTCAACTACACTTCTCTGCAGGAAGATGGATCTGAAGGTCTGCCTGCTGCGTGTCACATAATCCATGTATGTTTGTGTTAAATGGACTCTGCTACCACTCTCAATAGTACAGTCAGATACTGTGTCTTGCTAGTCCCTAATTCCTTATCAGGAAACATAGCAGAAACATGGACACACATGCATATATGTTTATAAATGTAATCAGAGCCTGAATGTAGAACATAGAATGTATTGATCTAAATATAAATGAAATAATGCATGGTAAAATGAAAAAAGATGGCCATGCATCAATGTACACATCATTTTAACATTTAATGTTGCATATATGTTTATTCATGTGTTTAAGAAAATAAGAGTGTGTGTTTTGGGATGTGAAATGCATAGGGCTCTTCTAAGTAGTTATTAAGCCAAGATTTTTATGAAGACTTAATGGGCAGGTTTGAAGGATCTATTGGTACCTATCCAACATCACCAATTGTTATAGTCTAGTATACAAGGAAAGCTGTTTTTTTTTTTTAAACATATTTTTCTAATATAAGAAATATTTAATTTAATAATGTAATATTTAATTCCTTGGCAAGGCAGCCAAAAGGGGATCCTTTAAAGTAAGCAATTTTGACACAAAGGTACATCTAGCCAGCCTATTCTATTTACCTAAAAATGGCTTAATTAAACCTCAAGAAATCCTTATGCTTACCCAAGGCATGCTTCAATTCCTTAACTCTGCTTGTCCTTTCTAGATGCACTGAAAGGCCAACTACCCCTTCTGTAAAGTAATATTTCAGAAATTACATCTAAATCTTCCAACTTCCAACTTAAAATCGTTATATATCAAATGATGATATAAGGCAGAAAATCATATACTTTGAAATATTTCAATAATATATGTATATATACACACACACACATATGTTTTAGTGTAAATAATTTTATGGAAATATTTAAATTAATAACGTTGCTTCAAACTTGCACACCTTTTTTATTTTTAGTTGTCTTTAATTTGTGTAATTTGCAATTTTTTTCATAATCTATTTATCTTCAGATGTTTCTCATTTTGCTAGTAAAAATATACATTTAAGTAGGAAATTGCATATTTATGTTTATACAGCAGGATTTGATGCCACAGAAATAACAAATCACAAAATGATTAATAAGATATAAGGATAAAATAAAGAATTGCAAAACTAATTATTATTATATAAAGTATGCTTTCCAAATAATAATACCTATATATTACTGTACGCACATTAAAATAATTACTTGCTGCACATCAACATACCTTTGGTGCGCAATGTGTATTTATAATGAGTAACTTAGGAAGATAAGAAAATTGAAAAGCTTTTATCTAGATTCCATTTTTAGATGTCTACATAAATAGATGCATTTAATTTATGCTATTTCCCTTAAGTCAAAGCCATAGATGAAATACAGAATTAAAAGAAAAATGTCTTCTATGCCAACATAATGTTTAGATGTCACTTTATATATTTGTATGCCATTAAAAACCTGAGTTGTGCCTCACAAGAGCTAATACCATTATCTGTTTTTTGCACTGCAGATGAATAGGACTGTATTTCAAACAATGTGTTGGTATCACCTTTCTGTATCAAATGCTGTCAATGTATAAAATATATAAAAAGATTTTGTTTTCACACTTATCAACGATTGTTGAAAAATCATCTCAAATTTAAAATAAGTTTGATCCTGAATCAGTGCATCAAACAAGCTTTCTATTAGATGGTGTGGGTCCTCACAGCCCACCAGAGCCTTCCTTGTAGCATGTATAGACCATTCAAGTAGACATACTGTAATGCATTCAAAGTAATAAGTATAATGAACCCTATTCTATTAGAAGCCTGCAAATGCCTCTAGCCCGTAATTTTTGCTGCGGGTGTTTTCTCTCTAAATGTTTAGATGTATTCCATTGACTCCAATTCACAATTTACCTCCTTAAGCCTAAACTAGGCTTTCGGGGGCGTGATCATATGATCTGTCAATGTTTAGACAAACCTGTAATTTACTTCTTAGACACAGCCAATAGTAAATGTGACTGTCATCATGACGTCAGTAAAACATGAAGTTAAATGTAATCTGCAATCGGAGGCTAAACATTAATTATTGCCAATAAGTAGTATTTGCCAATCAGGCTTGCAATCAAGCAATCTAACACGCGATAAAATGCATTAGATCATCTGTTTTAGTCCATGTGGGTTTCATGATATGTATTAACCCCTTGAGTCCCGGGATCAATATTACTCAGAAATAACAGTTAAAAATAATATTTTTTAATTGCATATTTGTGGGTTTGAGACTGTTGTGCACTTAATTCTAATGTGTTTCCATGCATTCCCATGCTTTTAAAGTACAGTATTGTGTGTTTAATTGCTGCTACAGCTCTAATAAGTGTTTTAAAATGCCCTTGTGAGTCCTATTTAGTTCTCATAATATTTTTGACAGAAACACTTGATACTTTTTTCAGTTGCGGCTTAGAATGTATTTGCGATCTATACGGGTCTAATAAAATATCTATTTTGTGTAACTCACTAGTGCTCATAATATTCAAACTGTGCTAAAACCAATGGAGTTCTAAGGCCATATTTGCATCTTTGACTGGCCATAGTGATTGTGGGCGGGGAAATTGTAATCAGATTGTAAGTAGCTAATGAAATATGTGGCAATATTAAGAGTGATTTTAGGTGTGTATAAATGTATGAATTGAGCAGTAGAACAGGGCTCAATGTTATTATGTAAGTGTTATAAGGCCATGAACACTTTAAAACTAGCTATGTTTGCATTTCCTGATGCCAATAAGCAGGCTGCTTACGAGTGAGAGGGAAAGGGTGTGGTGTAAATTTCAGTTATATCCAATCACAGCATTCTTGTCCCTCTCTTCCCTCCTCCCCCACTCCTCCCTCCACTAGTAAATAAATAAACACATCCTCATGATCCAGCTCTCAGGAACTGATGTAAACAGAGGTCTAAAAAACGTCGGATCCACCCCCACACATTTTGTGTTCATGCTTTTTGCTGTTGTTGTTAGTTTGTTTCATCCTTCACAAACACATGCCTTTTTTCTTGAATTGCAGTGGTCCTGTAATGATTTATCAATGAGGCATAGCATATTCTGTAAATAATCTGATCCTGTTTGCTAATTTATGCAGATCTGTTGAAAATTCACAATTTATGGCAGGTATGTCTCATATTACTGCTGGGAGCAATTGCTCATGCATGCAGTACATGTATCCTTATGTGTTGTACTCATTTCTGTTCACAAGATTTATTTTATTACATCTATCAAAAGTGTGTGACATTGGAATTAAGCATAATATGTCCCTTTTGCATTATGAAATTATTTATGCAGTAATGATTAAACTAGGAGATATCGCAGTCTAAGCATATCGAAGGCGGAAAATCCCCAAATGATAATGCTATAAAACCAGGCTCATTCAGCAATGGTGTCTGTTGGGAGTTTAGGAAAGTGCTGACAAACAATGTATATGCCATAAAATATGTATATGTTATAGGGCTTGTTTGTATATAATTATATTGCTGCCCAAAACTCCCAAGGTGGAGTGAAAATATTGTATTTGAGAATATCTATCTATCTTTTGGATGGACAAAATATATTAAACTTAGGAGTCATGAAGATTTTACAGGTGCCAGACAGGCTGTTTCTAAGGACCTTGAAGGAAACCCTTCATAAAGATGCATTTTGGACCCCCCTGGCACCTAATATTAACCCTCAAATTATATGGCACTGAATATTATACCATGGGCCACCTATACTATAACCATGGGTGTCCCTATGGACCCCCATTGCACCAGATAATAAGAAAAGAATTACAGAAAAAAATGAAAACATAACTACAAAAAACTATAGGGGGAATACTTACACTCAACCGTGACAACTCCCCAGGGAAATCTTCAAAGCCCTGGTGGGCACTATGATCTTGGGAGGGTCATTAAGGTGGAGGATAAGTAAAATTTTACCCCTATAGGTGTAGCTATTTTTGTATTCTATTTCTTATTTTATTTTTTTCATATTTTTCCATATTTTTTATTTTATGTAATTTTTTATTTTTTGTGATTATTTTTAATGAGGCAGTGTTAGGGACCTTTGGGCTAATGTTAAAGACTCCTATGGGGTTAATGGACCATCATCCCACAGCACATGGGATGAGGGAAGGGGGGCCAATGGTCCCAGGTATTGAGTGATGTATCCTGGGGGATACCCAGGCTCATATCGGATGGCGGGTATTTTTAAACATGGCTCCTTTACAGCACATGTCTGCCGCTATAACAGCTTCTGATAGTATAAGATGGAATTACATGAGATACTTGTGTGTTTTGAATTCCGTATGTCCTCTATACTGTCTATTATTTCTTAAATAGACTTTTCTCACACATATAAAATAAATATTATTTAAAAATATATTAAAGAGAATTTTATTCCTCTATGACTAATTTTTATGGACTGCTATGCTATTAGAACTATGTAGCAATTATGCTGCTGTTGTGCATTTTGTTTTCTGCTGTTCTACTGCCCTAGGAGGGAGGGTATTTTAAATATACAAGAACGGCCAATCTACACCTTGGGAATGTGGCATCTACACCTGTCAGTGCATTCAATGGGTCTAATAGAATGTTCAACAGTTTACAAGGACACATCCTTTTCATGTCAGCAGAGCGTAGCCAAGGAAATATGGTGTGAGCTGGCTTGGTGGGTATATAAGGTGACATGTAGGCATTCTGCAAATATATCAACCATCGTTGTCATGGGTAAAACATGTCATTTATATGACTTTGAAAAGGGGATGATCATTGACTTTCGGGCCAAAGATGGCAGTGTTTCTAAAACAGATGAGGTTGGGAACTGATCACATGATGCTGTGTTTAAAGTGTACTGTGACTGGACAAATGCACCATTCAGAATAAATGGTATAGAAACTGCAGAGCATCTAGTTCCATTGATGTCTGAGGTGAATGTCAGCTGCAAACGCATGTTAGAGGTCCAGATGGATGTCTAAAATGACAGTAGAGCCAACCATGTTGCATATGGGGCTCTGAAGCAAATGGCTGGCCACTGCACCCATGTTGATGAGGGTTCATCATCAGAAATGGCTTCAATTTGCATAATGATACAGACATTGGAGCTCTTCTGATGAGTCACGTTTTCTGCTCTATCAAATGGACAGACGTTGGCATAGCAGGCACAAAACCTCAGAGAACAAACACTCTGCAACCATTGTTGGAAGAAAACAAGCTGGTGGCGGCAACGTTATGGTCTGGAGATGTTTTCTTAGCATTGTCTGGCTCCAGTAATACTTCTGGAAGGCACTCTCAACTGATTGGGTTATCTATCCATCCTTGCAGATCAAGTACACCCATACGAGCGGATGTGATCTTCCAGCAGGACAATGCAACATGTCATATGGCCAGAATTGTCCAGGAGTGGTTGGAGGAGCACAGTGAAGACTTGTAAGTAGTCCCTGGCCTCCATGGAGCTCCTATGAACCACCTCAATCGCCATGCTCAATCTTCAGCAGCTGTTGGATTCACTTTAGTCAGCATGGCTCCAGATACTCTTGCCAACCTTCCAGCCTCTTATTAACTCACTACCATGCTGTTTAGTTGCTGTCCATGCTGTACACAGCGGTTGTTTGGGATATTAGCTGGAGGTCATGTAACTCGACTGTGTGTGTGTGTATATATATATATATATATATATATATATATATATATATATATATATAATGTATTTATGTTTATTTATTTATAATCTACCTTTTTTCTGGGTCCCAGCCGCAGAGCAGCGTTTCTTACAGCTGCAGTTTATCTGCCACTTTACTAAGGGAATTCCCTGCTGTTATTCTCACTGAACTGACACCAGCTACACCTCCCTTTCCTGCAGTAAGAGAAATCTGAAGACTATAACTAAATGTGCATGCTGTGAGTATGTCACATAACCATGTGTGTATGTGCTTGTGGCTCCATGTATCCGCTCTTTAAGTACTATCTGTACTGAATGGACTCTGCTGTCACTCTCAATAGCACAGTCAGATGCTGTCTCACTACTCCTTAATTTGCCAGTCAGGAGAAATGTCTCTGCCTGGAGCAAAATACACAAATATATTAGTATATGTATATATATATATATATATATATATATATATATATATATATATATATATATATACACTGCTCAAAAAAATAAAGGGAACACTAAAATAACACATCCTAGATCTGAATGAATTAAATATTCTTATGAAATACTTTGTTCTTTACATAGTTGAATGTTCTGACAACAAAATCACACAAAAATAAAAAAATGGAAATCACATTTTTCAACCCATGGACGTCTGGATTTGGAGTCACCCCCATTATGAAAGTGTTCAACACACTACAGGCTGATCCAACTTTGATGTAATGTCCTTAAAACAAGTCAACATGAGGCTCAGTAGTGTGTGTGGCCTCCACGTGCCTGTATGACCTCCCTACAACGCCTGGGCATGCTCCTGATGTGGTGGCGGATGGTTTCCTGAGGGATCTCCTCCAAGACCTGGACTAAAGCATCTGCCAACTCCTGGACAGAGTGTGGTGCAACGTGACGTTGGTGTATGGAGCGAGACATGATGTCCCAGATGTGATTAATTGGATTCAAGTCTGGGGAACGGGCGGGCCAGTCCACAATATCAATGCCTTTGTCTTGCAGGAACTGCTGATACACTCCAGCCACATGAGGTCTAGCATTGTCTTGCATTAGGAGGAACCCAGGGCCAACCACACTAGCATATGGTCTCACAAGGGGTCTGAGAATCTCATCTCGGTACCTATTGGCAGTCAGGCTACCTCTGGCGAGCACATGGAGGGCTGTGTGGCCCCCCCAAAGAAATGCCACCCCACACCATTACTGATCCACTGCCAAACCGGTCATGCTGGATGATGTTGCAGGCAGCAGAACGTTCTCCACAGCGTCTCCAGACCCTGTCACGTCTGTCACATGTGCTCAGTGTGAACCTGCTTTCATCTGTGAAGAGCACAGGGCGCCAGTGGCAAATTTGCCAATCTTGGTGTTCTCTGGCAAATGCCAAACATACTGCATGGTGTTGGGCTGTAAGCACAACCGCCACCGGTGGATGTTGGGCCCTCATACCACCCTCATGGAGTCTGTTTCTGACCGTTTGAGCAGACACATGCACATTTGTGACCTGCTGGAGGTCATTTTGCAGGGATCTGGCAGTGCTCCTTCTGTTCCTCCTTGCACAAAGGCGGAGGTAGCGGTCCTGATGCTGGGTTGTTGCCTTCATACGGCCTCCTCCACATCTCCTGATGTACTGGCCTGTCTCCTGGTAGCGCCTCCATGCTCTGGACACTTAGCTGACAGACACAGCAAACCTTCTTGCCACAGCTCGCATTGATGTGCTATCCTGGATGAGCTGCACTACCTGAGCCACTTGTGTGGGTTGTAGACTCTGTCTCATGCTACCACTAGAGTGAAAGCACCACCAGCATTAAAACGTGACCAAAACATCAGCCAGAAAGCATAGGAACTGAGAAGTGGTCTGTGGTCACCACCTGCAGAATCACTCCTTTATTGGGGGTGTCTTGCTAATTGCCCATAATTTCCACCTGTTGTCTATCCCATTTGCACAACAGCATGTGAAATTGATTGTCACTCAGTGTTGCTTCCTAAGTGGACAGTTTGATTTTACAGAAGTGTGATTGACTTGGAGTTACATTGTGTTGTTTAAGTGTTCCCTTTATTTTTTTGAGCAGTGTATATATACAGTGGATATAAAAAGTCTACACACCCCTGTTAAAATGTCAGGTTTCTGTGCTGTAAAAAAATTAGACAAAGATAAATCATTTCAGAACTTTTTCCACCTTTAATGTGACCTATAAACTGTACAACTCAATTGAAAAACAAACTGAAATCTTTTAGGTGGAGGGAAGAAAAATAAAAAATAAAAATAATGTGGTTGCATAAGTCTGCACACCCTATTATAACTGGGGATGTAGCTGTGTTCAGAATTAAGCAATTACCCCTGATTAACCCCAAATAAAGTTCAGCTGCTCTAGTTGGTCTTTCCTGAAATGTTCTTAGTCGCATCCCACAGCAAAAGCCATGGTCCACAGAGAGCTTCCAAAGCATCAGAGGGATCTCATCGTTAAAAGGTATCAATCAGGAGAAGGGGACAAAAGAATTTCCAAGGCATTAGATATACCATGGAACACAGTGAAGACAGTCATCATCAAGTGGAGAAAATATGGCACAACAGTGACATTACCAAGAACTGGAGCTCCCTCCAAAATTGATGAAAAGACGAGAAGAAAACTGGCCTACAGCAACATTAAAGGAGCTGCAGGAATATCTGTCAAGTACTGGTTGTATGGTACATGTGACAACAATCTCCCGTATTCTTCATATGTTGGGGCTATGGGGTAGAGTGGCAAGATGAAAGCCTTTTCTTACAAAGAAAAACATCCAAGCCAGGCTACATTTTGCAAAAACACATCTGAAGTCTCCCAAAAGCATGTGGGAAAAGGTGTTATGGTCTGATGAAACCAAGGTTGAACTTTTTGGCCATAATTCCAAAAGATATGTTTGGCGCAAAAACAATACTGCACATCACCAAAAGAACACCATACCCACAGTGAAGCATGGTGGTGGCAGCATCATGCTTTGGGGCTGTTATTCTTCAGCTGGAACTGTGGCCTTAGTTAAGATAGAGGGAATTATGAACAGTTCCAAATACCAGTCAATATCGGCTCAAAACCTTCAGGCTTCTGCTAGAAAGCTGAACATTAAGAGGAACTTCATCTTTCATCATGACAACGACCCAAAGCATACATCCAAATCAACAAAGGAATGGCGTCACCAGAAGAAGATTAAAGTTTTGGAATGGCCCAGCCAGACCTGAATCCGATTAAAAATCTGTGGGGTGATCTGAAGAGGGCTCTGCACAGGAGATGCAAAGAAGAGGTTTTTGCAAATAAGAGTGGGCAAATCTTGCCAAGTCAAAATGTGCCATGCTGATAGACTCATACCCAAACAGACTGAGTGCTGTAATAAAATCAAAAGGTGCTTCAACAAAGCATTAGTTTAAGGGTGTGCATACTAATGCAACCATATTATTTTATTTTTATATTTTTTCTTCCCTCGACCTAAAAGATTTCAGTTTGTTTTTCAATTATGTTGTACAGTTTATAGGTCACATTAAAGGTGGAAAAAGTTCTGAAATGATTTATCTTTGTCTCATTTTTTTACAGCACAGAAACCTGACAGGGGTGTGTAGACTTTTTATATCCACTGTATATAGCTCACATATAATAGATGTCAAACTATGAATCGTCGTCACGCTTTGCAAAGAGAGGGATGCAGTTCGGGCCGCAAATGCGGACCCTTGCAAAGCGAGGGGCCACATTTGAGGAGGTGGAGGCTCTACGCCGCCTCACAAGCGGTTACAAACACCCACAGAAGCGGGACTTTGACAAAATACATCTTGCAATCACTAAATACGGATTTAACTAAAAAAATATGACCCGCAGGACTTAGAAAAAAACCATTACGAACTTGCAAAAAAAAGACCTTAACAGCGAACTGCGCGCATCTGAAAATATTAAGAAAACAATAAATACACACAAAAATGACAGAAAAAGCTTACCCACAACAAGGGGGAACACCCAGGACCTCTGCAAGTGAAGTTACACCTCAATTTAAGTCCAAATTAGCAAGTTTAGACAGACGAAAATCCCCAAAGCGAGAGAAAAAATGGCTGATGAAAAAAACGAAAACGAGGCTACAGGACCCTAAAGCCGCAAAACACCCCCAAACACATACAGATTTTCAAAAAAGCTGCACGATGTACAAGATACACTTTTAGCAAGGACGCTACATACACAGCCGCATACCACATACACATTCGCCGCCATTTTACAACACTAACTTACAGAATGCAGAAGTATCCAGCTACCCTAACGGCTTTCCCTCGTGCACGCAGCATATTTACACTACACACATTGCTGACACCTCAGCTCCACAACAGTGCAAACCGACATTGTATGCTGCAGGAACATCAAAACAGATTGTCAGCTCTTCAGCACAATGCTTCCTGCATATATTACTTTCAAATAGGTAAAGTATATTAATTTGTTAATTATTTAATTAGCATACAAATGTACATATACACAAAAAAAAAACACTATCGCAATAAACACAAAAGCCATTCACCCCGCGCCTCACAATGAGCGCCAACGCTGCTCATAGCGCACAAACTACACCAGGGGACAGCCTTGCAATAAGCGCAAAAAGCAGATCAGCGCCGACCTTACAATGACAGCAAAAGTGCCTCTGATAAAAAAAAAATACATTAAACAAGAGCCTTGCAATGAGCACCGAACGATCCTGGACCACCAAAAAAAATTATGTCTGTGGCAAACAGCATTACCTGCCTTACAATTTTATTGCCCCGTCATTTTTGACGGGCAAGTAGCTAGTATATATATATATATATATATATATATATATATATATATATATATATATGTAATGGTGCCTACAGGTAATGCTGTCCTGGGACAAGTATATCAGAGAATTGATATCAGTGTAAGTGTATCTGTAAGTAGAATAAATATTGTGGCCCTCATTCAATTTCAATTTGGCCAAATGAATAGGGGTCTAAATAAGCACATAACATATTTTTTTAAAGAAGTTTTTAATTAGTAAGCATCTATCCAAAAGCAAGGTTTTCACTAACTAAAAACTTCTTTAAAAAAATATGCTATGTGCTTATTTAGACCCCTATTCAATTAGCCAAAATTAATTATAGAACTGATTATAATGTATTCAGAAAAACAAATACAATGCAACAGAATATTTGGTGCAACAGAGTTAAGGTCCCTAGTCTGAAGAGTTTACAGTCTAGAATATATGGGTCAGAGTGTCATTACTGTCTATAGCAGGGGTGGGCAAGTTCGTTCCTGGAGAGCCCCACATAGGCCAGGATTTGAAGATATCCTTTCTGTGCACAGGTTAGTCAGTCAGGATGACTGAAGAAATGATTGAATCACCTGTGTGCAGCATGGATATCCTCAAATCCTGGCCCGTTTGGGGCTTTCCAGGACCGAACTTGCCCACCCCTGGTCTATAGTGAGTGCTGGAGCCAGTAGTTGGAGGGAAAGAAGTGGGTTAAATGTTTATAGATGAATCTTTCAAGTTATTTTGAAGCCAATGAAATTAGAGATATGGCAATAGATAAATGGAGAATATGGAAACTAGCCAGTGTGAGGGAAGAGTGGGAAAAGATATGTGAGTATGGGGATGATTGTAGTAGAGAGGGACGTAATTAGCTGTGTTGGAAAATGATTAAGTGGGCATGTTTTAAGGTGAGAAACTTCTCAGACATTTCATCCTCTTTTACAGGTTGAAAGGATCTCAAATTGATATGGGATCGGGGAGGGACAAAGACTGGGTGTTATTTTGCTGCTGATTGAGAATGGCATGTGTGAGATGTTGAAATAATTTATTCCTTATCCATTGTATTTTAAAAGTTAATGGACTATGAAATTAGGGAGATGCAGGATTCCCTAGAAAAGACCTTGATCCTGGGAGAGATTGAAGGCACAAGAAGAAGGGGACGACAGAGGCAGAGAGGGATATATATGGTCACTTAAACAATGAACATGAACTTGATAGAGTGCAGAGGGTCAGTGACTGAGAGATGCATCTGCTGTACTGCGGTCCATAGAGTCACGGAGAGCCGGAAGCGACTGAATGACTTAACAACAACAACAACAAGTTGGTAGGGTTGGTCAAGGTTGATATTAGTGATGAAATTTAGTGTTTTTTTGGTGAGATTGAGGACAAAGATCTTGGAGCTCAGAATAAACAGTAGTCTGCTGGAGTGAAAGTTTTTATCCATATTCACATAGAGTGGAAGAGTACCTCTGGAGTGTTTTGTGTACCATGGTTGTGGGGGTAGGGTTAAGTGGGGGTGGGAGCAATAGTATTCAATTGTCCAAGTGATTGGAGGTTTCGCTAGATGTCATCGTTACATCCTATCTAGACAGCACAGCCCTGCTTTACTGGTTATGGGGAGCCCCCAACTCTGGCTGCTATAGGAGAAACACGTTGTTCTGTTGATCTGCCGCTTGTGACTGCAACTGATGCACTTGTCCAACAATGTTGGGAATTGTGCAAATATTTGTAAAGGTGAAATCATGAGGGCGTCATGTCAGTGAGTTGGTGACTGTCCACTATAAGGAGCTCTGAGGAAAAAAAAACATGTTATGCTACAGGATCTAGTGACACTGAGAAGATTCTGAGACAGAAGAAGAAGTGAGTGTAAGGAAGGATCACATATATAGTTGTGAGCGTACGAGTTGTTACTAACGCTGCGGGCTCGCTGTGCAAGCCCGCGGCCCTCGCGAAGCGAGGGCAGTGCCCGAGGGTCTCAGTTGCTGGCATGGATCGCCGAAGGCGCTCCATGCCAGCAACTGCGACCCTCGCAAACTTCACGTCGCAAACCAAACAGCACAACACACACATTACGACACTCGCAAACAACATACGACACACGTTCACACACATTACGGCCTCGCAACACTCGGACGCAACTCGCGAACATTACAAAATGTAAAACACAATACATACACACAGCACATACATAAAAACCTTACCTACACCAAGAGGGAGCACCCAGGACCTCAAAAATACAACTTACACCTCGATTTTACTCGAAATAAAACAGTTTAGAGACTAAAAGAAAATCTAAGCGAGAGAAAAAATGGCCGCCGAACCAAAACGAGGCTACAGCACTCTAAACTCGCAAAACACCACAACAAACTCGCAAAACACCACAACAAACTCGCAAAACGCAACAAACGACCTACGGATATTCATACCACACAGTGCACACATTCAGCATGCTTACACAGCAGCTCCACACCACTAATGCTGCAGCAACATCAACACAGATTGCCAGCTCTTCATCACAATGCTTCAAAATAGGTACAGTATATTCATTTACTAATGTATTACATATTTCATTATTATACACCAAACAGCATTAGCTACCTTACAATTTCATTGCCGTCGAGCCCGCAAGAACTGCGTCCCTCGCAAAGTTGGGGAAGCAGTTCCCCGCAAATGCGGGTCCTCGCGAAGCGAGGGGCTGCATTTGCGGTGGTGGAACATCCCAACGTCCCCCAAATTCGGATCCTCGCAAAGCAAGGGTCCGCATTTGCGGAGGTGTAGGCTCCAACGTCGGCTGTGTTAACACACACACGACGTTTAAAAAAAATAAAATCTCAAAGGCGCCTCACACCCGGTTACACACACACCGGCAGAAGGCGCTCCATGCCAGCAACTGAGGCCCTCACTTCCGCAAATGCGGGTCCTCACAAAGCACTTAGGGAATAAACCCACCTCGGAACCAACCTTCACATAACAAACACCCACACGCACTAAGAATCCGACTATAACGGCTGACCCGCGCGCAACAAAAAACAGTGAAAACACACCAAATACTCACACAAACTACATAAAAAGCTTACCCATAGCAAGGGGGGGCACCCAGGACCTCTGAAAGTTAAGTTACACCTCCATTTAAGTCCAAATTCCTGAGTTCAGACACACGAAAATCCCCTAAGCGAGAGAAAAAATGGACGCCGAAAAAAATGAAAACTAGGTTTAAAGACCCAGGACCGCCCAGCCACCTAAAACTTACCCAAGAAGGGATCCGAGATAAGCTCGGAAACCCGCATTAACCGCAGGGGATCCGAGATAAGCTCCGAGTCCTTCATTAACCCCACATTAACCATCGCAGTGGTGATCCCGATTGCACGAGATCGGGGACCCCCGCTGCAATCAAAATTCAAAATTCCCACGTTACAGGTCGTTAAAGGACCGTAAAGGTCCTTAAAGGACCCGTTGTAAAAGAAAAAAAATATACACTGTCACCCTGTCAATCATGGGTGTCAATACAGACCCCCATAAAACCCTCATTAACCATGTCACTCATGGGGGTCAATACAGACCCCCATAAGCCTCTATTTAACCCCATCAGTCCCATAAGGGTATATTAACACCATTATGGGCCTGTTACAACACTACATTAACCACATAAGTGCCATGATGGTCCTCAAGGACCATCATGACACTAAGTATAAACACTATACTGCACTATACCACCCCAAAAAAACATTAAAGATCAACTAAACACCCTCTACACTAACCTATTAACATCTACACTACCTACCCCCTATTAACCCCCACCACTCTAATTACAGAAAATAAAAAAGCCTAAAGTCACAAAAAATAAAAAAGGAACATTACAGAAAATAAAAAAAAACATTACCACGCCCCCCCTCACTACAGAAAAAAAAAAATACACAGCTGAAAAGGAAATACATATAATACAAATACATACAATACAAATACATACAATTACAATACAATACACCCCTATCTAATACACATCACACAATCTATCTAAATAAATAGCATAATCTAATATACATCCTATCTATATAATAATACATCCCCAATCTATCTAAATAAATAGCATAATCTAATATCCATCCTATCTATATAATAATACATCCCCAATCTATCTAAATAAATAGCATAATCTAATATACATCCTACCTATATAATAATGCATCCCCAATCTATCTAAATAAATTCCACAAACTAATACACATCCTATCTATATAATAATACATCCCCAATCTATCTAAATAAATACCACAATCTATCTACAATACATCCTATGCTATCTATATAAAACGCATGCCCCTAGCTGACATACAATAAATGCTAACTAATCTAAGTCTAAGCTAAAATAAAATAATTAAGACCACTTACCTTTGCAGATGTCCATTGAGATCAGCCACCTATGAAAAAAAATAAAAAACAAAATAGTGAAACACGTTAACAGTTCTAAAATAAACATTCTATACATTCTATACATTCTAAATATTCTACTCACCTTTCCGGCATGTCCCGTCCTTATTCTTTGAATCCTTCTTCGGAGCGGCACCTGTTAAAAAAAAACACAACATTAATACACATACATCAAAATAAAATAAACATAATCTACATTCTACTTACCTCCCTGCGATGTCTACGGCCTCCTCCGGATCCTCTTCTGCCAGGCCCTGTAAAAAAAAAAATATATATATATACTTACATCCGCACTCCCGGACATCACAGATGCTAATGAGGATCCAGGAGACTTTGACGGAAGAAAATAAGCAATGGCGCCTTCTGATTGGTTGAAAACGCTGTCTATTAAATTCACCCAATCAGGATGTGACAGTGTGAACCAATCACAAACGGATATACCTTAAAATCCCACTCTGATTGGATAATGTACCTGTCAATCTTTATTTAAACCAATCACAAGGCGCAGATGCCTTCAGCCAATCACAATGGAATACACCCTCACGTACTGATTGTTGAAGGATTTGCGCATTCTCATTGGCTACTGTTAATATCAATCAATATTACAGCCAATGGGAAGGTGCAGATGTCTTCACCAATCAGTACGTGGGGGTATATTCCATTGTGATTGGCTGATGGCAATAAAACCTTAGGATTGGTTCAAATAAAGACTGACAGGTGTGTTATCCAATCACCGTTGTATTTTGGGGTGTATACTTTTTTCATTGGTTCACAAACGGGGTCTTCTCATTGGCTGAATTTGATAGACAGCCTTTTCAGCCAATCAGAAGCCGCCATTGCCAATTTTATTCTGGAACACTCCATAGGAAGGTCATTAGCGTCGGAGACATCCGCCAGGGCAGATGTGTGTTGCTTTTTTTTTTTTTTTTTCATGCGCGGATGCTTCCGCGGAAGACGAGGAGGCCGGAGACATCGCGGAAAGGTAAGTATAATGTAGATTGTGTTTATTTAACTTTGGTTTATGTTTACTAATGTAATGTTTTTTTTTGTACAGGAGTAGCGCCGGACAAGCAAAGATGGACGACGGAACATGGAGGACGTGACATGCTGGGACGTGACATGCTGGAACGGGACATGCTGGAAAGGTGAGTATAATATTTAGAATGTTTAGAATGCTTAGGTATTTCATGTAAATGTGTTGTATACATTTTTTTAAATATTTTTTACCGTAGGTTGCTGATCTGAAGAAACATCTCAAAGGTAAGTGGTCTTAATTATATTATTGTAGCTTACAATTCGGGTAGCTATATATATAGATAGCATGTATTGTATATTAGATAGATAGGGGAATGTATTATTAGATAGTATTGTATATTAGATAGTGGGATGTATATTACATTATATAGTGGCATGCATATTAGATAGTGGCATGTATATTAGATAGGGGTGTATTGTATTTAATTGAATTGTATTGTATTTTATTTAATTGTGTTGTATTTTATTTTATTTAATTTTGTTGTATTGTATTTTATTTAATTGTGTTGTATTGTATTATATGTATGTATTATATGTATTTAATTTTCAGGTGTGTAATTTATTTTACATTTTTTTAGTGAGGGGGGGTTGTAATGTATTTTGTTATTTTCTGTAATGTTCCTTTTTTATTTTTTGTGACTTAGGTTTTTTTTTTTGTTCTGTAATGTACATTTTTTATTTTTGGTGATTTTAGTTTTTCTTATTTTATATAATGTAGATTTCTGCTTTTTGAGGAATTTAGTTACTTGAGGCACACAGTACACTCACATTGTCTGACAAACAGGATTTCAACACTTTCTTTTATTGACCGTCATTTTTTGATGGGCAAGTCGCTAGTTTTAATATAAATTGTGGGAGTAAATCAGCACAATGTAAAAAGACAATTACATGCTTAGTTTTCTCCTTTTTAGTATTTGTCAAGCCCAGGGCCTGACTGGACTATTTTGGACTATGGCTTGGGCCTGGACTGGGAATCAGTTATCCTGTTTATGGTTAAAGTTATGTATTTTTTATTGCCTCTGGATAAAATGGCATATATATTGTATGTATTTTGATTATGTACAGTGTTGTTATCTGGTGAAGAATCCCCAGGCCTCACAGGGGCATTGAGTAGATAAGCAGATAGTCTGAGTGGTTAGAACAATTGTTTAAAGTTAAAATAATCACCAGGAGGAGCTCATCGGATGTACAGGGTTTCCCAATAAGCAGGGGCAGCCTATCATGCTACAGTGTTGTTTTCTGGTGATAAATCCCTCAGCCCCCACCTAAATATAATCACCAGGATGAGATTAAAGCCCTGAGTTCATCAGATGTACAGGGTTTCACAGTAAGCAGGGGGCAGCCTATTATTTAGGGTTGTGGCTTGCTGTGATTGGCCAGCCTGCATCTCAAGAAATTGTATAAAATGTAACAATTAATAAAGGTATGCGAGTTGTGTCTGTACTTACATAGACAAAGTATAAGTGTCCGTCAGTGAATTCATCCTGATTCTAAGGGATGATATGGTGTTCCTGATATCATGGTCTGTGGAAGCAATTTCCTGGGTGTGGTTCCTGTGTATAGTCCATCTTCTGCTATCAGAGGTGTAAAAGGAATGCACAATTCTGCTGGATAGGTTTGAACCAGGTTCTTACCAAGTCTAATTGAAGTAGCAGATCGTGACAGTATTGTCAAATGCATTTCAGTTACTATGTTATTCTAATCGTTACACTTTTAGCCAATATAAAAATCAGATGGTGGTGATGCACACACCTATATGGAAACATTTAGCAGGCATTTAATGCAATGTCCACAGCCATTTCTCCTACTCATCTGCGTCTTTCAGTCCTTGACCCTATGGACCACAGCACGCCAGTCACATCTGTCAGTCACTGCCTCTCTGAGCTCCATTAAGCTCATGTTCATTGCTTCAATTATCTAATATTTTCATCTCTGGCTCTGCTGTTACCTTAATTGGATGCTTTCAATTTTGCCCAAGATCAAAGTAATCTCTAAGGAATACAGACTTATTATTATATAATAAAACATATTTGAGGTTTAGCCCTATAATCAAATCTTTTAGTGAACAGTTTATCTTGATTTTTTGTAGAATTGATTGATTGGATCTATTTGCTGTTCACGGAACTCTAAACAGTTTTTTACAACACTACAATTTAAAGGCAACAATTCTCAAATGCTCAGGCTTCATTATGGTCCAGCGCTCCCATCCGTATGTTACTACTGGGAATACTATAGTTCTAACTATACAGACATTTGTTGATAGTTTAATATTTTACCTTTTAATAGCTTGTCTAAACTTGCAATAGCTTTCCTACTCAAGGCTGCAGTCACCATCTGCAGAGATCTTGGAGCCCAAGAAAATACATTCTGTCACCTCCACTTCCTCCCGGTCTATTTGCCAGGAACTGAGATTTCTGTTTGCCATGATTTTCATTTTTTAACGTTGGGCAGCTTTTGTCCTCATCAATAGGCTCTTTAGTTCCATTTCACTTTTAGCCATCAGAGTAGTTTTTACATAGTTACTTACAGAAACTAATACCAATTATATAAAGAAATGGGTTTCTTCATATAATCCCAAATCTTGTTTTTCATAATTGTTGTTTCCGGTCTTTAAATGGACATGGAAAATGTATGATGCATTTATAAGAGTATTATCATACCTTTTTGTAAATCGTTTATTATTAAAGTAACCACTGTAGTCCAAGGAAAACTGAATATGTATGTGAAATATATAACAAGCTAACAACATTAGCACCTGTGCAAGCTAAGGACATAAAAGCATTTTAGCAGACTCTGCTAGTGAATGGAAGCAGACATGACAGTAATTCTTTCTTTCCAATGTATGAGGAGACAGGTACAAATTGAGTTGCTACATACAGTCTTCTAGTTAAAGTGGCCTATGGGGAAAATATCAAATGTTAAAATCTGGACCAACCATTGGGTCAACAAATCATTCTCCCCCATTTTTACAGTCCAGAAAGATAATAGAAATGATCCGATCAAACCAGTGACAGGGCTAGTGATTGGAGTCCCCACTGGGCCCTGCTTTGGTGCCATATATACAATAATATATATAATATATATATATATATATTACAGATTATAATTGTTAAACTGTGAGACGTTGTCACGCTTTGCGTTGTGTGTTCAACTTACTGTACTGTGTGTTCGTCAAAGGCGCTCATCGCCTGCGAGCCTTGTGTAGCTTGGCGAGCCCTTAACTCGCAGCCCTTAGGCGATAAGCACCAAAGGCGCTCATTGGCCGCTAGCTTCGCATAGCGAGGTGAGTCGCTAACTTGCAGCCCTTAGACGATGAGCGACAAAGGTGCTCATCGCCTGCGAGCCTCGCATAGGACACGCGGGGAGAGGCTCGCAATGAGTGCCGAAGGCGCTCATTATGAGCCATGCGATGAGCGCCAAAGATGCTCAGCGCCAGGCTCACAATGAGCGCCGAAGGTCCTTACAGTAGAAAAAGCTTAACAATGTGTGTCTAACAGCATTGCCATGGCTTCAAATTGTATTGCTCCATCATTTTTGATGGGCAAGTCGCTAGTATATATATATATATATATATATATATATATATATATACAGTTGCAAGCAAAAGTATGTGAACCCTTTGGAATGATATGGATTTCTGCACAAATTGGTCAAAAAATTTGATCTGATCTTCATCTAAGTCACAACAATAGACAATCACACTCTGCTTAAACTAATAACACACAAATAATTAAATGTTACCATGTTGTTATTGAACACACCAGGTAAACATTCACAGTGCAGGTGGGAAAAGTATGTGAACCCCTAGACTAATGACATCTCCAAAAGCTAATTGGAGTGAGGTGTCAGCCAACTGGAGTCCAATCAACGAGATGAGATTGGAGGTGTTGGTTACAGCTGCCCTGTCCTATAAAAAACACACACCAGTTCTGGGTTTGCTTTTCACAAGAAGCATTGCCTGATGTAAATTATGCCTCACACAAAAGAGCTCTCATAAGACCTACGATTAAGAATTGTTGACTTGCATAAAGCTGGAAAGGGTTATAAAAGTATCTCCAAATGCCTTGCTGTTCATCAGTCCACGGTAAGACAAATTGTCTATAAATGGAGAAAGTTCAGCACTGCTGCTACTCTCCCTAGGAGTGGCCGTCCTGTAAAGATGACTGCAAGAGCACAGCGCAGACTGCTCAATGAGGTGAAGAAGAATCCTAGAGTGTCAGCTAAAGACTTACAAAAGTCTCTGGCATATGCTAATATCCCTGTTAGGGAATCTACGATATGTAAAACACTAAACAAGAATGGATTTTATGGGAGGATACCACAGAGGAAGCCACTGCTATCCAAGCAAAACATTGCTGCACATTTACAGTTTGCACAAGAGCACCTGGATGTTCCACAGCAGTACTGGCAAAATATTCTGTGGACAGATGAAACTAAAGTTGAGTTGTTTGGAAGAAACACACAACACTATGTGTGGAGAAAAAGAGGCACAGCACATCAACATCAAAACTTCATCCCAACTGTGAAGTACGGGGGTGGGGGCCTCATGGTTTGGGGCTGCTTTGCTGCGTCAGGGCCTGGACGGATTGCTATCATTGAAGGAAAAATGAATTCCCAAGTTTATGAAGACATTTTGCAGGAGAACTTAAGGCCATCTGTCCACCAGCTGAAGCTCAACAGAAGATGGGTGTAACAACAGGACAATGACCCAAAGCATAGAAGTAAATCAACAACAGAATGGGTTAAACAGAAGAAAATACGCCTTCTGAAGTGGCCCAGTCAGAGTCCTGACCTCAACCTGATTGAGATCCTGTGGCATGACCTCAAGAAAGCGATTCACACCAGACATCCCAAAAATATTGCTGAACTGAAACGGTTCTCTAAAGAGGAATGGTCAAGAATTACTCCTGACCGTTGTGCACATCTGATCTGCAACTACAGGAAACGTTTGGTTGTAGTTATTGCTGCCAAAGGAGGTTCAACCAGTTATTAAATCCAAGGGTTCACATACTTTTTCCACCTGCACTGTGAATGTTTACATGGTGTGTTAAATAAAAACATGGCAACATTTAGTAATTTGTGTGTTATTTGTTTAAGCAGACTGTGATTGTCTATTGTTGTGACTTAGATGAAGATCAGATCATTTTTTGACCAATTTGTGCAGAAATCCATATCATTCCAAAGGGTTCACATACTTTTGCTTGCAACTGTATATATATATATATATATATATATATATATATATATATATATATATATGTATATATATATAAACTATATTACATGCGCATCAGGGCCCTCCTCTAAGTGGACCCCAGTGCAATCTAATTTTTTTTGTAGTGTAAGGTGTAACATCACCCCAGATTTTTTGGTACACAAAAAAAGGCATGTTGGCAGGGGAAAGAAGAAGTAGCAATAAATTCCACTGATCCCCCCAAGCAGTACAAAAGAGAGATTGGGCCTGTTGAGGCTTATGCCGAAAAATTGGCATACAAACAAAAAGTAGATTGTACTGGGGCCCCAGAAGACAAGGGCAAGGTGCATTGCACCACCTGCACTGGCAGTATCTCCATCCCGGGTCAAACACACTCAAACTCCAAGCCAGCAGGGGTGGATTTAAACTTTGAATTCTTAAGGCACGAGCAGCGTATTATACCGAAAAATTACTTTATTCTCATAGCTTACACAGCTGCTAATACATTGAAAATTGTGCCAAATGCCTATTACCTTTTAGCATAGCTTTTCTATACAAGCCGCTACAGACATTAAGAGATACTGATCTGTTGAGGAAAGTTTCAGAATTGATTTTCACAAAATATGCAGCTAAAATTAGGAGGTAGCTTTTGGCACAATATTGTAACAGGGTGCACTTGTGTATGGCGCTTTTTGTTTTATATTTCTAGCCATTATAATGTATCTAGCGACTTGCCCGTCAAAAAATTACGGCAATAAGATTGTAAGGCAGGTAATGGTGTATGGTTGAGACATCATTTTGTTGGTGTTCAGAGATTGTTCAACGATCATGCGAGCCTTGCGTTCCTTGCGAGCAACTGCATCCCTTGCTTCGCGAGGGCCGCAGACTCGCTACGAGAGCCCGCAGCGTTAGCAACAACCCGATTGCTCACAACTATATATGTGATAGATCAGTCTTCAATATCTCATTAGAACAGTTTAAAAATACAGAAAAGGTCAAGGTAAGTGTATAGATCATCCGCCTTTGCATGGCATAATATTTTTTCACGTAAAATCCCTCTATCCTGCTTAGCCTCGCTTTTTGGACGGAAAGTCCCATAGTTAACAGCAAAACCCTGTTTCCTAGTCCTGATTATGTTCCACTTTCTCCAGTTCCTGTTTTCCAAAGTCTAAGTCAAAAATGTAAGTCTGGAGAGGTCAGTTCTGCAGTATACTGTATATGTATGTATGGAACACTGGCGTAGGACCGCCCCGGGGCGCAACCTCCTTGGGGATGGCACGAGCTGCGGCGAGAACACCGGTCAGCAGCTACTGATGCCGCCCCCCACGAGTGGGTGTGTGCGTGTGCATTTGTGTATCTGTGCATGCGTGTGTCTGTGAGTGATTGTGCCTCTGTGTGTGTGAGTGTGTGTATGTAAGCCAATGATTGTGACTGTGAGTGAGTGTCTGTGAGTAAGTTTGTGAAAGAGTGTGTCTGTGTGAGTGTGTCTGAGTGTGAGCGAGTGTTACCTCTGTATATACAGTGGGGTGGGGCTAATGATGATAAGCGCCACTATAGATAGCCCGAAATCTAAACAGAACAGTAATATAAGTTCTACAGGGTGGAGCTCTGTGTTTTCATCTTGTTTACTGTGTATTATATTATACTGCATTTACAATTATTTGTAACTGATGGTATCATGTTCAATTGTCTGTGCTGTCTCTTTCTGTGATGTGTCTCTCTGTGCTGTCTCTCTCTGTGTTCTCTTTGTCTTTCTTTGTTCGCCCTCTCCCTCTTTCTGTGCACCCTCTCTGTGAGCTGTCCCTCTCTCTCCCTCCCTCCCTCTCTTTCCCTCCCTCTATCTCTCCCTCTCCCTTCCTCTCTCTCTCCCTCCCTCTCTCCCTCTCTTCCCCTCCCTCTTTCTCTCCCCCATCCGTCTCTCTGCCTGCTTTTCTCTCCGCCCTCTCTCCCTCCCTCTCTCTATCTCTCTCTCCTTCCCCTCTCTCTCTCTCAAAGTCTCCTCCCATCTCAGGAAATTGGTCAGAAGAAACCAAACTGTAGATTCCATAGCAGTAAATATAAGGTAATATATAGAGGTTATATTATTTTATTTTCCACTCATTTCATTTGATTTTGCATATTTTCAGGCGTAGTTCTTTCTAAATAGTATATTTTAATTATATAACCACAGTGATCAGGACTTCCTGGTATCTAAAATTAACCCCTATGGTGCAGGGAGGCCAGATAAGGACTCCTTGGCACCTAAAATGTATCTCTATGTAATTGAAGATAACCGGACCAGCATCACCCTCCTCAGGATGGAAGGGATGAACAAGCCATGGCAGGACAGACAGCTTCCTATATGACCTCTGTTACGAGGCCTGCAGGTGAGCAGACATGCCACACTCAAGCTCATTCCACATCCACATCAGTTCAAGGTTTTTTAGATGGCCTAAAGGTTTTTTTTATCAAAGTCTGAGGGGCAAAACCCGAGAGATGATGAAAAATCGTAAGAGGCGCATAGCAATAGAAAAATTCAGAAAACGTTTGTAATCTGGTTGCACCTCTATATTGTTTTGGTTAATATAATTGGGGAAAAACATCCAGAGTATTGTTCTCCCCTATTTTGTTACCTAGATGAAATTTATGGTATTCATAAGACTTATAGGGGTTTAGCATGGTAGCACTATCTTCTGCTTCCAGTAAGAAGGGATTTGCAGGAGCAGTACTTTATTATCCTATGCCTGCCAAAGGGCTGTTCCATTTCGTGATCATATTTTGAAAAGTTAGTTACCTTTTTACATTGGGTTTAGCATCACTATTGCATTAGCTAGATGATTTTTTATTTGTTGGTCTGGCTGACACTGGGGATTGTGCACATTTGCTTATCACTTTCACAGTTATGGCATTAGAGACTGGGATGACCTTTGGGTCCTACACACTCTCTTAGTTTCTTGGGCATTCAAATAGATACCAAATAGATGAAACGTAGGTTACCTCTAGTCACAGTTGTTGATTTGACGGATTCTGCTGAGAGTGTCATGAGTGCTGAGAAAGTTACTCTTGGGGTCATGCAGTCTTCTCATAAGGTTGCTATGTCTCAGAATGGACAAGGGGACACTATCCAGGTTTGGATGTAGTTCATGTTAAATCAGCACACACAGGATACATCACTACTGGGGCGGACTCTTTCAGAGTTGGCATTCATTTTCAAATTCCATGTGATGATGTTACTAAGTCCTTGTTAGTACGCCAGGTCCTAAAGGGTTTCAGGAGGTGTAACACAATCCATAGGAGAAGACCAGTCTCATTTTCATTTTAACACAGTTTTACACATTTAAATTGGAATCAGATGATTGTTATGTTCATTAAGCGGTTTCTAGGGATGATTATTCACCATAGTTATTTAGAAACCCCAGAGGCTGATTCTTTTTCTATTAAGGATGGGATTAATTTAAATGAATTATTAAACTTTGCATTGATCAGGGGCAGAGTTTTGGTATAAAAAACAGACATACAGGAGCACATGCTGGAGTATCCCTCCCTACAAAGTCTCTTTTTATGTATAACTTTACATTGTCAGAGCTTGGGGTTGTGGGGTGATTGCTGACTTTAGGGTAGAGCCCAGTTATGTGTTGTGGTTCAAGTTTATGGATTTGTCCTGAGGTCTCCTGGACACAAGGTTCCTGGAGGTTCGGCCTCCTTCTGTGGTGATAAGCCATCGCCTCTCTGTGTTATATGGTTTGTCCACTAAAGCTGTGGTCTGTTTATACCCAACTTGGTGTCTGTTTTTATTGTTGAGATTGGAGGGGTTACTTGGGTGGTGTTTTAATTCGTACCTAGTCACAGATGCTTAGGTAAAGTTTAAATAAATAAATACAACCTTTAATGTATTAATTAGTATATCTATTTATGCATTACTTGGGATGTTTTTATTAAAATGCTGTTGTGTTTTGGGAGTGTTTCTGTAATATATAACTAATATTGACAACATCAGCTATTATGTAAACCATAAGTGTAAAAGCATTTCAGAGAACACATTTTCAAAATCGGTTGTACAACAGACTTACTATTTGTGGGTATCATTATTCATAAAAAGTTAGAGCATAGCACGTAACTCCAAAAACACCAAAAACAAGAAAAATAATAAATAAAAAAGAAAAATACACTCACACACAGCACAGGGGGAGAGCCAGGACGCCTGGGAGTGAGGTTGCAAGCAATTTTAAGCCTTATTTACCGTGTTTCATCACTCAAAAATTGGCTAAGTGAGAAAAAAAAATGGCGGACGAAAAACGTAAAAAAAACGAAAACAGGATGACGCAGAACTTAGAAAATACACAACGGCGCAAACAGTAACACTTACCGAAGGTGCTCATCTGCGACGCGAGCAGTTGAAGAACGTAGCACGTAACTCGAAAAACATGACAAACAAGAAAAATAATAACAAAAATATAAAAACACACAGCACAGGAGGGAGAGCCAGGAAGCCTGGGAGTGTGGTGGCAAGCGATTTTGAGTCTTATTTGCTGTTTTTCATCACTCGAAAATCGGCTAAGCGACAAAAAAAATGTTGGACGAAAAACTGAAAAAAATCTAAAACAAGATGAAAACGAGGCTCTGCAAAGTCAGACATGCAGAACTTAGACAATAAACAACGGTGCAAACAGTAACACTTACACTAACCACGCCAGGACCGTGGGACTTTGAGAATACTAGGACCAAAAGCCTCACATTGTGTGACAACCAGCTGTTTCCATTGGCTCCATCAAAACCCGTAACTACAGGTCTACACTAATTGATCACTTTCAAGCCCGCAAATCCGACGCCCGACAAATGGCTTACGGGTTTGTGTCTCGAGCTCGTAGCTCGCAGCCCATTCTAATTTAATAGCACAATAACTATGCCAAATTTCAAGCCAGCAGCCATTGCGAGCTTCACGTTGGAGTTACTGGCTTTAAATGTGAAAGTGATTTCCCTTGGCAATGAGTTACAAATTATTGTCTAGACCAGTGAGGCAATTAGTACTCAACAGGCAATGGAGCCTCTAATGTCACCTTTGTTCACACACTGTTAAATTGAATTCTCGACCGGTCTGGGGAGCCCTGGGGAGAGGTTTGGGAACCAAAGGTCTAATCTGAAGCTTGCCTCCAAACAGTTTGTTCTTGACCTCTTTCTAAATGTGTCTCCCAGCCACCCCTTGTTTGGGCTCATAATGATCCTAGATCAATCTCCCCCAGAAGGTCATGTTGGATATCCCTGTTATCAGAAATGAACCCAGGACAGCAACAAATCACCACAGATACAGGCTTGGCAGTGGAAGCACAAGAAGCAGGCTTGGCAGTGGTACCCTCAGTAATTCAGAGTATAGTTGCAGGAAGAGACCATAGTAATAATTTCAGTGATTAGAATGATTATTCCCTAAGGATACAACATATACTTTG
The DNA here is from genome assembly GCA_027410445.1 of Discoglossus pictus. Classification (NCBI taxonomy): domain Eukaryota; kingdom Metazoa; phylum Chordata; class Amphibia; order Anura; family Alytidae; genus Discoglossus; species Discoglossus pictus. The sequence goes on from CM050163.1 coordinate 34,537,207, forward strand.
CTTATGTACATTAAAACTTACAAACTAGAATGTATTTCCTTTTATTTATTACACAGTTATTTAACAAACACCCAAAAAAAAGATCCCCCAGTATAGTCCGGCCCTCTTGGGCATCCAAGGCTGTGTCCCATTGTTTGTTTGTACTTTTCCACTGGTATAAGGAAAGTAAGTGAGGGGGGTCAGATTTCTCCCTGTGTCCGGATTCCGGGGTCTTATAAATTTTATAACCTTCTGAGAGAACTGAAAATTCCAGAAGGGTCCTGTTTACAATTACTCATGTTTTGTCTTTGTCTTGTAATAAATGGCTCATGTTGTCAAGATATCTGGGGAGTTTATGCAGCCCACGGTCAAGGAACAGTCAAGATGGCACCCGGTTAAGCAACATGGCTGACACATACAAATTGGAAATGGATTACTCTGTCCTCTCACAATTAACCACAATTAGGGACTGGTAGATCCTAACAAAAGTCTGATTGATAATAGGTGACACTAGAGCCTGTGAGGCCCCAGTAACATAAATTAGAGCCTGTGAGTCACATTTTCCTTTGTTCATTACATCAACCATATTGCCACAGTAGATCAATAACAGCACATACATTTTAACCAAGAAACCATGGGCCTTATTCAGTTGAGCTATAGTAAGTTACTGGAGCCTGTCATTGAGGCCGTAAGTTAATTTGCTATTCAATTGGCGTCTTTTTGTGGGTTCCGGACGTTTTACGGCTTACAGGCTTGAAAACTCTGCAATGGTTAAACCCGGAACTTACAGCCTACCAAAGCCTTTGATCTTTAAATTCCACAAGAGTTACGATTGCTAAAATCTTATATTGCTATTCAATTGGTCCAATTCCCCCCAAAAAGGCTGCAAATGGTTTCACATCCGTAAACAGCAAATCAAGGAGAAAATCCTACGAGTGCTAGAGAAGACCTGCAAATCTGCAGTGAAAACTAATTTATTTTTGTTTCATTTCGGGGGTAATATCGATCTCCGGAATCAATGAGTTAATACATATCAGGACACCTATATGGAATAGAACAGTATTGGCATTCCTTTTTATAATTTCGTATTTTGAGGGTTTGCGAGTCCCATCGCATGTCGGACTCCCGAACCTAATTGATTGACATGTAACCTCCATGTTTTACTGCTGTAATGATGGAGGCTCATTTTCTATTGGCTGTTTCGAAATAGGAGGTTACGGCCTTACTTAATTGATCATATTCCCACCCTGAACTGCTACAGACGAGTGCATGGTTTATGGAGTCGGCTTTCGGCCTGTAACTTGAAGGCGAACGGAAGCAAGCAGACATACAGCCTGGATGCCGCAAGATGCGGGCTTGCAACTATATGTACACAATGTCCAGCTGTCCATCAAGTTGTGACACTTATACTTGATGACTGTAAATAAAAGTAATCGGCCAGACAAGAAATGCGAACACTATTGGTTGGACTCTGTGAACTGCCCTTGGTTTCCTTTGAACACCAGCTGGCTGGAGCTGACCACAAGTCCCAATGTCATCAGAATAGAGGAGAATACTAGCCCTTAGCAAGAATGTTGTAACACTTTATATATGATCCTTAGAGATTAAAGAGTACAGTCCAAAACATGTATCCTCACCAACTATTTTTTATTAAATCACACAAGCATTTTCTTTATAGGGAAAAATAATACAATTATACAGTGCCTGACCAACTAACTACATGGATATGGGGGCACTTGTCTACCTGAGAGCATACAGGAAACAATGTCCAGTATCATAACATTATCCATAACATACGATACAATATAATATACATTATACAGTATAATATACTATTCACCATCTACTGAAAATGCATAGAAAATACTGCATCTGGAGGAGGGGGTCTCACATTCATCACATATCTTCCACTTGGGAAAAAGACCCAAAACCGGTCTCCATCCAGATATAGTCAGCTTATGGCTAGTTCTCCTATATGTTCAGGGAGTCCTTTGGCTTTAACAGGATGATTGAGACCTGTCTGGAGCTACCAGTAGATCCCATCATCCTAAAATTTGTCTCCTTACCAACTGTTCTTTATCAAAGGACACAGGCTTTTTCTGTATGGAAAAATAAAATAAAACATCCCCAAACCCCCATCACATAACAGAAGCACATCAATATACCCTTTAGCTAGTGGGGCATCAATGTAGCACACTGCTGGGCTGATGGCTAAGTAACAAACTGCATGGACTAATGGGTACATTTCCCCGACCCGGTCTCAAAATATTATCCATTATAATGTGTCCCTGTCATATTGGATACACACAGAAAATTATTCCATTAACAGAGGTGGTAGTAGGGTCTCTCATTCATCAAAATGACCTTATTAGGCTGGAGACCAATAAGACAACTGGAGGCTGCTACGCTAAGCTTTTAAGGTAAGTTTAATATATATATATATATATATATATATATATATATATATATATATATATATATATATATATATATATATATATATATATATATATATATATATAGGATAAAGACTGCCTGGAGTTTTTTGAAAACATGTCTGTGAAGTATGACACAAACTAACAACATTAGCAACTGTGTAGGCCAGGAATATAAATTAATTTGTATAAACTATTAATATTATCAGTGTATAGGGTCTGAGACGCTTGTCCTGTAGTAAAAGAGGGGGTAGATATAGAGCAAGGGAAACATGATTTGCTTCTAGTGTGACTTCTTACTTTTGGTTATCTACAAGGAAAGGGCCTTATCAGTTACTGAAAGCTGATCACACTTACCAATCAAATCCCAAATCCCCCAAAGGCTCTAACCAAGCAGATAATCCATAGCAGGCACAACATGAAGCCCGTAGACAGGAGCAGAGCCTGATAAAATTAAGATTTTCTATAAAAATAGTTGTCATTGTGATTCTACTCCCTCGCCTTTGCCCTGTTGGTACCTTGAATAACATAAGTTAAACAAGAAGAGATAGGCTTATTGGACTCTTTATCTCCTGGGCTTTACCGTTTGGTTTATAGTCTAATAATATGGGACTCAAAAATGTGGTTTCTATAATCACCTATCACATATATAGTTGTGAGCGTACGAGTTGTTGCTAACGCTGCGGGCTCACGTAGCGAGCCCGCGGGCCCTCCCAAAGCGAGGGCACTGGGCGAGGGTCTCAGTTGCTGGCATGGAGCGCCGAAGGCGCTCCATGCCAGCAACTGCGACCCTAGCAAAGTTCAAGTCGCAACTCAAAGAGCACGACACACACATTACGACACTCGCAAACAACATACGACACACGTTCACACACATTACGGCTTCGCAACACTCGGACGCTACTCGCAAACATTACAAAATTAAAAACACAATACATACACATACCACATACATACAAAACTTACCTACAGCAAGAGGTAGCATCCAGGACCTCAAAAATGCAACTTACACCTTCATTTCACTCAAAATAAAATAGTTTACACACGAAAATATTTGCTAAGCGAGAGAAACAATGGCCGCCAAACAAAACGAAAACGAGGCTACACACGCAAACACCATACGAGACACGTTACGACACATTACGACCTCGCAAACATCGGACACAACACGCCGACATACAAACATTTACAACACAATAAATACACACAACACACACATAAAAAGCTTACCTACAGCAAGAGGAACCATCCAGCACCTCCAAAAAACAAGTTACACCTTCATTTAAATACAAATAAAACACTTTACACACAAAGAAAATCGCTAAGCGAGAAAAAAAATGGCCGACGGACAAAACGAAAACGAGGCTACAGCACTCTCCACACGTAAAACACCACAACACACTCGCAAAACACCACACGGAAATCGAAAACCACTACGAGGCACCAACGGAAAATCCGCTAAGACGGACAACATATAGAAACCGCCATTTTACGCAAATGCGGAACTACACCACTACGCTAACGGTTTAGCCTCGGGCACGCACAGTATTACACTGCACACATTCACCACACTTATAGAGCAGCTCCACAACACTAATGCTGAACCAAAATCAAACAAGGTTCACAGCTCTTCAACACAATGCTTCAAAATAGGTAAAGTATATTCATTTATTAATTGATTACATGTCTACTATTACACACAAAACAACATTACCTCACTTACAATAACATTGCCGTCATTTTTTGACGGGCAAGTCGCTAGTTGGAATATATATACGAGGGTGAGTACAATATTTCACCTCAAGGCTATTGTCTTTGTAATTTATTAATCCAGCTATACTGGTATTGGCCTAAGAGAAATGCATCTTCAAAATTCATAACCCCTAAGTCCCAAGGTTCAATTGATCACTTCCTTCTAGTGTGAAGTTTAGCTTGATAGATAATGGGGTCGCTAGAGGGCTCTTCTTGAAAACTCCATATTATTGTTGGAGAAATCAGCTTACTTTAATTTCTCAAATATATTCAGCTATGAACGTGTGAATAATAATAAGCCTGTTTTAATTGCTGTAAATGTTATCTCCAACAATAATATGGAGTTTTCAAGAAGAGCCCTCTAGTGACCCCATTATCTATCAAGCTAAACTTCACACTAGAAGGAAGTGATCAATTTCTTTTAGGCCAATACCAGTATAGCTAGATTAATAAATTACAAAGACAATAGCCTTGAGGTGAAATATTGTACTGACCCTCGTATATATATATATATATATATATATATATATATATATATATACCAATAGGTGATTATAGAAACCCAATTTTGAGTCCCATATTATTAGACTATAAACCAAACGGTAAAGCCCAGGAGATAAAAGTCCAATAAGCCTATCTCTTCTTGTTTTAGTCCAGTGTATATATACAAAGATATAGTGCTAAGGTACAGAGGGTAAAGTGGACGTTCAGGAGTACACATGCTTGATGTGCATGATTGACCATTATAACATATCACAACACATAAAATACTAATGTATGCAATTCACCAGATTATCCCCCAGAGGAGCTCTATATAGTCTCAGTTAGACTTCTCAATTACACTAGTAAGATCGTTATCCCTAATTTAAAGGGAAATAGACATTAAGTAATTTGCAACTACAAGATTCTTGCTAATATTTACTTATACAAAAGGGTGTTTTTCCATTTTTTTAAATGTTTTTATTTGTGCGATAGCTTCGCTGTTTCAATAAAAATGTAAATAAAATGTAAATAGCACGTACTTATCTTTCCCCACTTTTTGTTTCCCTTTTGATATTAAAACAGTAGTGTTAAGCACTTTCAGTGGGTGTTCTAAAAAGACTCCTATAAGATTAACATTGATATATATATATTTTGTTGGTTTAATCCAGACAAGAGGAGCTTACTTTTCTCTATTATAAGAAAACTGTTTACCTTATCAGTATGGCAAGCCTTTTCGATTGGGATTTAACTAAACTACAAAGTGAAGCTGAAGAGAGCTTTGCATCTAAACCTACATCTATGTCCACAAATGACACAAACATGAAAACAGTGTTCAATGATTTACAAAGGATACTAAAAAAAACAAATTAGAACAATATGGGAAGTTAGTAGCCTAAACAACTATATTAAGAATCAATTTATACCTAGGGGCCTTAGAATCCAAGTAGTTCCGGCCTCTAATCTCACTAATGAAAACTTTATAGAGAAATGGAAACACATTATATCTAAGTGTTCATTTGAATTAATGGGCCTAATAATAGAAACTGAACAAATCAATCTAGAGAAGATCAATTTAGAGGTACCAGAAATGCAAAAGAAAGTGGATATTTTTAAAGAAGCATCAGAATATGCCAATAACTGTAACAAACGAAAATAAAATTTAGAAAGATTCAAAAGCGATATTAAAGAATGGTAACAAAAGAAATTCTTCCATGACCAAAATGACTATAAAATGGGTAAAATATATAGGAAAATTTTATACAGACAGAAAGGAAGCCATTAAATTATGACATAAGCTCATCTGATTATGAGCCTTCTGATACTGAAGAAACTAATTCCACTACTAACAAGAACATCAGGAGCAATGTCAGACAAATGAGAACAGGGCCTCAAACAAGATCTTCACAGGAGAGACCTCGGTCCAACACTTTTTTAGAAGTGGACCGAGGTCCCAGGAGAAAAACATACAGAAACCCCAGAGTAGAAATTAATCAATTTTCATAGGCCAAAATGACAAAAACAAGGAGGATGATTTGCAGGTTATGAACTTCTCGAAATTTAAATTAAACTCTTCACACATATCAGTGTTAAAAAAGGGATTATCGTTTGTACCCTCATCCAATTCAGATTTATTCACTAATGTAAAGGATTTAAATCTCTTTTTTAAGAAAATTGGCACTACATAAATTTTACAAAAACAACCATTTTTTTAAGGTTAAAAGCAAATTTACCCCCCCTCTAGCTGATTATGCTAACATTCATGGTTTTGGGCAACAAGTTATTACTGAATTAGAAAACCTTTACGCCAGTACCCCAAAAAAACAATATAATCTTAGCAAAAAAGAAAATGAAGCTCTTAAAGAACTAGAATCTTGCAAGACCATTCAAATAAAAACCGTCCGATAAAGGGGGCAATGTAGTCCTCATGCAAAATGAGGACTATAAATTGATGTGCGAAAAGATTTTAAAAGATAAAACTACTTATGAGATTCTACAAGCTAACCCCACACTTGAATATATGAAAGATTTGAGATCTATACTGGATGACGCCTTACAAGGTAGTATTATTGAGAAAGAAACTCATAAATACTTAATGCCCTTAAGACCAACTCTACCGACACTCTATGCACTGCCTAAAGTGCACAAAAAGGTAACACCTATTCCAGGCAGACCCATTGTTTCTGGAAATGACAACATTTCACAAAATTGCAGCCGCTTTTTGAATCACCATCTAAAAAGTATTGTCACAAGCTTACTCTTACTTAAGAGATACCAGTGAAACACTTAGGGCCCTGGAACATCTTACAGTACCAGAGAATGCATGATTAATTGGGATTGATGTAGAAGCGTTATACAGTAGTATTCCACACATTGATGGCATAAGGGCGGTACAATACTATCTACAAACCAAAAGTGGAAATGAAACACAATTTAACAAATTCCTAATACAACTCTTGGAATTTGTATTAGCAAAAAAATATTTCACTCTGGGAGGAAAGTGGATACATCAAATCAAAGGAACAGCCATGGGCACACCTTGGCCCCCAATTATGCTAATTTGTTTTTAGGGTGGTGGGAGGACAATTTCGTTTTTGCAGATACCTTAACCTATTACGCAGATAATATTTTATTTTGGAGACCATACACAGATGACGTCCTGGTGGTATGGCAGGGGAATTAAAATGACTTTATATCCTCTATGAAAATTCTAAAAAACAACCCTCTTGGATTAAAACTCACTTTTGAAATGCATGTTAAAGAAATTACTGTATTTATCGGCGTATAACACGCACCGGCGTATAACACGCACCTCATTTTAAGAAGGAAAATGCCAGGAAAAAAACGTAAATTTCAAATAAAGAACTTTGAAGCAAAATAAGGGTATCTCAGAACTTTTTTAAATTAGTATTATTAACACTTATAAGGTAAATAACGTAAAACGACAGTAAAAGCAACTGTTTTAACAAAGAAACTTGGATATTATATGTTTTTACAAAAGTTTACTCAGAAATCGCTGCTCCTCCTCAACCCCCTCCTCAACCCCCCCATCCTCAACCTCCCTCCTCATCCTCAACCTCCCTCCTCATCCTCAACCCCCTCCTTAACCAGCCTCCTCATCCTCCCTCCTCAACCCCCTTCCTCAACCTAAACCCCCCTCCTCAACCTCCCTCCTCATCCTCAACCTCCCTCCTCATCCTCAACCCCCCCATCCTCAACCCCCTCCTCATCCCCCCTCCTCATCCCCCCTCCTCATCCTCAACCTCCCTCCTCATCCTCAACCTCCCTCCTCAACCTCCCTCCTCAACCTAAACCCCCCTCCTCAAACTAACCCCCTCCTCAACCTAAACTCCCCTCCTCAACCTAAACCCCCCTAAATACCTCCCCCTCTCCCTTTCCCCTCACTTACCTGCTTCTGCTCTGTCCTCCGCTCCTTCTTGACCCGGCGCACATGTGACGTCACATGCGCGCCACGTCATTAGCATATACCGGTTGAATTATGTTATGTGGATGACAAATATTTCCCAAGGTATGCCCTGTGTGGTCTGCCCATCCTTTCTCTCTCCATCTGCCTCTCCATTGCTTCTCTTCGCTGCTTCTCACCCAACATCTCTTCTGCTTCTTTTCTATACATTTTAGCTGTAGCACTACATATTCATGATTTGTCAGTCCCCAAGTCTCCTCTAAATTCTGCATTTTCCTATTCCTGGCTCCCCATGTGCCATTGCATTTGCTTCTAAATACTCCCTGCATGACAATAAGGACCCCAGCACACCAGGCCCATCTATCATTGTGCCTCTGGTCATGCTTATCCATAAGGTTTTCATGGCAAAATTACTGGAGTGGGTTGCCAGTTTCATCTCCAGTGGACTGTGATTTGTCTGACCTTTATGCTATGGCCTGCCCATCTTCGGTGACCCTACATGTTTTAGCTCACAGATTCATTGAAGTACACAACCCCCTTTTCCATGGCTAATATTTCTACAGTGACACATACTTATGTAATTTCTATAGAACTAGTTAACATTAATTTTATCTCTTGAGTAAATTAGTGATCACAGAAGTCGACCAGTTTTGTGGTACACCCTTAGATAAAGGTTTAAATACATATAGAAATTGTGTTCCATTTATATCCATATATATTGCATAGGTGGAGTTGGGATAGGAAATATGTGGGATATTGATTTTGACCAAAATTAGTTATATTTCAGTCATACTAACCAAAGCAGTGTAATTTAAAACCTGGGTGAGGCTTTGGGTATGACATTTGCTGTGGGTGTGGCCTTGATATAATAATGCTCCTCTGGGGAGGGGTTACTTTATGACATATGATAGCTGCTAGTATATAAGCCACAGCCTTTGAAGTAGATGACATATCATATTACAAGGAGAGGGGGAAGCAGCTAGTATAACAGCAACGAAAGAAAATCAGGAGAGATACAGGAGAAGCACATAAGGAGAAAGGAGAGGAAGAAGCAACTAGCGTAACAGCGATGAAAGAAAATAAGGAGAGATACGAGAGAAACATAAGGGGAGAAAGAAGAGGAAGAAGCAACAAGCGTAACAGTGATGAAAGAAAATAAGGAGCGACACAGGAGAAACACAAGGGGCGAAAAGAGAGGAAGAAGCAACTAGCATTACAGCCATGGAAGAAAATCAGGAGAGACACGGAAGAAAAACATGCTAAGAAAGGAGAGGAAGAAGCAACTAGCGTAACAGTGATGAAAGAAAATCAGGAGAGATACAGGAGAAACACAAGTGGAGAAAGGAGAGGAAGAAGCAACTAGCGTAACAGAGATGGAAGAAAATCAGGAGAGATACGGAAGAAAAACATACAGAGAAAGGAGAGCAAGAAGCACACAGGATAAACACAAGGGGAGAAAGGAGAGGAACAAGCAACTAGTGTAACAGCGATGAAAGAAAATCATGAGAGACACAAGAAACACGAGAGAAACATGAAAGAAACACATGGGAAGAAAGGAGGTAAAAGCTAGGGAGAGACACATAGAGTAGGTAGAAGCAAGTGTGACACATGGGGAGGTTGAAGTGGAGTAGTGACAAAAAGGGGAAAATCAGGGTAGAAGTTAGGCAGAGAAACATGGTTAGCGAGGATGTAGAACCTATGGAGACACATATGGCATATAGAAAAAGTGTTTCCTTTTTTCAAGTGCTGATGAATTTTAGTATTTTAATCTCTCACTGAATTACGCTGTATATAATGCAGCTGCACTAATTCAGTCATGTAGAAGATTAGTTTAACAATAGAATATTTTTTTTTACCTGCAATGTAATAGGTTTCTGTATCAAATACATTATTTTAGATTTTAATTGAGTTCTCAGGATAAAACAAACACAAAACAGGTATAAACTCTAAAGGGGAGATATAAGACAAATATAGGTTCTGCTGTGTAATATTGTGGCTACATACTGTAGAAGTGTCACTTTTGGAGAGGGGGTACTTTCAGGATTTATCACTCCCACCTAGTTCTGCAAAGGAAGGTTCCCTCACACGGTTGAGGCGTGGTCCATCATCTAACAAAAGGGCCACTGTCTCCCCTTTCCTCTTGTATACTGTGTGAAAAAGTCCACTGAGGCATATGATAAAACAATACCCAGGAAAAAGGAAGAAAGCAGAAACTGACATATAATAGTCAGAAGTGGGTAAAATATACCTCCGAATGCCCTAAGCCCTGGCCAAAGGAAGGATCATGGGGCTTACTGATGTTTGGCAATAATAAGGCAGCTATCCATGGGCAAGAGTCAAAAAGGCCTTAGCAAAAGTACAATTGCTTGTAGGAGTGCTCAAATCTGTGGGTTAAGGAACCTAGGAGGAGACAGACTAGTATAGGAAAGGAGAAATTACATGTACCATATTTGTCTTGGCTTTGATTTTCATTGAGCTTAGTGTACTGTATGTGAATGAATTGACTCTGGTGTAGATGTCATATTACTACTTGAGATCTCATTCATCAATGCTGCTATCCCAATACCCCGCACCCTAGCCCACACTGCTATCCCAGTAGCCTCCTGTGGATCTGTCCATTGTCTAAGCTTGAGCGTGTGATATGACTTAAGTTACTGTGAAGTAACAACAATCAATGAGCCGTGAAATAAGTACCTTGATCAGGGATAGTGATTAGGGATTGCCAAGTGCAAGTGGTCAAGTACGTAGTAGAACGGACATAGAAGTGTGATTGTGACATTATTAATTAGGAGTGGTTGAGGGCTTTCACTAGATAAGGGTCCTAGAGAGGGTTCAACTGTAATCCAGGACAGACATATATTTATTTAAAAACTTTGCACTGGCCCTTTCTGTAAAAGCCCTTATTGTCACATTAGCTAGATAAAAACTGATGTGTGGTGTCTGAATAAGGCCCATTTTATGAGGTGAATTGGCTGCAAAGGAAGGTTCCCTCACATGGTTGAGCTGTTGCCCATCCCCTAACAAAAGGTCCACTGTCTTTGATTACCTCTTGTATACTTTGTGAAAAAGGCTACTGAATGTCCGCTAAGGCATGTGATAAAGCAATAACTAGGAAAACAGCAGAAACTGACAAATCATAGTCAAAAGTGGGTAAAATATACATCTGAATCCCCTAAGCCCTGGCCAAAGGAAGGATCTTGGGGCTCACTGATGCTTGGCAATATTAAGGCAGCTACGGATGTGCAAGAGTCAAAAAGGTCTTAGCAAAAGTATAATTGCTTGTAGGAGTGTTTGAATGCCTGGGTTAAGGAATCTAGATGGAGATAGGTTTGTACAGGAAAGGAGAAATTGCTTGTAACATATTTGTTTTGGCTTCGATTTTCAATGAGCTTAGTGTACTGCATGTGAATGAATTGACTCTGTGGTGTAGAAGTCTTATTATTACTTAAGATCTTATTCATCAATGCTGCTATCCCAATACCCCATACACTAGCCCACACTGCTATCCCAGTAGTCTCCTGTGTATCTGTCCATTGTCTAAGTTTGAGCGTGTGACATGACTGACGTTAATGTAAAGTAATAACAATTAATGAGCCGTGGAATAATAAGTACCTTGATCGAAGCGCTTGGTTACCCTGTGAATCCTGCCAGATAGTGATCGGGGATTGCCAAATGCAAGTAGTCAAGTACGTAGTAGCATGGACATAGAAGTGTGATTGTGACATAAAAAACTAGGATTAGTTGAGGTCTTTCATTAGAAAAGGGTCCTAGAGAGACCCAAATGAGGGTTCACCTGTAACCCAGTACAGACATATATTTGTTTTAAAACTTTTCACTGCCCCTTTCTGTAAAAGCCCTTATTGTCACATTAGCTAGATAAAAACTGATGTGTGGTGTCTGAATAAGGCCCATTTTGAGAGGTGAATTGGCTGCAAAGGAAGGTTCCCTCACATGGTTGAGGTGTGGCCCATCATCTAGCAAAAGGGCCACTGTCTCCCCTTCCCTCTTGTATACTGTGTGTGTGAAAAAAGCTAATGAATTTCCGCTAAGGCATATGATAACACAATACCCAATAAAATTGCAGAAACTGACAAATCATAGAAGTGGGTAAAATACTTCCGAATGCCCTAAGCCCTGGCCAAAGGAAGGATATTGGGGCTTACTGATGAATGGCAATATTACGGCAGCTATGCATATGCAGGAGTCGAAAAGGTAATAGCAAAAGTATAATGGCTTGAAGGAGTGCTCAAATGCCTGAGTTAAGGAATCCAGGAGGAGACAGACTAGTATAGGAAAGATGAAATTACATGTACCATATTTGTTTAGGCTTTGATTTTCATTCAGCTTAGTGTACTGTATGTGAATGAATTGACTCTGTGGTGTAGAAGTCTTATTATTACTTGCGATTTTATTCATCAATGCTGCTATCCCAATACCCAGTTCACTAGCCCACACTGCTATCCCAGTAGCCTCCTGTGTATCTGTCCATTGTCTATGTTTGAGCGTGTGATATGACTGATGTTACTGTGAAGTAATAACAATTAATGAGCCGTGGAATAATAAGTACCTTGATCAAAGCGCTTGGTTATCCTGTGAATCCTGCCAGATAGTGATCGGGGATTGCCAAATGCAAGTAGTCAAGTACGTAGTAGCACGGACATAGAAGTGTGATTGTGACATAAAAAACTAGGATTAGTTGAGGTCTTTCATTAGATAAGGGTCCTATAGAGACCCAAATGAGGGTTCACCTGTAACCCAGTACAGACATATATTTGTTTTAAAACTTTTCACTGCCCCTTTCTGTAAAAGCCCTTATTGTCACATTAGCTAGATAAAAACTGATGTCTGGTGTCTGAATAAGGCCCATTTTGAGAGGTGAATTGGCTGCAAAGGAAGGTTCCCTCACATGGTTGAGGTGTGGCCCATCATCTAGCAAAAGGGCCACTGTCTCCCCTTCCATCTTGTATACTGTGTGTGTGAAAAAAGCTAATGAATGTCCGCTAAGGCATATGATAACACAATACCCAATAAAATTGCAGAAACTGACAAATCATAGTCAGAAATGGGTAAAATATACTTCTGAATGCCCTAAGCCCTGGCCAAAGGAGGGATCTAGGGGCTCACTGATATTTGGCAATATTACGGCAGCTATGCATATGCAAGAGTCGAAATGGTATTAGCAAAAGTATAATTGCTTGTAGGAGTGCTCAAATGCCTGGGTTAAGGAATCTAGAAGGAGACAGACTTGTACAGGAAAGGAGAAATTACATGTACCATATTTGTTTTGGCTTTGATTTTCATTGAGCTTACTGTAATGTATGTGAACGAATTGATTCTGTACTGTAGAAGTCTTATTATTACTTGAGATCTCTTTCAACAACACTTTTATCCCAATACCCCATACACTAGCGCACACTGCTATCCCAGTAGCCTCCTGTGTATCTGTCCATTGTCTAAGTGTGAGCGTGTGACATGACTGACGTTAATGTAAAGTAATAACAATCAATGAGCCGTGGAATAATAAGTACCTTGATCAAAGCGCTTGGTTACCCTGTGAATCCTGCGAGATAGTGATCGGGGATTGCCAAATGCAAGTAGTCAAGTACGTAGTAGCACGGACATAGAAGTGTGATTGTGACATAAAAAAACTAGGATTAGTTGAGGTCTTTCATTAGATAAGGGTCCTAGAGAGACCCAAATGAGGGTTCACCTGAAACCCAGGACAGACATATATTTATTTTAAAACTTTTCACTGCCCCTTTCTGTAAAAGCCCTTATTGTCACATTAGCTAGATAAAAACTGATGTGTGGTGTCTGAATAAGGCCCATTTTGAGAGGTGAATTGGCTGCAAAGGAAGGTTCCCTCACATGGTTGAGGTGTGGCCCATCATCTAGCAAAAGGGCCACTGTCTCCCCTTCCCTCTTGTATACTGTGTGTGTGAAAAAAGCTAATGAATTTCCGCTAAGGCATATGATAACACAATACCCAATAAAATTGCAGAAACTGACAAATCATAGTCTGAAGTGGGTAAAATATACTTCCGAATGCCCTAAGCCCTGGCCAAAGGAAGGATCTTGGGGCTCACTGATGATTGGCAATATTACGGCAGCTATGCATATGCAAGAGTCAAAAAGGTCTTGAAAAAAGTATAATTGCATGTAGGAGTGCTCAAATGCCTGGGTTAAGGAATCTAGACGGAGACAGACTAGTATAGGAAAGGAGAAATTGCATGTACCATATTTGTCTTGGCTTTGATTTTCACTGAGCTTAGTGTACTGTATGTGAACGAATTGATTCTGTACTGTAGAAGTCTTATTATTACTTGAGATCTCTTTCAACAACACTTATATCCCAACACCCCCTACACTAGCTCACACTGCTATCCCAGAAGCCTCCTGTGTATCTGTCCATTGTCTAAGTTTGAGCGTGTGATATGACTGATGTTAATGTGAAGTAATAACAATCAATGAGCCGTGGAATAATAAGTACCTTGATCAATGCGCTTGGTTACCCTGTGAATCCTGCCAGATAGTGATCGGGGATTGCCAAATGCAAGTAGTCAAGTACGTAGTAGCACGGACATAGAAGTGTGATTGTTACATAAAAAACTAGGATTAGTTGAGGTCTTTCATTAGATAAGGGTCCTAGAGAGACCCAAATGAGGGTTCACCTGAAACCCAGGACAGAGATATATTTCTTTTAAAACTTTTCACTGGCCCTTTCTGTAAAATCCCTTATTGTCACATTAGCTATATAAAAACTGATGTGTGTTGTCTGAATAAGGCCCATTTTAAGAGGTGGTTTGGCTGCAAAGGAAGGTTTCCTCACACGGTTGAGGTGTTGCCCATCATCTAGCAAAAGGGCCACTGTCTCCCCTTCCCTCTTGTATACTGTGTGTGTTAAAAAAGCTAATGAATGTCCGCTAAGGCATATGATAAAACAATACCCAATAAAATTGCAGAAACTGACAAATCATAGTCTGAAGTGGGTAAAATATACTTCCGAATGCCCTAAGCCTTGGCCAAAGAAAGGATCTTGGGGCTCACTGATGATTGGCAATATTACGGCAGCTATGCATATGCAAGCGTCGGAATGGTATTAGCAAAAGTATAATTGCTTGTAGGAGTGCTCAAATGCCTGGGTTAAGGAATCTAGATGGAGACAGACTTGTATAGGAAAGAAGAAATTACATGTACCATATTTGTCTTGGCTTTGATTCTCACTGAGCTTAGTGTACTGTATGTGAACGAATTGATTCTGTACTGTCTAAGTCTTATTATTACTTGAGATCTCTTTCAACAACACTTATATCCCAATACCCCCTACACTAGCTCACACTGCTATCCCAGAAGCCTCTTGTGTATCTGTCCATTGTCTAAGTTTGAGCGTGTGATATGACTGATGTTAATGTAAAGTAATAACAATCAATGAGCCGTGGAATAATAAGTACCTTGATCAAAGCACTTGGTTATCCTGTGAATCCTGCCAGATAGTGATCAGGGATTGCCAAATGCAAGTAGTCAAGTACGTAGTAGCACGGACATAGAAGTGTGATTGTGACATAAAAAACTAGGATTAGTTGAGGTCTTTCATTAGATAAGGGTCCTAGAGAGACCCAAATGAGGGTTCACCTGTAACCCAGGAAAGAAATATATTTTTATTTAAACTTTTCAATGCCCCTTTCTGTAAAAGCCCTTATTGTCACATTAGCTAGATAAAAACTGATGTGTGGTGTCTGAATAAGGCCTATTTTGAGAGGTGGATTGGCTTCAAAGGAAGGTTCCCTCACATGGTTGAGGTGTGGCCCATCATCTAGCAAAAGGGCCACTGTCTCCCCTTCCCTCTTGTATAATGTGTGTGTGAAAAAAGCTAATGAATGTCCGCTAAGGCATATGATAACACAATACCCAATAAAATTGCAGAAACTGACAAATCATAGAAGTGGGTAAAATACTTCCGAATGCCCTAAGCCCTGGCCAAAGGAAGGATATTGGGGCTTACTGATGAATGGCAATATTACGGCAGCTATGCATATGCAGGAGTCGAAAAGGTAATAGCAAAAGTATAATGGCTTGAAGGAGTGCTCAAATGCCTGAGTTAAGGAATCCAGGAGGAGACAGACTAGTATAGGAAAGATGAAATTACATGTACCATATTTGTTTAGGCTTTGATTTTCATTCAGCTTAGTGTACTGTATGTGAATGAATTGACTCTGTGGTGTAGAAGTCTTATTATTACTTGAGATTTTATTCATCAATGCTGCTATCCCAATACCCCGTACACTAGCCCACACTGCTATCCCAGTAGCCTCCTGTGTATCTGTCTATTGTCTAAGTTTGAGCGTGTGATATGACTGATGTTACTGTGAAGTAATAACAATTAATGAGCCGTGGAATAATAAGTACCTTGATCAATGCGCTTGGTTACCCTGTGAATCCTGCCAGATAGTGATCGGGGATTGCCAAATGCGAATAGTCAAGTATGTAGTAGCACGGACATAGAAGTGTGATTGTGACATAAAAAACTAGGATTAGTTGAGGTCTTTCATTAGATAAGGGTCCTAGAGAGACCCAAATGAGGGTTCACCTGTAACCCAGGACAGACATATATTTTTAGTTAAACTTTTCAATGCCCCTTTCTGTAAAAGCCCTTATTGTCACATTAGCTAGATAAAAACTGATGTGTGGTGTCTGAATAAGGCCCATTTTGAGAAGTGGATTGGCTGCAAAGGAAGGTTCCCTCACATGGTTGAGGTGTGGCCCATCATCTAGCAAAAGGGCCACTGTCTCCCCTTCCCTCTTGTATACTGTGTGTGTGAAAAAAGCTAATGAATGTCCGCTAAGGCATATGATAAAACAATACCCAATAAAATTGAAGAAACTGACAAATCATAGTCAGAAGTGTGTAAATATACTTCTGAATGCCCTAAGCCTTGGCCAAAGGAAGGATCTTGGGGCTCACTGATGATTGGCAATATTACGGCAGCTATGCATATGCAAGAGTCGGAATGGTATTAGCAAAAGTATAATTGCATGTAGGAGTGCTCAAATGCCTGGGTTAAGGAATCTAGATGGAGACAGACTTGTATAGGAAAGAAGAAATTACATGTACCATATTTGTCTTGGCTTTGATTTTCATTCAGCTTAGTGTACTGTATGTGAACGAATTGATTCTGTACTGTAGAAGTCTTATCATTACTTGAGATCTCTTTCAACAACACTTTTATCCCAATACCCCATACACTAGCCCACACTCCTATCCCAGTAGCCTCTTGTGTATCTGTTCATTGTTTAAGTTTGAGCGTGTGATATGACTGAAGTTACTGTAAAGTAATAACAATCAATGAGCCGTGGAATAAGTACCTTGATGAAAGCGCTTGGTTACCCTGTGAATCCTGCGAGATAGTGATCGGGGATTGCCAAATTCAAGTAGTCAAGTACGTAGTAGCACGGACATAGAAGTGTGATTGTGACATAAAAAACTAGGATTAGTTGAGGTCTTTCATTAGATAAGGGTCCTAGAGAGACCCAAATGAGGGTTCACCTGTAACCTAGGACAGACATATATATATATATTTTAAACTTTTCACTGCCCCTTTCTGTAAAAGCCCTTATTGTCACATTAGCTAGATAAAAACTAATGTGTGGTGTCTGAATAAGGCCCATTTTGAGAGGTGAATTGGCTGCAAAGGAAGGTTCCCTCACATGGTTGAGGTGTGGCCCATCATCTAGCAAAAGGGCCACTGTCTCCCCTTCCCTCTTGTACACTGTGTGAGTGAAATAGGGTAATGAAAGTCCATTAAGGCATATGATAAAACAATACCCCATAAAATTGCAGAAATTGACAAATCATAGTCAGAAGTGGGTAAAATATACTTCCGAATGCCTTAAGCCCTGGCCAAAGGAAGGATTTTGGGGTTACTGATATTACGGCATCTATGCATATGCAAGAGTCGAAAAGGTAATAGCAAAAGTATAATGGCTTGTAGGAGTGCTCAAATGCCTGAGTTAAGGAATCCAGGAGGAGACAGACTAGTATAGGAAAGATGAAATTACATGTACCATATTTGTTTAGGCTTTGATTTTCATTCAGCTTAGTGTACTGTATGTGAATGAATTGACTCTGTGGTGTAGAAGTCTTATTATTACTTGAGATCTCTTTCAACAACACTTATATCCCAATACCCTGTACACTAGCTCACACTGCTATCCCAGTAGCCTCCGGTGTATCTGTCCATTGTGTAAGTTTGAGCGTGTGATATGACTGAAGTTAATGTAAAGTAATAACAATCAATGAGCCGTGGAATAATAAGTACCTTGATCAAAGCACTTGGTTCTCCTGTGAATCCTGCCAGATAGTGATCGGGGATTGCCAAATGCAAGTAGTCAAGTACGTAGTAGTACGGACATAGAAGTGTGATTGTGACATAAAAAACTAGGATTAGTTGAGGTCTTTCATTAGATAAGGGTCCTAGAGAGACCCAAATGAGGGTTCACCTGTAACACAGGACAGACATATATTTATTTTAAAACTTTTCCCTGCCCCTTTCTGTAAAAGCCCTTATTGTCACATTAGCTAGATAAAAACTGATGTCTGGTGTCTGAATAAGGCCCATTTTGAGAGGTGGATTGGCTGCAAAGGAAGGTTCCCTCACACGGTTGAGGTGTGGCCCGTCATCTAGCAAAAGGGCCACTGTCTCCCCTTCCCTCTTGTATACTGTGTGGGTGAAAAAGGCTAATGAAAGTCCATTAAGGCATATGATAAAACAATACCCCATAAAATTGCAGAAATTGACAAATCATAGTCAGAAGTGGGTAAAATATACTTCTGAATGCCTTAAGCCCTGGCCAAAGGAAGGATCTTGGGGCTTACTGATGATTGGCAATATTATGGCAGCTATGCATATGCAAGAGTCGAAAAGGTAATAGCAAAAGTATAATGGCTTGTAGGAGTGCTCAAATGCCTGAGTTAAGGAATCCAGGAGGAGACAGACTAGTATAGGAAAGATGAAATTACGTGTACCATATTTGTTTAGGCTTTGATTTTCATTCAGCTTAGTGTACTGTATGTGAATGAATTGACTCTGTGGTGTAGAAGTCTTATTATTACTTGAGATTTTATTCATCAATGCTGCTATCCCAATACCCCGTTCACTAGCCCACACTGCTATCCCAGTAGCCTCCTGTGTATCTGTCCATTGTCTAAGTTTGAGCGTGTGATATGACTGATGTTACTGTGAAGTAATAACAATCAATGAGCCGTGGAATAATAAGTACCTTGATCAAAGCGCTTGGTTATCCTGTGAATCCTGCCAGATAGTGATCAGGGATTGCCAAATGCAAGTAGTCAAGTACGTAGTAGCACGGACATAGAAGTGTGATTGTGACATAAAAAACTAGGATTAGTTGAGGTCTTTCATTAGATAAGGGTCCTAGAGAGACCCAAATGAGTTTTCACCTGTAACCCAGGACAGACATATATTTATTTTAAAACTTTTCCCTGCCCCTTTCTGTAAAAGCCCTTATTGTCACATTAGCTAGATAAAAACTGATGTCTGGTGTCTGAATAAGGCCCATTTTGAGAGGTGGATTGGCTGCAAAGGAAGGTTTCCTCATACGGTTGAGGTGTTGCCCATCATCTAGCAAAAGGGCCACTGTCTCCCCTTCCCTCTTGTATACTGTGTGTGTGAAAAAAGCTAATGAATGTCCGCTAAGGCATATGATAAAACAATACCCAATAAAATTGCAGAAACTGACAAATCATAGTCAGAAGTGTGTAAATATACTTCCGAATGCCTTAAGCCTTGGCCAAAGGAAGGATTTTGGGGTTACTGATGATTGCCAATATTACGGCAGCTATGCATATGCAAAAGTCGGAATGGTATTAGCAAAAGTATAATTGCTTGTAGGAGTGCTCAAATGCCTGGGTTAAGGAATCTAGATGGAGACAGACTTGTATAGGAAAGAAGAAATTGCATGTACCATATTTGTCTTGGCTTTGATTTTCACTTAGCTTAGTGTACTGTATGTGAACAAATTGATTCTGTACTGTAGAAGTCTTATTATTACTTGAGATGTCTTTCAACAACACTTATATCCCAATACCCCCTACACTAGCTCACACTGCTATCCCAGAAGCCTCTTGTGTATCTGTCCATTGTCTAAGTTTGAGCATGTGATATGACTGATGTTACTGTAAAGTAATAACAATCAATGAGCCGTGGAATAATAAGTACCTTGATCAAAGAGCTGGGTTATCCTGTGAATCCTGCCAGATAGTGATCGGGGATTGCCAAATGCAAGTAGTCAAGTACGTAGTAGCACGGACATAGAAGTGTGATTGTGACATAAAAAACTAGGATTAGTTGAGGTCTTTCATTAGATAAGGGTCCTATAGAGACCCAAATGAGGGTTCATCCGTAACCCAGGACAGACATATATTTCTTTTAAAACTTTTCACTGCCCCTTTCTGTAAAAGCCCTTATTGTCACATTAGCTAGATAAAAACTGATGTCTGGTGTCTGAATAAGGCCCATTTTGAGAGGTGGATTGGCTGCAAAGGAAGGTTCCCTCACACGGTTGAGGTGTGGCCCATCATCTAGCAAAAGGGCCACTGTCTCCCCTTCCCTCTTGTATACTGTGTGGGTGAAAAAAGGCTAATGAAAGTCCATTAAGGCATATGATAAAACAATACCCCATAAAATTGCAGTAATTGACAAATCATAGTCAGAAGTGGGTAAAATACACTTCCGAATGCCTTAGGCCCTGGCCAAAGGAAGGATCTTGGGGCTTACTGATGATTGGCAATATTACGGCAGCTATGCATATGCAAGAGTCGAAAAGGTAATAGCAAAAGTATAATGGCTTGTAGGAGTGCTCAAATGCCTGAGTTAAGGAATCCAGGAGGAGACAGACTAGTATAGGAAAGATGAAATTGCATGTACCATATTTGTTTAGGCTTTGATTTTCATTCAGCTTAGTGTACTGTATGTGAATGAATTGACTCTGTGGTGTAGAAGTCTTATTATTACTTGAGATTTTATTCATTAATGCTGCTATCCCAATACCACATACACTAGCCCACACTCCTATCCCAGTAGCCTCTTGTGTATCTGTCCATTGTCTAAGTTTGAGCACGTGATATGACTGATGTAACTGTGAAGTAATAACAATTAATGAGCCGTGGAATAATAAGTACCTTGATCAATGCGCTTGGTTATCCTGTGAATCCTGCCAGATAGTGATCGGGGATTGCCAAATGCAAGTAGTCAAGTACGTAGTAGCACGGACATAGAAGTGTGATTGTTACATAAAAAACTAGGATTAGTTGAGGTCTTTCATTAGATAAGGGTCCTAGAGAGACCCAAATGAGGGTTCACCTGTAACCCAGGACAGACATATATTTCTTTTAAAACTTTTCACTGGCCCTTTCTGTAAAAGCCCTTATTGTCACATTAGCTAGATAAAAACTGATGTCTGGTGTCTGAATAAGGCCCATTTTGAGAGGTGGATTGGCTGCAAAGGAAGGTTCCTTCACACGGTTGAGGTGTGGCCCGTCATCTAGCAAAAGGGCCACTGTCTCCCCTTCCCTCTTGTATACTGTGTGGGTGAAAAAGGCTAATGAAAGTCCATTAAGGCATATGATAAAACAATACCCCATAAAATTGCAGAAACTGACAAATCATAGTCAGAAGTGAGTAAAATATACTTCCGAATGCCTTAAGCCCTGGCCCAAGGAAGGAACTTGGGGCTTACTGATGATTGGCAATATTACAGCAGCTACCCATATGCAAGAGTCGAAAAGGTAATAGCAAAAGTATAATGGCTTGTAGGAGTGCTCAAATGCCTGAGTTAAGGAATCCAGGAGGAGAAAGACTAGTATAGGAAAGATGAAATTACATGAACCATATTTGTTTAGGCTTTGATTTTCATTCAGCTTAGTGTACTGTATGTGAATGAATTGACTCTGTGGTGTAGAAGTCATATTATTACTTGAGATCTCTTTCAACAACACTTATATCCCAATACCCGTACACTAGCCCACACTGCTATCCCAGTAGCCTCCGGTGTATCTGTCCATTGTGTAAGTTTGAGCGTGTGATATGACTGAAGTTAATGTAAAGTAATAACAATCAATGAGCCGTGGAATAATAAGTACCTTGATCAAAGAGCTTGGTTATCCTGTGAATCCTGCCAGATAGTGATCGGGGATTGCCAAATGCAAGTAGTCAAGTACGTAGTAGCACGGACATAGAAGTGTGATTGTGACATAAAAAACTAGGATTAGTTGAGGTCTTTCATTAGATAAGGGTCCTAGAGAGACCCAAATGAGGGTTCACCTGTAACCCAGGAAAGACATATATATTTTTTAATACTTTTCACTGCCCCTTTCTGTAAAAGCCCTTATTGTCACATTAGCTAGATAAAAACTAATGTCTGGTGTCTGAATAAGGCCCATTTTGAGAGGTGGATTGGCTGCAAAGGAAGGTTCCCTCACACGGTTGAGGTGTGGCCCATCATCTAGCAAAAGGGCCACTGTCTCCCCTTCCCTCTTGTATACTGTGTGTGAGAAAAAAGCTAATGAATGTCCGCTAAGGCATATGATTACACAATACCCAATACAATTGCAGAAACTGACAAATCATAGTCTGAAGTGGGTAAAATATACTTCCGAATGCCCTAAGCCCTGGCCAAAGGAAGGATCTTGGGGCTCACTGATGATTGGCAATATTACGGCAGCTATGCATATGCAAGAGTCAAAAAGGTCTTGGAAAAAGTATAATTGCATGTAGGAGTGCTCAAATGCCTGGGTTAAGGAATCTAGACGGAGACAGACTAGTATAGGAAAGGAGAAATTGCATGTACCATATTTGTCTTGGCTTTGATTTTCACTGAGCTTAGTGTACTGTATGTGAACGAATTGACTTTGTGGTGTAGAAGTCTTATTATTACTTGAGATTTCATTCATCAATGCTGCTATCCCAATACCCCATACACTAGCCCACACTGCTATCCCAGTAGTCTCCTGTGTATCTGTCCATTGTCTAAGTTTGAGCGTGTGACATGACTGACGTTAATGTAAAGTAATAACAATCAATGAGCCGTGGAATAATAAGTACCTTGATCAAAGCGCTTGGTTACCCTGTGAATCCTGCCAGATAGTGATCGGGGATTGCCAAATGCAAGTAGTCAAGTACGTAGTAGCATGGACATAGAAGTGTGATTGTGACATAAAAAACTAGGATTAGTTGAGGTCTTTCATTAGATAAGGGTCCTAGAGAGACCCAAATGAGGGTTCACCTGTAACCCAGTACAGACATATATTTGTTTTAAAACTTTTCACTGCCCCTTTCTGTAAAAGCCCTTATTGTCACATTAGCTAGATAAAAACTGATGTGTGGTGTCTGAATAAGGCCCATTTTGAGAGGTGAATTGGCTGCAAAGGAAGGTTCCCTCACATGGTTGAGGTGTGGCCCATCATCTAGCAAAAGGGCCACTGTCTCCCCTTCCCTCTTGTATACTGTGTGTGTGAAAAAAGCTAATGAATTTCCGCTAAGGCATATGATAACACAATACCCAATAAAATTGCAGAAACTGACAAATCATAGTCTGAAGTGGGTAAAATATACTTCCGAATGCCCTAAGCCCTGGCCAAAGGAAGGATCTTGGGGCTCACTGATGATTGGCAATATTACGGCAGCTATGCATATGCAAGAGTCAAAAAGGTCTTGAAAAAAGTATAATTGCATGTAGGAGTGCTCAAATGCCTGGGTTAAGGAATCTAGACGGAGACAGACTAGTATAGGAAAGGAGAAATTGCATGTACCATATTTGTCTTGGCTTTGATTTTCACTGAGCTTAGTGTACTGTATGTGAACGAATTGATTCTGTACTGTATAAGTCTTATTATTACTTGAGATCTCTTTCAACAACACTTATATCCCAATACCCCCTACACTAGCTCACACTGCTATCCCAGAAGCCTCCTGTGTATCTGTCCATTGTCTAAGTTTGAGCGTGTGATATGACTGATGTTAATGTAAAGTAATAACAATCAATGAGCCGTGGAATAATAAGTACCTTGATCAAAGCACTTGGTTATCCTGTGAATCCTGCCAGATAGTGATCGGGGATTGCCAAATGCAAGTAGTCAAGTACGTAGTAGCACGGACATAGAAGTGTGATTGTGACATAAAAAACTAGGATTAGTTGAGGTCTTTAATTAGATAAGGGTCCTAGAGAAACCCAAATGAGGGTTCACCTGTAACCCAGGACAGACATATATTTTTATTTAAACTTTTCACTGCCCCTTTCTGTAAAAGCCCTTATTGTCACATTAGCTAGATAAAAACTGATGTGTGGTGTCTGAATAAGGCCCATTTTGAGAGGTGGATTGGCTTCAAAGGAAGGTTCCCTCACACGGTTGAGGTGTGGCCCATCCTCTAGCGAAAGGGCCACTGTCTCCCCTACCCTCTTGTATATTGTGTGGGTGAAAAAGGCTAATGAAAGTCCATTAAGGCATATGATAAAACAATACCCCATAAAATTGCAGAAATTGACAAATCATAGTCAGAAGTGGGTAAAATATACTACCGAATGCCGTAAACCCTGGCCAAAGGAAGGATCTTGGGGCTTACTGATGATTGGCAATATTACGGCAGCTAGGCATATGCAAGAGTCGAAAAGGTAATAGCAAAAGTATAATGGCTTGTAGGAGTGCTCAAATGCCTGAGTTAAGGAATCCAGGAGGAGACAGACTAGTATAGGAAAGATGAAATTACCTGTACCATATTTGTTTAGGCTTTGATTATCATTGAGCTTAGTGTACTGTATGTGAATGAATTGACTCTGTGGTGTAGAAGTCTTATTATTACTTGAGATTTTATTCATCAATGCTGCTATCCCAATACCCCGTACACTAGCCCACACTGCTATCCCAGTAGCCTCCTGTGTATCTGTCCATTGTCTAAGTTTGAGCGTGTGATATGACTGATGTTACTGTGAAGTAATAACAATTAATGAGCCGTGGAATAATAAGTACCTTGATCAATGCGCTTGGTTACCCTGTGAATCCTGCCAGATAGTGATCGGGGATTGCCAAATGCAAGTAGTCAAGTACGTAGTAGCACGGACATAGAAGTGTGATTGTGACATAAAAAACTAGGATTAGTTGAGGTCTTTCATTAGATAAGGGTCCTAGAGAAACCCAAATGAGGGTTCACCTGAAACCCAGGACAGACATATATTTCTTTTAAAACTTTTCACTGGTCCTTTCCGTAAAAGCCCTTATTGTCACATTAGCTATATAAAAACTGATGTGTGGTGTCTGAATAAGGCCCATTTTGAGAGGTGGATTGGCTGCAAAGGAAGGTTCCCTCACACGGTTGAGGTGTGGCCCATCATCTAGCAAAAGGGCCACTGTCTCCCCTTTCCTCTTGTATACTGTGTGGATGAAAAAGGCTAATGAAAGTCCATTAAGGCATATGATAAAACAATACCCCATAAAATTGCAGACATTGACAAATCATAGTCAGAAGTGGGTAAAATATACTTCCAATCCTTAAGCTTTGGCCAAAGGAAGGAACTTGGGGCTTACTGATGATTGGCAATATTACGGCAGCTATGCATATGCAAGAGTCAAAAAGGTCTTGGAAAAAGTATAATTGCATGTAGGAGTGCTCAAATGCCTGGGTTAAGGAATCTAGACGGAGACAGACTAGTATAGGAAAGGAGAAATTGCATGTACCATATTTGTCTTGGCTTTGATTTTCACTGAGCTTAGTGTACTGTATGTGAATGAATTGACTCTGTGGTGTAGAAGTCTTATTATTACTTTAGATTTTATTCATCAAAGCTGCTATCCCAATACCCCGTACACTAGCCCACACTGCTATCCCAGTAGTCTCCTGTGTATCTGTCCATTGTCTAAGTTTGAGCGTGTGATATGACTGATGTTACTGTGAAGTAATAACAATGAGCCGTGGAATAATAAGTACCTTGATCAAAGAGCTGGGTTATCCTGTGAATCCTGCCAGATAGTGATCGTGGATTGCCAAATGCAACTGGTCAAGTACGTAGTAGCACGGACATAGAAGTGTGATTGTGACATAAAAAAATTAGGATTAGTTGAGGTCTTTCATTAGATAAGGGTCCTAGAGAGACCCAAATGAGGGTTCACCTGAAACCCAGGACAGACATATATTTCTTATAAAACTTTTCACTGGTCCTTTCTGTAAAAGCCCTTATTGTCACATTAGCTAGATAAAAACTGATGTGTGGTGTCTGAATAAGGCCCATTTTGAGAGGTGGATTGTCTGCAAAGGAAGGTTCCCTCACACGGTTGAGGTGTGGCCCATCATCTAGCAAAAGGGCCACTGTCTCCCCTTTCCTCTTGTATACTGTGTGGGTGAAAAAGGCTAATGAAAGTCCATTAAGGCATATGATAAAACAATACCCCATAAAATTGCAGAAATTGACAAATCATAGTCAGAAGTGGGTAAAATATACTTCCAATCCTTAAGCTCTGGCCAAAGGAAGGAACTTGGGGCTTACTGATGATTGGCAATATTACGGCAGCTATGCATATGCAAGAGTCAAAAAGGTAATAGCAAAAGTATAATGGCTTGTAGGAGTGCTCAAATGCCTGCGTTAAGGAATCCAGGAGGAGACAGACTAGTATAGGAAAGATGAATTTACATGTACCATATTTGTTTAGGCTTTGATTTTCATTGAGCTTAGTGTACTGTATGTGAACGAATTGACTTTGTGGTGTAGAAGTCTTATTATTACTAGAGATTTTATTCATCAATGCTGCTATCCCAATACCCCATACACTAGCCCACACTGCTATCCCAGAAGCCTCCTGTGTATCTGTCCATTGTCTAAGTTTGAGCGTGTGATATGACTGACGTTAATGTAAAGTAATAACAATTAATGAGCCGTGGAATAATAAGTACCTTGATCAAAGCGCTTGGTTACCCTGTGAATCCTGCCAGATAGTGATCAGGGATTGCCAAATGCAAGTAGTCAAGTACGTAGTAGCACGGACATAGAAGTGTGATTGTGACATAAAAAACTAGGATTAGTTGAGGTCTTTCATTAGATAAGGGTCCTAGAGAGACCCAAATGAGGGTTCACCTTTAACCCAGGACAGACATATATTTTTATTTAAACTTTTCACTGCCCCTTTCTGTAAAAGCCCTTATTGTCACATTAGCTAGATAAAAACTGATGTCTGGTGTCTGAATAAGGCCCATTTTGAGAGGTGGATTGGCTGCAAAGGAAGGTTACCTCACACGGTTGAGGTGTGGCCCATCATCTAGCAAAAGGGCCACTGTCTCCCCTTCCCTCTTGTATACTGTGTGTGTGAAAAAAGCTAATGAATGTCCGCTTAGGCATATGATAAAACAATACCCAATAAAATTGCAGAAACTGACAAATCATAGTCAGAAGTGGGTAAAATATACTTCCGAATGCCCTAAGCCCTGGCCAAAGGAAGGATCTTGGGGCTCACTGATGATTGGCAATATTACGGCAGCTTTGCATATGCAAGAGTCAAAAAGGCCTTGGAAAAAGTATAATTGCATGTAGGAGTGCTCAAATGCCTGGGTTAAGGAATCTAGACGGAGACAGACTAGTATAGGAAAGGAGAAATTGCATGTACCATATTTGTCTTGGCTTTGATTTTCACTGAGCTTAGTGTACTGTATGTGAATGAATTGACTTTGTGGTGTAGAAGTCTTATTATTACTTGAGATTTTATTCATCAATGCTGCTATCCCAATACCCCCTACACTAGCCCACACTGCTATCCCAGTAGTCTCCTGTGTATCTGTCCATTGTCTAAGTTTGAGCGTGTGATATGACTGATGTTACTGTGAAGTAATAACAATCAATGAGCCGTGGAATAATAAGTACCTTGATCAAAGAGCTGGGTTATCCTGTGAATCCTGCCAGATAGTGATCGTGGATTGCCAAATGCAACTGGTCAAGTACGTAGTAGCACGGACATAGAAGTGTGATTGTGACATAAAAAAACTAGGATTAGTTGAGGTCTTTCATTAGATAAGGGTTCTAGAGAGACCCAAATGAGGGTTCACCTGTAACTCAGTACAGACATATATTTGTTTTAAAACTTTTCACTGCCCCTTTCTGTAAAAGCTCTTATTGTCACATTAGCTAGATAAAAACTGATGTGTGGTGTCTGAATAAGGCCCATTTTGAGAGGTGGATTGGCTGCAAAAGAAGGTTCCCTTGCATGGTTGAGGTGTGGCCCATCATCTAGCAAAAGGACCACTGTCTCCCCTTCCCTCTTGTATACTGTGTGGGTGAAAAAAGCTAATGAAAGCATATGATAAAACAATACCCAATAAAATTGCCGAAACTGACAAATGTAATTCAGAAGTGGGTAAAATATACTTCTGAATGCCCTAAGCCTTGGCCAAAGGAAGGATCTTGGGGCTCACTGATGTTTGCCAAAAGCCCTTACTGTCACATTATCTAGATAAAAACTGATGTGTGGTGTCTGAATAAGGCCCATTTTGAGAGGTGTTTGTCTGTAAAGGAAGGTTACCTCACACGGTTGAGGTGTGGCCCTTCATATAACAAAAGCGCTTCTGTCTCCCCTTCCCTCTTGTATACTGTGTGAAAAAGTCTACTGAAAGTCCACTAAGGGATATGATAACATAATATACTTCTGAATGCCCTAAGCCCTGGCCAAAGGAAGGAACTTGGGGCTCATTGACGTTTGGCAATTTAACGGCAGCTGTGCAAGTGAAAGAGTCGAAAAGATATTAGCAAAAGTATAATTGCTTTAAGTAGTGCTTGAATGGTAAGGTCAAGGAATCTAGGAGGAGACAGATAAGTGACGGAAAGGAGAAAATGACATGTAGCATATATGTTTTGGCTTTGATTTTCTTTGAGCTTAGTGTACTGTATGTGAATTAATTATTAATGACTGAAGTTACTGTTAAGTAATAATAATACATGAGCCGTGGAATAAGTACTTTGATAAAAATGCTCCGCTTATCCTGTGAATCCCATCGGATAGTGAGCGGGGATTGCCAAATGCAAGTGGTCAAGTACATAGTACACAGACATAGAAGTGTTATTGTGACATAAATAATTAGGATTGTTGAGGTCTTTCATTAGATAAGGGTCCTAGTTTACAGAGAGCTCCATTTTTACAACAGAGATGGAATGAAGGCTTTATTTGCCATCTTTTATTGCACACATTGTGCCGAATTAGTAGATTTTTTATTGAAATGTAACTTTCATTTCTATCATTTCTCTCTGTATTTAGTATTTGTCAAAATATTTATGAAAATGTAAGAATGCAGACACATGTGTTTGTATCCTTAACATTTAAATGAATATAATATGTTCACTAATGCCGTAATATAATGTAAAATATTTTAAATTAGTTTAATTTAGTAAAATCAATTTTTCCCCAAACTAATTCTATACTCTATTAGAAATGTTCTTAATGAAGCAATTTGGTTGCCTCTATGCCACAAAGTAGTTATTTTTCATTATTGATAAAATGGTGCCCTATAGCAGTTCTATTTCCATAGTTGTGACTGTCAATGCACTGCAGCTCACATATTTGTCTTATACCAACCTCTTACAGTTTATATTTTTTTCAATGTTTGTTTTATCCTGTCAAATCAATAAAATTATAGTTTTAAATGAGACAATGGTTTTGATCCAAAGACCTCTCATTCTGTAACCACTACAACCCAACCCAAGAGAGCAGATTTCAATGCATTATATATACAGCAGTTCAAGAAAGCATTAAAACACTCTGGAACCCTAACTAAAAATTCCTTTAACTCCATAAAATTTGCAGAAATTTAAAAAAGGAAACACATTTTCATCATATATGTCAGCCTCTAATTAGCAGAGTTCATTTATTTAGATTTTTAGTGGATGTAATTTGTGAGAAAATTACAATTTGCTGGTTTTCTCACTATCATTATGCTGGAGCTGCTCCTAATTTTTCCAAACTGCTGTCAAGTGTTGATGCAAAAGTACCTGCAGCTGCTGCTTTACAGCCTTATTAAATTGTGATTCGACCAATTGAATAGGGCTCTATATAAGCACAAAGCATATTATTTTTACAGAAGTTTTTAGTTAGTGAACTTTTATCCAAAAGCAAGGTCTTCACTAACTAAAAACTTCTGTAAAAAAATATGCTATGGACTTACATAGAGCCCTATTCAATTGGCCGAATAGCAATTTAATAAGGCTGATAATGTTGAAATAATTGCTCTACTATTGAAAAAGACCATGGGGAGACCATGGACTGAAAAGTTGTTTATACTGATCTTTACTGAGATCTGGACTAATAGAGTGACTCTTTAGGTAATACAAATACACATACTTATTTCCTTTCTATAGAACTAGTTAAAAATAATTTTGTAAAGTGACCACAGAAGTCACCAGTTATGTTCTACGCCCTTAGATAAAGGTTTACATTTTTTTTTAAACTGCTGATGAATTAAGGAAGTTTAGTGGCAATTAATGTGGAAGTATAGCTTAGCGGCAGGATGTTTTCTTCCAAAGTGAAAGGTCTTTGGTGTGGGTGTGACCTTGATAATAATGGTCCTCTGCGTGGGGTTACTTTGTGACAAATAGTAGCTGCTAGTAGAGGCACACAGAGTAGGTAGAAGCAAGTGTGAAACATGAAGAGGTTAAAGAGAAACAAAGTAGAGTGTTGAAGTGGGGTACAGACAAAAAGGGGAAAAGCAAGGTAGAAGTTATTGAGAGAAACATGGTGAGCGAGGATGTAGAAGTTAAGGAAGGACACATGGGGAAGAAGGCAGAATTTATGAAGAAACATTGATAGGAAATGGGGAGTGAAATGTATCTCAGGAGTCAAACACATAGAAGTTAGAGAGAGACATACAGTGCCTTGCAAAAGTATTCACCCCCTTAGCATTTTTCATGTTTTGTTGCCTCACAACCTGGAATTACCATGGATTGTTTGAGGATTTGCATCATTTCATTTACAGAACATGCCCACTACTTTAAAGATTTTTTTTATTTATTGTGAAGCAAACAACAAATAGGACAAAATAACAGAAACAGTCTATGTGCATAACGTTTCACCCCCCCTAAAGTCAATACTTTGTAGACCCACCTTTTGTGACAATCACAGGATATGTCTCCATGAGCTTGCCACATCTTACCACTGGGATTTTGCCCATTCCTCCTTGCAAAACTGCTCCAGCTCCTTCAAGTTGAATGGTTTTAGCTTGTGAACAGCAATCTTTACGTCTGACCACAGATTTTCTATTGAATTGAGGTCTTGGCTTTGACTAGGCCATTCCAACACATTTACATGTTTCCCCTTAAACCACTCAAGTGTTGCTTTAGCAGTGTGTTTGGGGTCATTGTCCTGCTGGAAGTTGAACCTCCGTCCTAGCCTCAAATCACGCACAGAGTGGTACAGGTTGTGCTCAAGATTATCCCTGTATTTAGCACCATCCATCTTTACCTCAACTCTGACCAGTTTCCCAGTCCCGGCTGCTGAAAAACCTCCCCACAGCATGATTCTGCCACCACCATGTTTCACTGTGGGGATGGTGTTCTTTGGGTGATGTGATGTGTCAGATGTTTGCGACAGACATACCGTTTTATTTGATGGACGAAAAGTTCAATTTTAGTCTCATGAGACCAGAGTACCTTCCTCCATACATTTTGGGAGTCTCCCACATGTCTTTTTGCAAAAAACTCAAAACGTGCCATTTTGTTTTTTGCTGAAAGTAATGGCTTTCTTCTGGCCATAAAGCTAAGCTCTATGGAGCGTTCGGCTTATTGTCATCCTATGTACAGATACTCCAGTCTCTGCTGCTGAACTCTGCGGCTCATCCAGGGTTACCTTAGGTCTCTGTGCTGCCTCTCTGATTAATGCCCTCCTTGCCCGGTCCATGAGTTTTGGTGGGCGGCCATCTCTTGGCAGGTTTGCTGTTACCTTAGGTCTCTGTGCTGCTTTTCTGATTAATGCCCTCCTTGCCTGGTCTGTGAGTTTTGGTGGGCAGCCATCTCTTGGCAGGTTTGCTGTTGTGCCATGTTCTTTCCATTTGGTTTTGATAGATTTGATGGTGCTCCTGGGGATCATCAAAGATTTGGATATTTTTTTATAACCTAACCCTGACTTGTACTTCTTAACAACATTATCCCATACTTGTTTGGAGAGCTCCTTGGTCTTCATGGCAGTGTTTGGTTAGTGTTGCCTCTTGCTTAGGTGTTGCAGCCTCTGGGACCTTTCAAAAAAGGTGTGTATATGTAATGACAGATCATGTGACACTTAGATTGCACACAAGTGGACATCATTTCACTAATTATGTGACTTCTGAAGGTGATTGGTTGCACCAGAGCTTTTTATGGGCTTCATAACAAAGGGGGTGAATACATATGCACATGCCAATTTTCTGTTTTCTATTTCTAAAAAATAGGTTTATGTATATATTTTTCTCATTTCACTTCACCAGCTTAGACTATTGTGTTCTGATCCATTACATAAAATTCAGATTAACAAAACATTGAACTTAAGGCTGTAATGTAACAAAATAGGTAAAAAGTCAGGGGCGGGTGAATACTTTTGCAAGGCACTGTATAGTGAGGGAGTAAGTAGAAAATGTGGAGACAATAGACATTTTATGGAGGGAGAATGTAAGAGGGGAGAAATACATGAAAGAAGATAAGCTGGCGAGAGATGCATGAGAAGAGAGATGTACGCATTTGAGAAGAGAAGAGAAGCGAGGAAGAGACACAATAAAGGAAAGGTCAAGAAGTCAGACAGACGAAGAAGGGAGGGAAAGGAATGAATGAAGATGAAGTGAAGAAAAACATTTATTTGTTATAAATAATCATTATAAATTAATGAGTAAGTGACAAGCTCGATCCAGGGTTTTATAACTGATCGCCTTTTCTCGGGGTCAAGAAGGAATTTTTACTTGTGACACAGATTGGAACCAGTGTCCAGGTTTTTTGCCTTCTTCTGGATCATTAGCTTTTACTAAACTTAATAAAAAATATTTACAAATGTATCACTCTTGGTGTGTTGTACTTTTAGTTCAGTAGATTAAGGTCTGAAGAACAATGAATTAATCATGAGACATGACAATAAAACTATACACAGACATGAAGGATTTGTGGAGAAATATGAAATTGTTCCTGAATTGCACCCTTATATTTCTGACATTAAAATGACCTAACAGAGGTCCAAGTTGTTGCAGATATGAAACACACATATAAACAGCTTGAAGAGTAGATGTTTAAGAATAAATTATACTAAACCACATCTCTTGCATTAAGTAATATTTATCTAGAGCCATTAATTAACTCTTCTTCTACGGATGCATTTAAGTTGGTCGAATACTAGTTTAAGTAGATAAGATAAATACTGTATACGAGTGAGATATATCTTTCTCAGAACTGTTTTGAATTCCTTTTATGCTATGGCCTAGATGCCACATTAAGTGGTGATGCGTCATCCATGCATCAACATGAACGCATAATTATATACTGTAGCAAGAAACTACACAAGACAGGGAGAAATTGCACTGCTTATATCTAGATTAATGTTGGTGTCACAAATTGCATTGATTATAAACCTATTAAAGTTATTATTTTTAACATTTAAAAATAAACGCAGTTTATGTTTTTAGCTCAAGACATTTTACTCTAAAGCTTAACACTACTGGGTGCATAATTCTGTATTTTATAGAATCCAGATTTAATAGAAAATTTACAGTAGAAATATGTTTATTTATTATGTTTTGAAAAAGTGTCACTTTATACATGCATACCAGTAGAAATCTCAGTTTTTCCTCATTTGTCTAATTTAAACAGATATCTATAATCAATTTTGCATTGCTTCACTGTAGGTGGTCCCGGGTTACAAGCAATCTGACTTCCCCTACTTAACAAGAGGCTCCCAAGGGTTTTTGTATGAGGTTTTTATATTCTGTTTGTTTGAATTAAAAGAAAGAGCACAATAATTCCTGTAACTTATTATTATATGCACAGGTATTATTATTATTATTACACTGTATTATTATTACCACATATGAGCAATTATAGTATCATTATTATTATTATTATTATTATTCGTTAGGAATCCGACTTACATACAAATCCGACTTAAAATCTTATCAGAAACGTTTTTTGTCCTTAACCCGGGGACCACCTGTACTATTATACATTTTTCCACTATTATATGTGTGAATTTTTTATCAATAATACTAGACTAAATACTTTTTTAATGTTTAAAAGCAGACAGATCACAGTAAAACCACACACTCACAGTGTTAAAATTTTTCGCATCTCACATATAATATGGCATCTAAAAATTTTTTTAAAAAAATGTCGAATATATTGTTGTGTATATCGGGAGATCATTCCCTGATTGTGCCATATTTCCATCCTAATCAACTGAGAGAATAAAATGTTACATTCCATTGTAGATTTTAGTTAAAATGATGGAAGATGCTTATGGTTAACAAATGTGTTCATCCAAGTTACTTCAAATATATGTATAAGGGAGCAGTGACTGAGCACAAGGAAATCAACAAGGCTTGCAATAAGCTATTAGACTGGCTAAAATAGAAAATGAAAAGTTAGTTGCAAAAGAGAGTAAGACTAACTCTAAAATATTTTTTAAAAATGGGAAGAAGACGAGGAAGGAAGCTATAGGAAAATTACAATGTGACACAGGCCGTCTGATAATTAGTGACCAGGAAGAGGCAGATGAGCTAAATAGGTTCTTTTCTTCGGTATACACAAGGGAGGTACCAGTGGTTGGGTCACTGCACCATAATGAGGCTACACTACCTTCACCAAATAATTGGTTAACACAGGAGGAAAACCAAAAGAGTCCTTGATGGAATACATCCACGGGTACTGAGGGAACTGGGTTCTGTAATAGCCAAACCATTATATCTATTTTTTTAAGAGTCACTCAACACAGGGCCGCTACCAGATGACTGGAGCAAAGCAAATGGAATACCTATATTACCTATATTTAAGAAAGGAGCAAGAACAAATCCAGGGAATTATAGACCAGTGAGCCTCACTTCTGTATTGAGGAAGCTTTTAGAAGGGTTAATAAGGGATAGTATACAAGAATATGTCAGTTTAAACAAGATTATATGCAGCAGTCGAGAATTATTAGGGATATATCATGTCAAACAAACCTAATTAGTTTCTATGAGGTGGTTAGTAAGAACCTTTAGTAAGAAGTATTTTTGGATTTTGCAAAGGCTTTTGATACAGTGCCTCATAGAAGACTACTGTGCAAACTAAGGGATACAGAAATTGCAGTAAATATATGCAAAGAGATTTAGAGCTGGATAAAAGACGGGAAGCAAAGGGTTGTTGTAAGTGGAACATACTCAGATTTATTAATGACTTACAATTAGGATTGGAAAGTATTGTTATTTTTGATGATGACACTAAGTTGTGCAAGGTAATTAAATCAGATAATTACCATATATACTCGAGTATAAGACGACCCGAGTATAAGCCGAGGCACCTATTTTACCACAAAATACTGGGAAAAATGAGTGACTCGAGTATAAGCCGAGGGTGGGAAATGTGCTGCCCCATGTGTCCCTCTTGTGCCCTCTGTGTCCCCCTCTTGTGTCCCCTTTTCTTGTGTCCCCCTCTCCCTTCCTTCACCCCTCTCCCTTCACTGTGTCTTTCCCCCCCTCCGTTATCACCCTCCTCAACCCCCTCCATATTCTCAACCTCCTTCCTCAACCCCCTTCTCAACCCCCTCCTCATCCTCCCTTCTCATCCTCAACCTCCCTCCTCAACCCCCCTCCTCATCCTCAACTCCCCTCCTCATCCTCAACCCCCTCCTCATCCTCAACTCCCCTCCTCATCCTAATATGAATAAATGTAAAGTTATGCATCTGGGAAGGAAAAATAGCCATGCAATTTATAATCTTAATGGAGCAAATCTAGGGGTATCAGATATTGAAAGGGATTTGGGAGAGCTTGTGGACAACCACCTAGGTAACAGTGTTCAATACCAAGCAGCAGCTGCAAAGGCAAGTAAAATATTAGCATGTATTAAGAAGGGTATAGAAGTCAGGGAAGCAAATATAATTCTGCCACTATACAAATCTCTAGTACGCCCTCATTTGGAATATGGAGTAGAGTTTTGGGCACCATTTTATAAAAAAGACATTTTAGAGCTGGAAAAAGAACAGAGAAGGGCAACAAAACTAATAAGTTGAAAGTAGGGGCTTAGTTAGGAAGAAAGACTAACCTAATTAAACTTATTTTCTCTAGAAAAAAAGGTGTCTAAGAGCGGATATGATTACCTTATATAAATATTTCCAGGGTCAATACAAGGCTTTGTTTATCTCAGCATCACGTTAAAATGTACCTCTTAACATACTTTTTTTATGAAGCTAAAGGGAACCTGTAAGAAATTAAATAGTGATCACATAATAAAAAAACAGGCACTTTGTTCTATTTCCATAGCAGTTCTGAGTAGGTAACCAATGTTCTTTAAACTAAACAAGCTATGTAGTAATGAATCCCATAGTCTGATCCCTAGATAAATAAATTACCTAACAAGACTTCTTAACATTTCTTGTATACTATGTGAAGCTGAGGGTTCCCTGGTGGTCCAGTGGTTAGGATTTGGTGCTTTCACTGCTGTGACCTGGGTTCGATTCCAGTCCGGGAACCAAGAGGTCACACCAACTTGAAGTATTGCAGGGTTTGGCATTGTCAGTACTTGGATTAGAGACCACTTAGGGATACCAGGAGCTGTATGCTGTGATCTACTGGAGAAGGAACAGGCAACCCACTCCAGTACCCCTTCCATGAAAACCAAGTGGATCACGGAGAGTTGGTCACGACTTATCGATGCAAACACACACATGTGAAGCTGAGATCTGCACAGTATAATTACTTCCTATGAGGTTAACACATTTAAGTCCCTTGAAAACAAAACCAATGTGAAACTCTCATACTGAAAACCAACAATTCAGTTTTATTCTTAGGGGATACTTGCTCACTAATAATGTAATTGAGCCATATATCAAATTTGTACCTGCTATTATAAGTCATTTAGGAGAGTTGGTAACAAAATTAATTGATAATTGAAGTTCACATCCATGCATAAATTCTCTAAACCATGTAGATATGATTAAAAATGCTCTACAGTGTATTGAATAAAATTACACGTTTCAAAAGATAGGGAATACACTTTTATTATACATAAGGAAGACCGTTCAGTTGGAGACCTCTTGATGTCCATCTGTTTCATTCCATGTCATCGCTAACCCATGAAATTGGAAATGTGTAGTGGGAGCTTTGCTTATACCTACGTGTCTTGATGTGCGCCGAGCCACTGCAGTGTCACAGTGATTGGTATTTAAGTCATGTTTCTTATTTGTTAGAGCTGCGAAATTGCTGTCAGTCGGACACATCCTTTTTCAAAGCCTGCACTGAACAAATCATCCGTGATAAAGTTAAGGGATTTTTGTAGTACAATGAGATAATATACATGCTGTGGGAATACAAAGAATAGTAAAAGGTTCATTACAAAGACTAGAAAACATTGAAGTCCTTAGATGTATAAACATGTAAAGCCTTGACGTAAAACCCTTTGAATGTCACAACAGCAAGTCCCTTTAATGATTCATCTATATCAAATATTTTCAAAGCCTCACCATTCTGTAAAGTCTTTATATCCAGATACAAGTTACATAAGTGCTTTAGATATAACTGGAAGAAATTTCGATTGGATATATAAAATGTCTTTAGATTGCACATTAATGTCTTATGGCGTTCATACAGTGACTTGAAAATCAATATATTATAAACAGGGCAGTGATATCCAGATTGTTACCATTTATGCACCAATATATGTTTTAGAATGTAAAACCATTTGCGCAAAAAGTCTTGATTAGTAATGCGCCGTCGATGTACATTTCATTGTTTGTTTATTCTTTAAGACACAATTATTTATTGGTAATTTAATGTTGTATTCAGGATCTTGAGCGGTCTTGGAAAATGTCACTATTGAAACCATATCATCGCCAATATCAACCTGAGATCTCCAGCGTCGGCAAATAAGTAACTTCTTCAGGGCCCTCTGGAAATCACGGTTTAGGAAAGCATATAACATGGGGTTGATTGTAGAATTGCAATATCCCAACCATGTGATGTACTTGAAGGCATTGATCAGGACAGTACTAGGAGAACTGGTTCCTTTAGCTGCTATCCAAACATTCAGAACAAAATATGGTAGCCAACACATGACAAACACAGAAATAATTATACTCATAGTCCTGGTGGCTTTGTTTTCCAGTTGCAGATTGTTTTGCCTCTTACTATTTGGGTGGTAATGGAGATCCAATGTCTGGGACACAATCCGGGTAGCTTTTAATCGGGAAGCTCTGTAGATGAAGAAATACATGCTGCACATGATCATAAATGGGATGTAGAACGCCAGTGAGGAGGCCACTATGGCAAAGGTCCAGTTGGTCACAAAGATACATTCTTTAGCATTGTCAAAGTCAATACCAGGTATCTCATTCCAGCCTTGCATGACAGGTAGAAAGGATATCAAGGAAGAGTAAACCCAAATAGTGACAGTCATAAATATGCACCTGTAGAACAAGGAGAAAACAAGGAATCAGCACCACATTCTGGATTGACCTCTGGTAATTTACTTGAAAAAAAATCAAAAGTGGTATCACTTCATACACAATAATTATTTGCTCTTCCAGGTGGGTGGACTGGCAATCAATGCATAGTCTTAAAGACAATTTATCTATCTTTATATATATCTATATATCTATATATACAGTAAACTCCCTGTTATCCGACACCTAAGGGGACTCCCTATTTCCGGATAACTGTAGTTACAGGTTAATCCGGAGTCCTTGATTTTAAGGGTCTAAACGACCATTAGGCCCCCAAAACCCCTCAAAATGCATTTAAAAGGGAATTAGCACCTAAATCAAGCAAAAAATAATTGGAAAAAAAGTTAGCATTTTTTTTTTGCAGTCTCGAAATGCCGGATTGTGCCGGTTATGCCGGTTCAGCTGGAGTTTTTTGAAAATGGGGAATTGATGCCGGCGCCGGTTGCTTGAGAGTCCCGGTTAGTTGAGTGCTGGATAATCGGGAGTTTACTGTATAAATATAAATATATATATATATATATATGTATATATATATATATATATATATATATATATATATATATATATATATATATATATAAAATTACAGACATTTATTATCTTTTATATGGAGTAATGCGACTTGAATATACATAGGGCCTCATTCTATTATCGGCCGTAAATCGTCCGTAAGGCTGCGATTCCTTGCGGGGGTTCAGTTAACTCGCGATTCTATTATACGGCCCCGCAAGGATCTCATCTTACGGCCGGCCGCATATCTTGAAACCGGCCGTAAGCTGTGAAATATAAAAACGCCAAAATAAATTCAAGCCTGCACTGTACAGCTCTGTAAATGCTAGGGATCATATTGGGGGACATGAGGATTAAAAGGAACCCACTCTCAAGCTTGCACATCTGCCCAAACCCGAGTTCAAATTAACTCTTTATTTTCCGGCTGCGGCGTGGGTGTGTCTGAGGTGCTCCAAGCCCTCTGGACTTTTTACATGGATATTTTACGGATATTAAAAATAAAATATTTTACGGATTTGAGTACAGGATAATTATGTGCTATTTTTTCTAACACCTAAAATCCCTTTATAGTCTTCTCAAAGTGCAGGATGGCTTTATTTGAGCTATTTTATGTGCTTAATTGGTGCTAGCGAGACCTCTTTCCTGCAAGTAAGCTGCGGCTCGCTTTTAGCCTTGCAGAGAGGTTTCCCACAGCAATTGAATTGCAAATCTCTTGCGGCCGTTTTAGATCAAAGGCTTTCCTCCGGCGCGAGCGGCCGCAAGAGATAGCAAGGCACCGGCCGCAAGCCTGCCGGAATCCCCGGCCGTAAGGGAATAGAATAGCCGAATAGCTTGCGGCCGGTCCTTGCGGCCCCGCAACGGCTGCGGCCGCTAATAGAATGAGGCCCCTAGAGTACTAAAATGCAAAGTGGCCGATTTTTTCTCTTTCACTGTTACTATATCCTTTATATTTGGGTACAGCCTAGTCTTTTGACTCCATGAAATGTAATTTTGTGATTTCAATATTTAATGTTGTATTATGTATCCTGAGCAGTCTTGGAATATATTTCCTTGCTGATATACACCTAAAACATCCAGTACCTAAATATAAATAAATTCTTTACAGCCATCTGTAAAAAAAAAAAATTATGAAAGCATGTAGGATTGTGTTTGTAAAATTATTATATTACACCCATGTGGTGTAGTTGAAGGCACTGACCAGGCCAACACTAGAAGAACAGGTTAAGTTTTTTTAATAATATAAATTCCCTTGTGAAAAACATGGTAATGAGTAATGCACAGTGGGTTTATATTTCTAGCACATTGATGGTACCTATAAAATGTCAAGCACCATACACGTGTAAATTCTCCGTTGATTAGCTCTCCACAGCTCTTACTACTTCAAAAAATGATTTTCTCCCCAGATATTTTGTTTGTCACATTTGCTATCAGAATTTACATTTTTGGACAATGCAAGATATCGACTTACTATGTACTTAATATTTTCACATATACGTCCCCATGCAAACTTATGTGGCCTCAAACCCCTGTTTTACATCAGGATAGTCAGAGAGAACTGCATTTCATTTGTCTAAAGAATCTGATAAAGCTGAATATTTTTTTTTCCAGAAAGAATCAATTTTAAGAGACAGTGATGAGCTAATAATGTAACATTACATTAAGTATGTGCTTTTATGAAAGGTTGTCATTTTAAGTGATAGAAATCTTTATATAAGAAAAGCAAGAATGGCATATGGGCTGGTGTATAGCTTGATAATAGATTTTATTTCTAGTCCATAGTCACTGGCTTACTCCTGTGATGAACTTTCCACAAGTAATTATGATAATCCTTT
The DNA here is from genome assembly GCA_027410445.1 of Discoglossus pictus. Lineage (NCBI taxonomy): Eukaryota > Metazoa > Chordata > Amphibia > Anura > Alytidae > Discoglossus > Discoglossus pictus. The sequence goes on from CM050163.1 coordinate 34,578,293, forward strand.
AGACTTTAAATATATCATGCTAGAATTGGCACAAATAATCTAATGGCAGACATAGGTAAATGCTTCTAAATAGAAATGCTATTCAAAATATACTATTGATGCAAATGTAAAGAATTACACTAGTATAGCTTTACAAAATACTAAAACTTTGTAGGACAGATTATCAATGGTTCTTGAACTTTAATCACAAGGGGCCTCATTCTATTATCGGCCGTAAGAGATGCGGGGCAGCAAGGACCGGCCGCAAGCTATTCGGCTATTCTATGCCCCTCTGGCCGGGGATTCCGGCAGGCTTGCGGCCGGCGCCTTGCTATCCCTTGCGGCCGCACGCGCCGGAGGAAAGCCTTTGATCTAAAACGGCCGCAAGAGTTTCGGCCGCAAGAAAATCCTGTTTGCTATTCAATTGCTCCGGGAACCCTCTCTGCAAGGCTAAAACCGAGCCGCAGCTTACTTGCAAAAAAAAGGTCCCGCTAGCACCAATTAAGCAGATAATAAAGCAGAAATAAAGCCATCATGCACTCTGAGGAGACTATAAAGTGATTGTAGGTGTTAGCAAAAATAGCACAACATTCCCCTATACTCAAATCCGTAAAAAAAAATGTTTTTTATATATGTCAAATATCCATGTAAAACGTCCCGAGGGCTTGGAGCAACTCAGACCCGCCCACGCTGCGGCTGGAAAATAAACAGTTAATGTAAACTCGGGTTTGGGCTGATGTGCAAGCTTGAGAGTGGGTTACTATTAATCCTCATGTCCCCCAATATGATCCCTAGCATTTACAGAGCTTTACAGTGCCGTCTTGAATTTATTTTTGACTTTAAAGATTTCTGAGCTTACGGCCGGTTGTAAGATATACGGCCGGCCGTAAGAGGAGATCCTTGCGGGGCCGTATAATTGAATTGCAAGGTAACGGAACCCCTGCAAGGAATCGCAGCCTTGCGGCCATTTTACGGCCGATAATAGAATGAGGCCCAAGGTATGTGCTAATGGTTTCAATGTATAATCCATTATTAAACCAGTGTCAACCTATTAGACAATTGTTTACATGTGTAAATGCAATGCTCCAAGTAGCACAGTCCATTGTTAGAACAAGAGGCAGAAATCAGTGGCCCACAAAACCCTCAGGGCCTCATTCAATTGCAGTTTGGCCAATTGAATAGGGCTCTATATAAGCACAGAGCATATTTTTTTGAAATAAGTTTTTAGTTAGTGAACATCTATCCAAAAGCAAGGTCTTCACTAACTAAAAACTTCTGTAAAAAAATATGCTCTGTGCTTATTTAGAGCCCTATTCAATTGGCCAAATCGCAATTGAATGAGGCCCTCAGTAATTAGTGCGAAAAACTAATTTGGAAACTTGGGATCTGTGCCTTAAGTACGCATGTTCCATATTTCCATATCTCCCAAATGTCCCGCTCTGGAAGGAAGTCCCTTTTTCATGGGAACTTCTCTATCCATCTTTGCTTCTCAGATGTCCATCTTTTGGAGGAAAGTCAAACATTTAAGAGTAAACCATATTGTTCAGCACTGACCCAGAAGCCCGGAGTGTCAGTTTTACAAATTATCAGCCTTATTCAATTGCAATTCGGTAAATTTAAAAGGGCTCTATTTAAGCACAGAGCATATTTTTTTTACCGAAGTTTTTAGTTAGTGAACTTCTATCCAAAAGCAAGGTTTTCAGTAACTAAAAACTTCTGCAAAAAAAATATGCTGTGTGCTTAAATAGAGCCCTTTTAAATTTACTGAATCGCAATTTAATAAGGCTGTTATATGTCTGTAGGGAGCATCCTGCACATGTCTCTAAAACTTTATATAGACTGGTGATAATAACAGACCAAAAAAATATAGTATGTGTGTCCCTCTTTTGCCACCTGTTTGGAGGTCAAGGTGTATTGTTGGACAAACAATCTACACCAAACTGACTACTTGAAGACCATATGTACAGTGTATAATAATTTCAATACTACTAGCTGGAATATATTCTAGCACTTTTTTAACATTTCAAATATAAAAAACAAATACATTTATTGAAGTAAAACCTCACATATATGCAGAACTTTCAAACAGATATATGTAATTTGGATAGTTCCTAAACCTGTTTTATTTACAACTGTGGGTCTAAACATACATATTAAGAAGCAGAAATGGGATAAGATTTAGCTTGCAACATTTATTTTATTTCATTTTATTTGCTTTAACACATATTTATACATTTCCTTGTGTTATATATTTGTCACAATTGTGCATAATTGGCATGTTTTTTTATTTCTGTGCTAGTTCTGCAGAGGAGAAAGGATATACTACAATGATCTGGAAGTGATGGAAGAGTAATGATCTTTATCTGTGAAACAGGGTGAATGAGTCTGCCAATGCATTGCAGAGCAGTGTGCTGCTTTTGTAACCAACCTATCCAGTTTATATCTGTTCTCTATTTTATTCTGTGAAGTCAATACAAAATATCAGTCAAATGCTCTACTTTTGAGCTACCACCCCACTTCACTCAGTCTGAATATGAAAACATAACAAACATAATGCCATAAATCATTTCTGCCCAGCATGTTCCTATTCCTGAGTTTATGCAGCATAATTCCTAATATACTGTATATGTATATATATATATATATATATATATATATATTTATTTATTTATTTTTTTGTGTACACTACAGAATGTCTAGACTAATGAAACATGCAGGGCAGTGACTTTAAAAATTATTTGTACTGCTTATTTTGTTTTAGTTCCATCCAGATTTAGCCAGATGGCTTAGTGTGACTTAGTGTTGCGATTAGTTCCAGGCTGGTCATTTCTTTCATTTTGTTTTTGGTCTGTCATAATAAAATACTGGCAATATATATGAAAGTAAAGTGAGAAAAAGCATTTAAAGCCTCCTGTGTTGTTGTGTAATGCTGTAAGAGTGCCAGGAGTAGGACCATAATGAGATTTTATATATATATATATATATATATATATATATATATATATATATATATATATATATATGTAACAGTGCTCAAAGCCAAGCAGCAGCTGCAAAGGCAAATAAAATATTAGCATGTATTAACAAAGGATATAGAAGCAAGGGAAGGAAATATAATTCTGCCACTATACAAATCCCTAGTACGCCCTCATTTGGAATATGGAGTACAATTTTGGGCAACACTATATAAAAAAGGACATTTTAGAGCTGGAAAAGGTACAGAGGAGGGCAACAAAACTAATAAAGGTAATGAAGGGGCTAAGTTATGAAGAAAGACTAACCACAATAAACTTATTTTCTAGAAAAAAGGCGTCTAAGAGGAGATATGATTACCTTATATAAATACATCCAGGGTTAGTATAAAGATTTGTCAAGGGAGCTTTTTGTGCCAAGAGGTTTTCAACTGACAAGAGGACATCCCTTGAGGTTAGAAGTAAAAAGATTCAACCTTAAAGAAAGAAAAGGGTTCTTCACAGTAAGGGTGGTTAATCTGTGGAATTCTCTACCAGAGGAGATGGTGACAGCGGATTCAATAGATAACTTTAAAAGGGGACTGGATTTATTTTGAATTAAAAAGGGAATTCAGAGTTATCATGGATAATTAGAGAATCAGTATTGATCCAGGGAGAAGTCCGATCGCCGGTGTCTTGGATCAGGAGGGAATTGATTTTGTTTTTATACAACTAATTAATTAATAGTTAATCCACATATTGCAGATCAGAGGAGATCTTAAAAGGTTGAACTTGAGGTACAACCTGCGATTCCTTGCGGGGGTTCCGTTACCTTGCAATTCTATTAAACGGCCCAAGGATCTCCTCTTACGGCCGGCCGTAAATCTTGCAACCGGCCGTAAGCTCAGAAATCTTTAAAGCCAAAAAAAAATTCAAGACAGCACTGTAAAGCTCTGGAAATGCTAGGGATCATATTGGGGGACATGAGGATTAAAAGTAACCCACTCTCAAGCTTGCACATCAGCCCAAATCCGAGTTTACATTAACTGTTCATTTTCCGGCCGCAGCGTGGCCAGGTCTGAGGTGCTCCAAGCCCTCTGGACTTTTTACATGGATTTTTGACATCAATTAAAAAATATTTTTTTTACGGATTTGAGTGTAGGGGAATGTTGTGCTATTTTTGCTAACACCAACAATCACTTTATAGTCTCCTCAGAGTGCAGGATGGCTTTATTTCAGCTTTATAATGTGCTTAATTGGTGCTAGCGGGACCTTTTTCCTGCAAGTAAGCTGCGGCTCGCTTTTAGCCTTGCAGAGAGGGTTCCCGGAGCAATAGAATAGCAACGGGGCTTTCTTGCGGCCGCAAGGGATAGCAAGGCGCCAGCCGCAAGCCTGCCGGAATCCCCGGCCTGAGGGGAATAGAATAGCCGAATAGCTTGCGGCCGGTCCTTGCGGCCCCGCATCTCCTACGGCCGTTAATAGAATGAGGCCCTATGTAACTATGTAATATATATATATATATATATATATATATATATATATATATATAAACCGTGAGGTAGCTGTGAGTGTCCAGTAATCCAGATGAATAATCAGAGTATTTCAGTATATATTCATACCTTTTTTATTGGACAAACATATGCATAAATATAAGACTAGCGTTCGAGAGCTTCCTCTCTTTCTCAAATCTGGAGCAACACTGATAAAAGATTTCCCAAAAGAAACACAGGAATTACAGACTATTAATGAAAAAAGTCAGCTGTGAAGAAGACAGTCGTAAATATTATAACACTAGCGACTTGCCCGTCAAAAATGACGGGGCAATAAAATTAGAAGCCATGGCAATACTGTTTGCCACACAATGTAAAGATTTAGCTACTTTGGCGCTCCTTGTTAGCCTCTCCTCTTGTGTACTTTTGCTCCTCTGAGCACCTTCAGCGCTCATTGCGAGCGTCTCTCCTTGTGTACTTTTGCTTCTCTGAGCACCTTCGGCGCTCATTGTGAGCCTCTCCCCTCATGTCCTTCAAGTTTTGTGCTTTGCAACGATCATCTTCGGCGCTCATCGCAAACATAGATATATAAGTACAGTGTTAATTATACATTTTTTTTGTGCAGTGTAAACTAGAAAATGTTTTCAGGTCTCAGAGAATAAAGTGATTTAAATACGTAACTGCTTTGAGAGTGCTATCGCTGGCAGCCAATGAGCAGTACTTCAGATATATAACTGCATCGTAAAAAGTAAAATTAGTGCAGTGGAAAGTATACATATTTATTTTCCATTACTAATTACTAATTATTAAATTAATGTACGTTAATAATTTATTCCGATTGAACAAGGAAGTGCACAATAATATAATGGCAGTGTAAAATATGCTATTTAATATATTTTTTATTTTTTATCACATATATAGTTGTGAGCGTACGAGTCGTTGCTCACGCTTGCGGGCTCGCGTAGCGAGCCCGCAAGAACTGCGTCCCTCGCGAAGCGAGGGACGCAGTTCGCCGCAAATGCGGGTCCTCGCGAAGCGAGGGCCCGCATTTGCGGTTGTGAAGGCTCAACGTCGGCTGTGTTAACACACACATACACACACACGACTTTTTTAACAGAATAAACCCAACCGCCCAGCCAACAAAAACCCAAGTCGTTGCTCACGCTTGCGGGCTCGCGTAGCGAGCCCGCAAGAAACTGCGTCCCTCGCGAAGCGAGGGACGCAGTTCGCCGCAAATGCGGGTCCTCGCGAAGCGAGGGCCCGCATTTGCGGTTGTGGAGGCTCAACGTCGGCTGTGTTAACACACACATACACACACACGACTTTTTTAACAGAATAAACCCAACCGCCCAGCCAACAAAAACCCAAGTCGTTGCTCACGCTTGCGGGCTCGCATAGCGAGCCCGCAAGAAACTGCGTCCCTCGCGAAGCGAGGGACGCAGTTCGCCGCAAATGCGGGTCCTCGCGAAGCGAGGGCCCGCATTTGCGGTTGTGGAGGCTCAACGTCGGCTGTGTTAACACACACATACACATACACGACTTTTTTAACAGAATAAACCCAACCGCCCAGCCAACAAAAACCCAAGTCGTTGCTCATGCTTGCGGGCTCGCGTAGCGAGCCCGCAAGAAACTGCGTCCCTCGCGAAGCGAGGGACGCAGTTCGCCGCAAATGCGGGTCCTCGCGAAGCGAGGGCCCGCATTTGCGGTTGTGGAGGCTCAACGTCGGCTGTGTTAACACACACATACACACACACGACTTTTTTAACAGAATAAACCCAACCGCCCAGCCAACAAAAACCAAACAACGTCCCCGCAAATGCGGATCCTCGCGAAGCGAGGGTCCGCATTTGCGGTGGTGGGAGCATCCCAACATCGGCTGTGTTAACACACACATACACACACACACAACTTCATAACAAAAAAAAAACTCAAAGTCGCCTCACACCCGCTTACACCCAGACACACAGACGCAAGACTTAACAAAAAAACAGTAAAAAAGGCCCCTCACACGCTCTTAACACACATACGCACGACTTAGAAACAAATACACTGCGTCGTACACGTAAAAGCTAACTGCGTATATCGCAAAAAAATACGGCAACATCGCAACAAAATACGGCCGCATCGGAAAATACGGCCGCGAAAGACCCATTCCAACCGCCGCGCATCAAAACATCACAAACACAAGAAATAAACACAACAAACACATAAAAAGCTTACTTACAGCACGGGGGGGCATCCGGCACCTCCAAAAGTTCATTTACACGTCCATTTAAGTCAAAACAAAGAGTTTAAACGACCGAAAATCGACTAAGCGAGAGAAAAAATGGCCGCCGAACAAAACGAAAACGAGGCTCCAGACGTAACTACACTACACTTACTCGCAATAATGAAACACATACTATGCGGAACGGATCACACTCATATTAAACACCATTTTAACCACTACTACGCACAAAATGGCGGATGGAACGCAAATTGTAAGCTGGAACGCAAATAGCGCATGCGTATTACGTTCTAACGGTCTAACTTTCCAGAATGTTCTACAAGTTTATAAATACTGTCTATTTGACAGAGAAAAATACATTTCTCCTCAGGTGATGAACAGAGTGACTTCGGAGATAACTGCTGCTAAAACTTGAGAAGATAATTCTTTCCTAATTTACTACTTTACATTGTGCAAATTACAACTGAGAGGTAAGCTATAATATATTACTTATTTTCAAGACAGGACATCAAAAAAAAAAATTAAAGAAGACAAAGAGGTTTATGTATACTGACAAGTGACACGCACATATATGCGTATAATGTATACTGACATGTGACACGCACATTTATGCGTATAATGTATACTGACAAGTGACACGCACATATATGCGTATAATGTATACTGACATGTGACACGCACATTTATGCGTATAATGTATACTGACAAGTGACACGCACATTTATGCGTATAATGTATACTGACAAGTGACACGCACATTTATGTGTATAATGTATAGTGACATGTGACACGCACATATATGCGTATAATGTATAGTGACATGTGACACGCACATATATGCGTATAATGTATACTGACATGTCACACGCACATTTAGGCGTATAATGTATACTGACAAGTGACACGCACATTTATGTGTATAATGTATACTGACAAGTGACACGCACATTTATGTGTATAATGTATAGTGACATGTTACATGCACATTTATGTGTATTGCCCCTGCAACAAACTAATTAAACAACTACATTTAAATTACATTACAAAAAAATAAGTTGGGACTATTAAAATACTATTAAAATATGAGTCATGTATACTGATATGTGACACGCACATATATGTGTATCATCTATAGTCACATGTCACACACACATTTATGTATGTTGGCCAAAAATAAAAATAAGGTTAATTTAACAATTAAAATATGATTCATGTATAGTGATATGTCACACGCACACAAAAAAATTACTTTCAACTATGGAAATGTGCTTCATGTATGTGACATATATGTGTGTAGACCCCACCAAAAAATAATGTTAATTCAAATTAATTACAGAAGTATATTTCAATGAAATTAATTTACTGAAATTTAATAGATCACCTAAAACTCAATCTTTCTACTTTTTTTAATATTCAAACAGACTCTGCATCAACAGCGTCTCTCAACAATTTGCACTGTGCACTGTGAAGCACAATCCCTTTTAAAGAACACCAACAAAGAACAAGAGGTAAGATACAAAAATACTTTAAATGCTGAAAAGGCCATGGTTTGTTAAATACAAATAAAAAATTCTATAATTCACTATTTCACTTTATTTTTCAAACAGACACTACAAGAAGACCGGCGGATTAAGATTGGCAGGAGGGGACCCTCTGTCATTCCACACTTCAATCAAGGTAAAGTATTAAGTATAAAAAAGAACCGAACCATGAGCCTTATTCAATTCTGAGTTGGCTAATTGAATAGGGCTTTTTTATAAGCACATAATAGGTCTTCACTAACTAAAAACTTCTGTCCAAAAAATTTTTAGGTGCTTATATAGAGCCCTATTCAATTGGTCAAAACGCAATTGATTCAGGACCTAAATATGTTTAATGGCCGAGGGCCTCATTCAAATGTGATTTGACCATTTCAATAGGGCTCTATATAAGCACATTTGGCTCAATTTAACTAAAAACTTCTGTTCAAAAATATGCTCTGTGCTTATATAGAGCCCTATTGAAAAACAAAATTCAATGAGGCCCTCACAATATAACAAATCCAGCAAACAAAGGCCCTCATTCAATTGATATTTTGGACAATTCAATAGGGCTCCAAATAAGCACATTTAGAACCCTATTGAATTGGCCAAACTGCAATTGAATGAGGGCCAAAGTATGCAACATATGGTACACACAAACTGGTACACACAAAACAGGATTGTAACTAACACATAGCAAACTAAATTTATATTCTTTTTGTTTAACAACCTATAACCATTAGAAAAAACACTACATAAGTATAACAAAAGTGGTGCCCATCAAACAGGATTGTACGAAAACTCACACAAACACATAGCAAACTACATTTAAATTCTTATTTTAATGTTTAACAACCTATAAGCCTTAGAAAGAAGCCTAAATAAGCATACCAACATTGGTGCCCACCAAACAGGATTGTATGAAAACTCACACAAACACATAGCAAACTACATTTAGATTCTTATTTTATGTTTAACAACCTATTAGCATTACAAAACTACATTAATAAGCATACCAACAGTGGTGCGCATCAAACAGGATTGTATGAAAACTCACACAAACACATAGCAAACTACATTTACATTCTTATTTAATGTTTAACAACCTATAAGCCTTAGAAAGAAGCCTAAATAAGCATACCAACATTGGTGCCCACCAAACAGGATTGTATGAAAACTCACACAAACACATAGCAAACTACATTTTGATTCTTATTTTATGTTTAACAACCTATTAGCATTACAAAACAACATTAATAAGCATACCATCAGCGGTGCGCATCAAACAGGATTGTATGAAAACTCACACAAACACATAGCAAACTACTTTTACATTCTTATTTTATGTTTAACAACCTATAAGCCTTAGAAAGAAGCCTAAATAAGCATACCAACAGTGGTGCGCACCAAACAGGATTGTATGAAAACTCACACAAACACATACCAAAGTACATTTAGATACTTATTTTATGTTTAACAATCTATAAGCCTTAGAAAAAGGCCTAAATAAGCATACCAAAAGTGGTGGACACCAAACGGGATTGTAGAAAAACAAAGAAATAATGTCATTTTTTACTTCATACAAATACATTAAAATAATATTACATTTTCATTTTTATTTTATATCAGATACTGCGTCAAGAACATCGGACCAGGAGTTTCAACTGAGGACCACACCAGCGGACGAGGACTTTCAACAGAGGACCAGACCATTGGACGAGGACTTTCAACAGAGGACTACACCATCGGACGAGGACTTTCAACAGAGGACCAGACGATTGGACGAGGACTTTCAGACGAAGGCTTTCAACACAGGACCAACAAAGATTCTGCTTCAAATCAAACTTTAACCAAGGTACAGTATAACAAGTAAAAAAAGAGAAAAATTAATTAATATTCTTCTTTAATGTTTAACCACCTATAAGCCTTAGAAAATAGCCTACAGAAGCATACCAAAATTGTGGCGCACCAAAAAGGATTGTAGAAAAACACAGAAATAATGCCATTTTTTCATTCATACAAAGACATTCAAATAACATAACATTTTCATTTTTATTTTATAACAGATACTGCGTCAAGAACATCGGAACAGGAGTTGGAACTGAGGACCACACCAGAGGACGAGGACTTTCAACAGAGGACTACACCATCGGACGAGGACTTTCAACACAGGACCAGACCATCGGACGAAGGCTTTCAACACAGGACCAACAAAGAATTTTGCTTGAAATCAAACTTCAACCAAGGTACAGTATAAAAAGTAATATCTATCATCTATCTCTTATTTGTCTTTTAGGGCCAATAACCTTTAACAATAAATACAAACTTCAATGTAAACTTAAAAAATAAATTGGCATAGTCCAAAAAAGTCTAAAAACACAGAATCTATACAATTTGTCATTGTAACATTCCAGTCCTAAACCCTAATTTAATTGCCATTTGACAAATTGAATAGTGCTGTAAATAAGGACATAACATCTTTTTGAAAATACCTTTTTAGTTACTGAAACACTTGCTTTTGGATACATGTTTAATAAATAAAAATTTCTTTAAATAATTATCTGATGGCCTTATTTAGACTTTTATTCAATTGACCGCATTGAAATTGATTAAGTATAAAATGTTAACACACTATTGATAACTATTTGTCATGAAAAACAACTTAACATCTCAAAATAAACTAATGGTACATTATTTTATTTTTACAGATTAACATGGCTGATAACGAGAGTAAACAAGAAAAGAAAAGACGCCAAGCTAGAGAACGACGACAGAGAGCAGACAGCCAGCAGACACCGGAGAAGAAGGAAATTCGACGAGAAAAAGAACGCAAAAGAATTGCAAGCAAAAGACTGTCACTTGCAGAAATTAAAGATATGTCAAAAAAAACAACAAAGAAAATAAAGCATTTACAACCTGTTGCTCAAACATCAGATGACATTTTACCAGAAAAAATACAAGAGATACCAAAAAAAGCAACAAAGAAAACAAAGCATTTAGAACCGTTTCATGAAACATTACATGACATTTTACCTCAAACAATACAACATATACCAAGAAAAGCAACGAAAAAAACAAAACATTTAGAACCTGTTGTTGAAACATTATATGACATTTCACCTGATGAATATGAAAGTCAAAATCCTATATGCTTTGCAAATTGTCCTCTACTCAAGTCTTTAGCAGTAGAGGTTCATAGTTGTGGGGACATGACTACTCAATGTCAGTTTTGTGAGGCTTATTATTTTAAACAGGAGAGACCCAGAGATGGACAATTTATTAGTTGTTGTCAAAAAGGCAAGTTCAAACTTCCAGAAAGGAAAGAATTTCCAATTTATTTACAAAATATTATGACTGAACCTACTTTTCCAAACTACAAAAATTTTAAGAAAAACATAAGATCCTACAATAGTGCCATATCCTTTGCATCCATGGGGGCAACATTAGCTGCTAATGTACCAGGACATGGTCCTTACTGTTTTAAAGTCCAAGGACAAATTTATCATCGCACTTCCCATTTACATCCAGAGGAAGGAAATAAAAGAAAATTCGCTCAACTATATGTCCTAGATACAATGGAAGCTGTTGACCAACGTATGCAGATGGAAGAAAATAAAAAATGCTTACCCACTGTTTTCATAGAGCTAAATAACATTATGGACAACAATCCCTACAGTAAAGCGTATAAAAAATTGGCAGAAGTAGAAAATGAACAACTACTTCATTCACAAACACATCAATTACCAATGCCGAAGGTTAATATGGTGCTTAAAAGAGACAGACATACTGATAAACGTCGTTATAACTTGCCAACAACAAATGAGGTTGCAATGGTGTTTCACAATGATGAAGGAGAACCACCATTTCAAAGAGACATTCGAATATATCCTAGAAATGAGGACCAACCGTTTATTAATATGAGTATCTTAAGTCCAAATTTAGATCCAATGACATATCCCATCTTTTTCCCACACGGAGAAGCAGGTTGGCAACCAAAATTAACTCTTCCCAGTTACCCAAATGCTAAAGCCAGAATCCGAAATAATGTTTCTATGCTTGAATTTAAAGTAGCTCAAATTGCCATTCGCAATGTATTTAATCCAATTTTATGTGGTGGGAAACTAACACAACAATGGATTATTGATTCATATTTGCAAGTTGAGGCAAATAATTTAAACTTTATCAAATATCAACAAGATAAACTCCGTGTAGAACAATATTCTGGACTCATGGACTATGTTGCTGACGTGGCTACAAGCAGAGACATGACAGCTGGCAAAGCCATCATTTTACCATCTTCCTTTCAAGGATCTCCTCGGAATATGAGAGAAAGATACAATGATGCTATGGCTATTGTGACAAAATTTGGCAAACCCGATCTATTTGTGACATTTACATGTAATCCACAATGGCCAGAAATTACACTAAATCTACTTCTTGGACAAACTGCTTCAGATCGACCAGATTTAGTAGCCAGAGTTTTTAAGATTAAATTAAATGAATTAATACGTGACTTCACTATAAATCAGTTATTTGGCAAATGTCTTGCTTATGTATATACCATTGAATTTCAAAAAAGAGGCCTTCCACATGCACATCTTCTAATAATACTTCAAGAAAAAGATAAATTAGATACTTCAGACAAAGTGGATGCAGTCATTGTTGCTGAACTACCAGATCCAGAACTATATGGTAGACTATATGAGATTGTTACTCATCGCATGATTCATGGACCCTGTGGTGACCTTAATCCACAATCACCATGTATGGAAAATAATAAATGTTCCAAAGAATTTCCAAAAGATTATAGAGACAAAACCTATGCCAATTGTGATGGATATCCACTTTATAAAAGAAGAGAAGGAGATAGTGCCATTATTCGTGGAAAAAAAGTGGACAATAGATATGTAGTACCCTACAATCCACATTTACTCATGAAGTACAACGCCCACATCAACGTAGAAGCCTGCACTTCCATCAAATCCATTAAATATGTCTACAAATATATTTACAAAGGTTACGATGCAGCTACTGTAGTCGTCAAAAGTGCAGACAACCCTGAAAGTAGTGAGTTAGTACATGATGAACTTGCATCTCATGTAGATGCTCGCTATGTCAGTGCGCCAGAAGCTATGTGGCGGCTTTTAAAATTTGAAATGCATGATAGATCACATGCAGTATATAGGTTAGCAGTACATTTGCCACAACAACATTTAGTCTATTTCCATGCTGGAAATGAAATGAATGCATTGGCCCAAAGTGAAGATCGTCACACTACACTAACTGCATGGTTTGCATTAAATTCCACTGATGCTGAAGCAACACAATACTTATATATTGAAATTCCATATCACTATGTTTTTGTGAATGGATTATGGAGACCAAGAAAAACCAGAGGCAATAAAATTATTCCAAGAATTTACACAGTCAGTCCAAGAGATGTGGAACGTTTTTGCTTACGGATATTACTTTTAAATGTTCCTGGAGCACAAAGTTTTGAACACTTAAGAACTGTTAATGACATTGTATATGAATCCTTCCATTTAGCTGCAAGACATAGAAACTTACTCGCTGATGATACAGAGTGGGAAAGATGTTTAGAAGAAGCAGCACAATGTCAAATGCCACGACAGATGAGAGAACAATTTGCTTTTATTTGTATCTTCTCAAATGCTCCAAATGCATTAGCTTTGTGGGAGACTTTTAAAAGTAATATGGCTGAAGACTTTATGCGACGATACAATGAACCCATTGCACACTTAAAAGCGTTAATGGAAATCCAAGAAGTCTTTTTAACTCATGGATTAAGTTGTGCAAGTTTTAATTTGCCTGATCCAGGTCTTATAGATGACATTAACTTTGAAGACTATGACATTCAACTACAAGCAGAAAGAACAGAAGAAAGACTTGCAACTTTAAATACACTACAATTGCAAGCATTTCATGCCATTAAAAATGCTATAGATGATGACATGGTGACAGAGCGTTATTTCTATCTTGATGGACCTGGCGGATCAGGAAAAACATATTTGTACAATTTATTAATGAGTTCAGTACGAGCCCAAGGAAAAATAGCAATGGCGTTTGCCACTACTGGAATTGCTGCACTTTTATTAGAAGGTGGAAGAACTGTTCATAGTGGATTTAAACTGCCAGTGCCTATTTTAGAAAATTCTGTGTCAGATATTCGCATGACATCCTTACAAGCAAAGAAATTGAAGAAATGTAAATTAATTATAATAGATGAGGCCACAATGATGTCATGCTATGCTCTCCAATGTATTGACCGTTTGCTTCGTGAAGTCATGGAGAATACTTTTCCATTTGGTGGAAAGGTAATGTTGTTGGGTGGCGATTTCAGACAAACATTACCTGTCGTTGTACATGGAAATCGAACTGACATTATCGAAACATGTATAAAGTCAAGTATAGTATGGAAACATTTTACCCATCTTCAACTGCAACAAAATATGAGATCAGAAGGCCAAACTGATTTCAATGATTGGCTTATTAAAATTGGAGAAGGGAGAACAGAAAAAATACTACATTTACCTGATGACACTGTAGAGATCCCACCTCATATGATTTGTCAACAAGATATTATATCGGCTATATTTGAAGGGAGCATAAATAACGAAGAATATTCCGAGCTTGCCAACCAAGTCATACTGACGTGTAAAAATAAAGATGCATTAATCCTCAATAATGAAATCTTAAAAAAAATTTATGCACCACAAAGAAATTATCACAGTGCTGATTCTGTACTTGCTGATGACAATGAAAGTCAGGCTAACTTTTCAACTGAATTCATAAACTCTTTAACTCCTTCTGGAATGCCACCACATATTTTGCAGCTAAAGAAAGGTGCAATTATCATGTTACTGCGAAATATGAACCCCAAAAAAGGCCTATGCAATGGCACAAGATTAATTGTTCAACAATTAAAGGACCATTTTATAGATGCTGAAATTTTAACTGGGACCCATAAAGGAGAGAGAGTTTTCATACCAAGAATAGATTTAGCACCAAGTGAAAGTAGTCTCCCTTTTATACTTCAAAGAAGACAATTTCCCATTATTATGGCATTTGCCATGACCATTAATAAATCACAAGGTCAAACTTTCAAATCTGTGGGTATTTTCTTGGAAGAACCAGTTTTTGCACATGGTCAATTGTACGTTGCGTTGTCACGGTGCAAAAATCCACAGGCTATTAAAGTTTACATTGAAAACAATGAAAGTCAAGGTGATTTATTAGAAGATGGACGTATTTTTACTAAAAACATTGTCTACTATGAAGTACTATAACTTTGAAGGATACAAATTAACGATGCCAAGATTTTTTTAAAGCATTGCAAAATACATAACAATTGGTTGTTTAATTCAGTCATAATTAATGGAAGTCATGTTTATGAATGATTTGCCTCACAAAATACTTGCCTTGCATTGTTAGTAAAAATGATGTTAAAATGTTAAGTCACTATGTTAATGTTTCTAATGTTACAAGTTTAAAAAATATATTTTCAAGTTATTTCATTCAACAGATTACAAAGTGGATGTTAACAGGTCAAGCACCTTTTAAGTCACAATGTAAATATTGTCTGTTATCTTAAGATTACTACCTACATTAATGTTTATCGCCAGTTTATGTGCTCAGTAATAAATTACTTTAATTACGTACGTTTTAAGAAGAGTTTTACTGTATGCCTTCCTCTACATTCAATGTATATTCAAGTTAACAATTATTGTGATAGAAATTGAATTTTAATACTGATTAATTTAAATGTCAATTGTTTTTACATTCAAATGTTAATACTTTTAATAAAAAATTAGGTTACAAAATGTATTCACTATGTTCCTGTTTATAATGTTCAAAATTATACAAATGTTTTGTTAACTTCTAAACTTACATAAAAAATAAAGTTCAAGTTTAAAAATATATACTTTGATGGTTATTGCTTACATATAGTTTAAAATTCATGTTAAAATTCGCAACGTTTAAAGAAGGGTTTTTACTTTTTGCTTTCCTATTCATTCAATGTATATTAAAGTTAACAATTCTTCAGATACTAATTACATTTTAAAAAACCATTACATCAACATTTTACAAAAATACACGTTCATATTAAAATACTTACAAGTGTCAAAAATATATGTTAATAACTAAACAACTTGACAAACATATACATCACATTGCCGTCATTTTTTGACGGGCAAGTCGCTAGTATTTATATATTTATTAAATAATAATGAATTAATTACTTAATAAATTAATATTCTTTACCTATTTGTACTTAATATAACCAGCAATCAATATCCTGGAAAGCTAACAACCGCTGTTGTTTTTCCTGCAGCAATGTACATTTGCACTGTGCCCTGAGGAGAAAGTGTCAGCAATGTGCCAAGTGTGCAGTGTAAATAGGCTGCGTGCGCAAGAGCAAACCATTGGTTTAGTTGTATAAAGCGGCATTTTAGATTCGTAATGTTATTGGTTGCAAGTTAGTGTTTTAAAATGGCGGCGATTGTCTATGTGTTACGCGGCTCACAAGCATTTTCTGTCCTTTCTAATAATGTATTTTGTACCTCATATGTTCTTGGGTAAAAGTGGTATGCGTCTGGCGGTGTTTTGAGCGGTTCAAGGTTGTGTAGCCTTGTTTTCATTTTTTTCAGCCGCCATTTTTTTTCTCGCTTAGCCGATTTTCGAGTGCCGAAACTTGGCAATAAATTTGCATGCAACCTCACTCGCAGATGTCCTGGCTGTCCCCCCATGCTGTGTGTGATTTTTTTTTTGCATTGTTTTTTTATTTTTTGTTCATTCCTCAACTGCTTCCAGGCTAAGGGAATCCCGCGTTTCCTAACTGCTTGGAGGCTAAGGCAATCCCACGTTTCCTAACTGCTTGGAGGCTAAGTCCTGCGTTTTTCAATGCCTCAACGGCTCACCTCGCTTTGCGAAGCTCGCAGCAGCGCCTTCGGTGCTCATTTCTGCCTAAGTCCTGCGTGTTTCAATGACTCAACTGCTCGCCTCGCTTTGCGAGGCTCGCAGGTGAGACGACGATTTGCAGTTTGACAACTATCATATGTGATCATAGGCTGTTAAGATTCTCTCTGACCTGCTTCTAGTCCTCCTCACAGCTTTATGGTATCTTAACATACCATGGTGTTATAATATTTACTGTCTTCTTTACAGCTGACATTCTTTATTTTCTTCTTTTTTTCTTTAAAAAAAAAGCCTGTAATTCCTGTGTTTCATTTGAGAAATCTTATATCAGTGTTGCTCCAGACTTGAGAAAGAGGAAGTTCTCGAAGGCTAGTCTTATATTTCTGAATATGTTTGTCCAATAAAAAAGGTATCAATATATACTGCAATACTCTGATTATTTGTATCTATATATGTATACATATATATATATATATATATATATATATATATATATATATATATATATATATATACAGAATATTATATAGAGAGGGATTCAAATAACATGTAACTAAAAAAGCTCTAAATCCATAGCCGGTGAGTTACAAGAGTTACTTGCAGTAAATTCAATGCCAATTACATCCAAGGTTGTTGAATGATATTAAAATATCCTTTTGTGAATTAGAGGAGTCTAAAAATACACCGCCATGAAATACTCGTAATCATGTCAGGTGCAATCTGTTCTTTACCTCCTGGGAATCCTTGGCGCGCAGTCTATATTTTATGGATCATCAAAGGGTTTGAGAGCATACGACCTATAAGTCCACATTTAATGACAGTTTATTAGAGAACTGTTTATTTACAGCATATATTATTCTCAGAGCTCTTTCTATATTTTATTTTTTATTTGAAAGGCAACATAGCCTGGAATTGAATTAAGTGTTCTCCTGGCAACTCCTTTTTATTTCTACTTATCCACCACACCAGGCAGCACTAAGCTGCTTTATATTCAGCACCATTGGATTTTATCAGAATAAAGCACTTTTCTTAGAGGTGCGGTGATTTGAGAATGGCTTAACTACAACTTTAATGTTGGCTTCTGGCTTATTTTATCCTCCTAGCTATTGCGGAAATAAAGTGTACAAATATCATTAAATGGAGCTGGTTGTTCTTAAACATTTTGAGTTTTAATTTAAAGGACTACAGTATATGAAGAAAAGTGACACATGCCAAGTATGTAGCAAAGTACCATTAGCCGCCATGTATGCCATGAACATTAAAATATTTTTGGGGTAATCATTTTTTTTGTTTATGAGTAGAGGAATCCGTTTTGTCTTTGTTACTTCCGGAGAGCTGGATCATGAGGGTGTGTTTATTTGCTTGTTGGGTGTAGATGGGTGGAGGTACTTGGAGAGATCCAGGGTCATTGTTGCAAAATTGGATCTGAGTGAAATGGATAACACATCAGAAGCAGGCTACTTGCATCAGGAAATACAAGCACTGATCTGCTTCTCTCACACACAACTTATGCAGAACATGGATGCCTCCAGGATCCAACAGACACGTTATAATGTATTATATTCTAGTTAAATCTAGCTTCATGACTTATCCACCCTTAATTATGCTCTTACTACTTCCAAACTATTATATATATACATGCTGATAGACTCATACCCAAAAAGACTGAGTGCTGTAATAAAATCACAAGGTGGTTCAACAAAGTATTAGTTTAAGGGTGTGCAGACTTATGCAACCATATTATTTTATTTTCATTTTTTTCTTCCCTCTACCTAAAAGATTTCAGTTTGTTTTTCAATTGAGTTGTACAGTTTATAGGTCACATTAAAGGTGGAAAAGGTTCTGACATGATTTCTCTTTGTCTCATTTTTTTACAGCACAGAAACCTGACATTTTAACAGGGGTGTGTAGACTTTTTATATCCACTGTGTATATATATATATATATATATATATATATATATATATAATTAATTTGACAGTGGTCATTTAAACGTTAGTTATTCTAAGTATGAAGCATCTGAAAAGATCCTATGAATGTATCTTGTGTATGTTTTCAATCTTAGATCATTAATTAACACACGATTATGAGGAAGAACTTAGTGTCTTTTGCCCTTAGAAGTGGGATTTGCCTCTTCCTAAAAGGAACATCTTGGAGACTGAAAGCAACAGTTGAGAGTTACAATAATTACAGGTATACATGTACAAGTCATTTATTTTAGTGGGCTCCTCACCTTATTATTATTATTATTATGTTTATTTATATCGCGCCAACATATTCCGTAGCGCTGTACAGGGGTTGAGTACAAGGCAAAAAACCTTGATACTTTAGTTCTGAGTTACTTTAGTTCTCAGTGAGCTAAATCACAGGACTTTGTTTATCCTGTTTATTAGGTCCTTTAATGTTCACCTTTGCATAGAGGACCAATGGTTCCCAACCCTATCTTCAAGGACACACATGGAGTCATGATTTAGATTTAACCAATTAAAGGCTCCACAGCCTGTGAAATACTAATTGCTTCACTGTGTGTTCACACAGTGTTGAACCCAAACTATCGCTTGTATAGCCTATAAGGGCACTGATTTTTGGAACTAGAAGATAAGTACATTTTTAATATTTAATATATCAAAACAGGAGTCTGCAACCTCTAAGCCAAGAATGGCAACCAAAAGTGAACCAAAAGAAGTCAAAATATTGGCCTTTTATTCTTTTTATCACGTTACAGCTGTGAATTCAAGCCAGTGCCAGCTTGTTTAACTTCTTCTGTATTCTCTGTAATAAGTTGTCTCCTATAAAATAATGTGTTTTTGGAACAACAAAAGTCAAAGTAGAGCAGCTTGTTCACATACTTTACATACTTTTTCAGTGGGTATTAGTTTAGAATATACAGTGTAAGTTAGATTAATAAAAGTGTGTCAGTTATTAATAATGTAATGTTGTATATTTTAGTTATGAAATAGTCTCTGTAGTGATAACGTGCTCTGGTGCTTGGCTCAGTTTGAAGTTTGCAGACCCCTATGTGTATCATCTATTACAACTAACTCCTTATGAGTTGTTTTTTTCAATTAATGGTAATAAACACTGTGCCTAGGGAGATCATTAGCACCTCACTGACAAAACCTAAAGGGCTGAAACGCACATCTGTGTTTGCTACTTCCTCCGTGCAGAGGTGACTTGCCTGATATTTCAGGTCTGGACTGCCTTTACGGGCGGGTGCAGTCTGATAGCTTCAGGAAATTTCTTCTCTGTAATGTCGCAAGCAAGAAAAGCTAGAGAGGCAGCACCCTGGCTGGGCACCATGCCATACGGCAGGCTACTAAGCGGCTTCTGTTCTCAGTTGTGCGTCTCTCATCTTTTTTTTAAGTTATCACATATATAGTTGTGAGCATACGAGTTGTTGCTAACGCTTGCGGCCCTCGCGAAGCCGAAGGCGCTCCTTGCCAGCAACTGCGACCCTCGCAACCTTTACGTCGTAACACAAACAAAATATGAGACACGTTACGACCCATTCCGACCTCGCATAAAACGGCCGCAACACGCGCACATCAAAACATCAAAAATCCAACAAATACACACAACAAATACATAAAAAGCTTACCTACAGCAAGAGGGAGCATCCAGGACCTCGAAAACTAAAGTTACACCTCAATTTAACTGAAATTAAAGCAGTTTAGACACTAAAAAATTCTCTAAGCGAGAGAAAAAATGGCCACCGAAAAAAAGTGGGTATAAAGACGCAAAACACCACCAAACACCTACGTATTTGCCGAAAAACACCTACGAGATTAGAAAACAAGGGACCAACCCGCGCAACCCCAAAAACATTACAAACACAACAAATACAAACAACAAACACATAAAAAGGTTACTCACAGCAAGGGGGGGGGGGGGCACCGAGGACCTCTGCAAGTGAAGTTACACCTCCATTTAAGCACAAATTTCGGAGTTTAGAGACCCGAAAATCATCTAAGCGAGAGAAAAAATGGCCGCAGAACAAAACCAAAACGAGGCTGAAGGTCCCTAAACACGCAAAACACCACCAAACACCTACGGATATTCAGAAAAAGCCCACCAAACAGTTACGGATATTCCTAAAAACTCGCACGACATAGAAAACTAATATTACGAAAAACTCGCACGACATAGAAAACGAACAACGCTACATCAGCCACATTATATACACCAAACACCCTTAGCTCACTTACAATTTAATTTCCGTCATTTTTTGACAGGCAATTCGCTAGTATAGACATAAATATAGGCTTATATAGTGATGTAGGTATTTTTTTTTTGCAAAAATAAAAACTAAATCTGCTTATTTAAGTTGTTCATATATAATCTCAAATTGATAAATTATAGTATTAAACATGTACTCCTGTAAAGCATTCACTTTTTAATATTTATGAATAATCAGGATGTATATAGTTTTATTTTGCATTACATGTGAGCTCACCTGCGTCGTGACATTCTCTTTGAGTAGTGGTAGGGAGTGACCACCGAGCAGTATCTGTCCAAGCTGATAAAGCACAGAGTAACAATGGAAGCGGTACAGAACATAACATCAAATGAGATCCACACCTTGCAGAACTGCTTCCCAAACAGCCACATGCCAGTGACTTCATAAATGATGCTGCAAGAAAACAAACACATGGAAGTATTAGATATATGCCCCAATATACTAATCAAGCTACAAAAGTATATTAATACAACATATATTACTCAAAGTGACAAATATAACTTTTGACTAGGCAGAGAAATACAGATTTTCTTTCTAAAGCACTTAATAAAATTACAAATATATTGAAGGTCTATAGTGCTAACGTTTCTGACAATACCCAAAAGCAATCCCAACCAAACACCACAAATATTTATGCAATAATGTCATGTGTGCATAAAGAGGAGCACAGACACAGATAAATACATATAAAAACAATAATAATAATCAAATAGCCAATACAATTAGCCCTATTGATATTGAAAATAGAGTATGGTATTTTTGGAAATTATAACAAATCAATGGGTGGAATACCCACTTACATGGCTAGCGCCTATTGATAATGTCCCTCCCAATATCTAGACTTCTTGGGTGAATGGAAGAAACAACAGTCTGTAGTGATGGTCTTGATGATATACAGTAAAATCCTGATTATCCGGCACCTAACCAACCCGGCACTCTCAAGCAACCGGCACCGGCATCAATTCCCCATTTTTACAGAAACTCCCGCTAAACCGGCATAACCGTCACGAGACTGCCAAAAAAAAAATACTATTTTTTTTTAAAATGTTTTTACTAAATGGCCCAGTTTAGGTGCTAATGCATTTTTAAAGGCATTTGGAGGGGTTTTGGGGGGTTTAGGGTCATTTAGACCTTTTTTTCAGGGACTTCCTATTAACCGGCAACTACACTTATCAGGCAATAGGGAGTCCCTGTGGGTGCCGGATAACGGGGAGTTTACTGTATATAGTCCACATGTATCCCATGCAGCCTCCTTTGTAGAACCACTGTTCAGTGCTACTCGAATATAAAAAATAGATGGGTAGGGGGAAAAGAAGCGCAAAGTGATCCTAATAGTGCAGTTATACATTTATTCCAATCCAATAAAACATTTAAGACCCTCAAACACACTATATCTCATTGTGATGGAGGGTGATAAATGTGAATGAAATACCTTTCGGTATCCATTTTTTTTGTTTTATTGGATGGAAATAAAAGTTTTAACTGGACTGCACTATTAGGATTGATTTGCACTTCTTTTCCCCCCTACCCATCTATTTTTCATATTCGAGTACAAGTAAACAGTGGTTCTACAAAGGAAGCTGCATGGGATCAATGTGGGCTATAAGACTGTATATGATCAAGACCAGCACTGCAGACTGATAAACACTTCAGTTACATTACAGTGCTCACATCATACAAAGGGGGTCTTATTTTTAGAAAAAAAGGAAATAATATTTATCCTCCTTAGCATCTAATTTTGAATAAAAAATGTTTTTGAATTTTAAAATATGCTTAAAAAATGTTGACAGCCTGATAACTTCTTAGCTTCAAGTCCCACCCACTAAGTTCCTGTTTGTATGCATGTGCGGTACTAGTGACATCGGATCTATTCCAGGCACTGATTAGCACAACGCATTCTTAGACACAGGGTGTTGATGGGTACAGCTTAAAGCCAATGGTTTACCATGCTGTGAATCTGTATTTTTTTATTTATTATATGCTAAAATATTAATATACAAAAAAAAAAAACATAAAAAGATATGAAACACTAAAATATACTATAACTAATATCAAAGAAGGACATGGATTAAATAGCATTTGGTGTTTGAAACAGGGATAAAAAGGAAAAAAAACATATTACTGATTTTTCAACAATTTTAAACAAAATCAGTTAGAATATCAAATTAAGAAGAAAGAATCTACATGTAATGTCCTACATACTTTAATAGCTTTTATTATGCACCCCTTTATTTTCTGCACATAAAATCTCATTCTACTGGCATTCAGCATTTTAGGCGGCTTTAACAGTCACTGGCCCTCATTCAATTGCGATTTGGCCAATTGAATAGGGCTCTAAATAAGCACATAGCATAATTCTTTTAAATAAATTTTTAGTTAGTGAAGACCTTGCTTTTGGATAGATGTTTACTAACTAAAAACTTCTTTAAAAAAAATATGTTATGTGCTTATTTAGAGCCCTATTCAATTGGCCAAATCGCAATTGAATGAGGGCCATTGTGTCTAAGTTATGATTTTCAGGAAAGTATATTTTGTATAAACAACTTAAATAAAAAAAATATATTCAGTATAAACCTTTTCAGTAAATGTGTATGTGTACTTCTTGCTTCATCCTTAGCACTAGATATGTGCATGTATATGTACATATGTGTAGAGCACCAACGATTACATTAAATGTGTGATGTGAAATCTGACATTCAGTAATGCTCCTTATCAATCCTTCCTTGGATTTCATGCTTCTAACATTGAGCTGTGGGCAATCTTATCAGTGTCTTCAGTATTAGAAGCAGATCAATGGTATCAGTGCAAAAAAATAAACAGCATGTTGTAAATCTGCAAGTCTCCAGAATCAGATAAAAGTAGGATTAAAAGACAGGAAATGTGAATATTGGAATATTATGAAAAAATAGCGGATGTCAATGAGCGGTCATATAAGAAACAGATGCTGCCGAGAAAGAGAATTTCTTACATATTTCTGAACTTTTAACCTTCTAAATGCCAGGACTGATTTAATCTTTCTTTTGCACACAATTCAATTTATTCCACATGAAAAATACCTCACTGTTAATTCTAATGGATAATAACAGCACATTGAAAAATCTTTGTTCAGTATAAAATCGAATTTCTTTCTGTTTCCACTAAATGGACCTTGGATGCTGTATCTCCAAGACTTCAATAAGGGTAAATTATTTTGAAAGAGAATGGTGTAAAAACCAAGACTTATAAAAAAAGATTTAATTTCAAGACCTTAGTAGGTATCACTTGTGGAGAGAAAGAAGTAGGTTATATGATATAAAATATCAAATACAATAAATGGTCTCTATTATGTTTTTTCCTCAAAAAGCCAACTAAAAACTATACAAATAAACATATTAAAGATAACACAATGTTGTAAACCAAGGGTTTCAAAACTAGAGTGGAATTTTCTTACATGAAAGGACAGTGAACAAATTTTAGAAATCATAGCAAATGAAATAGTTACACTGTATTTTGTTATATGAAAAAAATACATGAAATACGAACATAAGTAATTATTACCCATCATCATAGTTAAAGGGATATGTAAGTGAGCTGGATTATGAATTATCTGATAGAGGAGAATCAGTATTGTAAATGAAAAAATGTATGCATCAGAACCCCTTCTGGATCTTTACCTTGTAGTGGTGAAGGGGCTTGTGTACTTCGATGAAGCTGTGAGCTATACCATGTGTGGTCAGCCAAGATGGGAAAGTCATAGCAGAGAGGTCAGCCAAATCACGATCCATTGGAGAAGGAACTGGTAACTCACTCCAGTATCTTTGCAAAGAAAACTTTATGGACAGGCACACGTATGTCTGTGTGAGTGCATGTGCCTGTCTGTATGAGTGTCTGTGTGTGTGTGAGTGTGTGTGTCTGTGTGAGTGTATGTCTCTGTGTGTGCATGTGTGTCTGTGAGTGCGTGTGTCTGTGTGACTGTCTTTCCCTGTGTTTGAGTGTCTGTCTCTGTGTGTGAGTATCTATCTGTGTGTGTGTGTCTGTGTAGGTGTCTGTCTCTGTGTGTGGGTCTCTGTCTCTGTGTGTGTGTGTCTGTGATTGTGTGTGTGTGTGCCTGTCTCTGTGTGTTTGTGAGTGCTTGGGTATGTCTCTGTGTGTAAGTGTTTGTGTATGTATGCGTGTCTGTCTCTGTGTGTGAGTGTCAGTCTCTGTGTGTGAGTGTATGTCTCTGTGTGTCTGTGAGTGTGTGTGTCTGTGTGACTGTCTTTCCCTGTGTTTGAGTGTCTGTCTCTGTGTGTGAGTATCTATCTCTGTGTGTGTGTCTGTGTAGGTGTCTGTCTCTGTATCTGTGTGTATGTGTGAGTGTGTGTGTATCTGCATCTGTGAGTGTGTCTGTGTCTGTCTCTGTGTCCGTCTCTGTGTGTGAGTGAGTGTGTCTGAGTTTGTGTCTGTGTGTGTCTGTCTCTATGTGTGAGTGTCTGTGTATGTGTGTGAGTGTGTGTCTGCGAGTGTGTGTGTTTCTGTGTGTGTCTGTGTGAATGTCTGTCTCTGTGTGTGAGTGTCTGTGTGAGTGTCTGTGATTGTGTCTGTGTGAGTGTCTGTCTCTGTGTGTGAGTGTGTGTGTCTGAGTTTGTCTGTCTCTATGTGTGAGTGTCTGTCAATGTGTGTGATTGTGTGTCTGTGAGTGTGTGTGTTTCTGTGTGTGTCTGGGTGAATGTCTGTCTCTGTGTGTGAGTGTCTGTGAGCGTGAGTGTGGAAGAGGTGACGGCAATTCCCTGGGGCTGGGAGAGGTGACAGGGTCAATTCATTTAGGGTGGGATAAGTGACATGGTAAATTCACTGAGGCTGGGGGGGTGATGGGCCAATTGACTGGAGCTGGGGGAGGGAGAGGTGATAAGGCAATTGACTGGAGCTGGGGGAGGTGATGGGGCAATTGACTGGAGCTGGGGGAGGTGATGGGGCAATTGACTGGAGCTGGGGGAGGTGATGTGGCAATTCACATGATTTTTAATCCTCTCGCTAATGGTTCAGACCACATATGGGTCATTTAAAATAAAGCCATAATCAGTTCTGAGGTTTCCATTCTGTTGTTGTAGCCATATTTGTTTTACACAAGAGCCTATGCCTTGGCTTGTTGTACTTCTATTTAATGTACATTTTGAGAGTGATTTATCTGAATTTTTATACAGAATAGTATGTTAGACAGACAACACATATAAGCATATTGTCTTCTCATTTGCTTCTGACTTGAGACTATCTGGGTTGAGACAGGTGGATTATCTAAGAGATTTATGCATGTGTCTCTTATTCTGTTTGTTCTGGTGATTAAACTGAGATAAAATGCCGACTGAAACTATTGAGGTATTATAATACTATTTGTGTCAAAATAGTGAAGTTCATGTTTACAAAGCAAAGGTGAAGGCATATCATACACAACACACTTCGGGCAAAGTGATGACTATAGAAAAAACATGTTGCACTTCAGAACTTTTTTGATTGAACATCTTAGGGAACTTATTTCTCCCTATCACAATTGACTCAGACCTCCCTTTCATTGTCCACGTCTCATCACTAACCAAAGCCTGCCACCTCCACCTCAAGAATATCTCCTAAATGTGTCCATTGCTCACCCACGACACTGAGCATACTCTAATACATGCTGTCATCTCCCGGCTTGATCAATGCAACTCCATTTTAACTTGCCTTCCACTAATCTATCAGAAACACTTCTACCAGGCTTATCCACCTCACCCAACGCTCATCATCTACTGCTTCCCTCTGCCATTTTAAAATCCTAACCTACAAGGCTCTGTACTCCACTGCACCTCCCTACATCTCTACTCTTGTCTCTAAATACACCTCACCTTGTTATCTCAGCTATATCCATGATTTGTGCCTTCATCACCTTTTATTACCTTCTCCCATGCTAGCATAGAGGACTCCTCAAGAGTAGCCTCCACTTTCTAAAATGTCCTACCTTACTCTATTAGACTTTTGCCCAAGTCAGACTTTGAAAACCCATCTGTACAGAGAAGCATACCTCTTTCCTCCTTAACTCCACTATTAACTTAGAACAAGGCTATCTATTCTGATTCAACCATGTAACCCGTCTTAGAATGTAAGATCATACAGTCGTGTCCAACTCTCCGTGATCTCATGAATTACAACACACCATGCAGATCCACTTGGTATTCATGGCATAGATACTGGAGTGGGCTGCCAGTTCCTTCTCCAGTGGGCCACAACATACAGCTCCTGATATTCCTGGTGGCACGACTTCTGGGCGCACAAAACGTGCGCGCCGGCTTGTGTGCACCCAGAATGCCTGACAAATGCGTGCACCAACACCAGCGTGGCCCGGATGATACAGCAGTTCTCTTCTCTATCCTCTCCCCATTCCACTCTCTCTCTCTTCCCCTGTTTGCCTGTAATCGGGATGCCATTTACCTCATCCACATCACTATGTGCCTCGCCAGTCCTCCTGATTCTGTCTCACCTCTGCTGAGTGACTATCCCCATTCCAACTGTCCATTCCCATTTTGGAGCGTGCTGGTGTTGGTGTGCGCATTCCTAGGCGCACATTGTGGCGCACATATCTCGTGCGCTCTTAAATCAGGGTGCCGATATTCCTGGATGGTTTCTATTCAGGTACTGACCAGGCCCAACCCTGCTTTGCATCAGGATGGTGTGACCTATTGGTTCCCTGACTGGAAACAAATCCACAGGGGTTGAAGCTCAGAATCGTAATGTTTGTAATTTTCCCCTGTTGATCAGCTCTTCTAAACCACCTAAACCTGTAATGTTACCTATTTCTACGTGTCATTCTTGCTAATTATTTTGTAATTAATTTCTGGGGTCTCCTGCAATGGATTCAGTATAAAAAGCATCTTGAGAGACAAAGCTGAGCAGGTGCAAACCCAACTCCCTATAATATGAGAGCTATGTGAAATTATTTGCACTTGTGTGCTTTCTTGTTCTACTGTGATATTGGGAAAGTTCTTCAACTTCAGTCCTCAGTTGCCTCAGTCAGGCTGCATTTTCAACATCTCTACTTTCTAGCAAATCTGTATCAATCAGTGGCTAGTACATTTTAATTTTCTTACTTCTGCTAATATATAAATATTCTGCATGGCTGAAGGCTTGTTTACTATGTATTAACTACTCAGTCTGATCAAACTCGTGAATAAACTAATCTAGACTATTTCCCTGTATCTATTCCTTATTTTTAAATATTTATTTGCCATTTTTTTTACTTATAACAATATATTTAACATTTTGTATACAATCAGAGTACATTTATTTATATATACTGTATATCACATATAATAGCTGAAATTTGTCACACTTGCGAATCTAGCAAAGCGAGGCGAGCCGTTTGCAGCCCAGAGGGCCGCAACTGTGAGCCTCGCAAAGCGAGGCGAGCAGTTAGGGCATTGAAGTCTTCTGTGCTCTCAGGACTTAGGCAATGAGCGCCGATGGTGCTCATTGCCCTGCGAGTCTAGCAAAGCGAGGCGAGCAGTTGAGGCATTGAAGCACGCGGGAGGAGAAAGACACAGGGAGGGGACAGGGGGGAGATGCTGGAAAGAGACACATGGCATTCCCAAATACAAAACTTGCAGGTTAATGAACCCTGCAATGAGCGGCCCGTACAGTAGACAGGGAGGAAAGGTTACAACTGAACGTCGAAGGCGCTCAAAGCGGGGCTCGGGATGAGCGCTGAAGGTGCTCAGAGAAGCAAAAGCATCACACTGTGTGGCAAACCGCATTGCATGGCTTACAATTTTATTGCCATCATTTTTGACGGGCAAGTCGCTAATATATATGTACAGTAGTTATATTTATGTATAATTATTTATATGTTTATTTATTTATTCACATTTGTAAACAGCTTTTATCAAAAATTATTTCAACTGTTAGATGGTTTATGATAATAAGTGCCGTAGTAGCACAGAAAATTCTACCTATTCCCCCATCCCAAAAAAGATTGCAAGAGAACTGCTACGAGTTACTGCTGCACGACAAAGCCGAAAAGCACGGAACAAATCTACATTGATTCTTGCACTGACAAAAAATTACGAGTTAATCCATTAGACATTTACACCAAAACCCTATAATAATACGATTTTACTGATCACTCGCATACCAGGGCAGTTCTGTAACTATATATTTATTTTTATTTTTTTACACTAAATGCACTTGTTTTTATATATTAAAGCTATTATTACAATTGTCCTATCTATTTATTGTTATAAAAAAAATAATAATTAAGACATAATATATTTATATATACAGGGGAGGGGGGAGTATTTGATCCCCTGCTGATTTTGAACGTCTGTCCACTGCCAAAGAAATGACCAGTCTATAATTTTAATGGTAGGTGTATTTTAACAGCGAGAGACAGATTAACAAAAAAAAAAAAAAACTGAAGAAAAATGCATGCCAAAAATTGTATAAATTGATTTGCAGGTCAGTGAGGAAATAAGTATTTGACCCCTTCATCTTAGTACTTAGTGGCAAAACCTCTGTTGGAAATCACAGAGGTCAGACATTTCTTGTACTTGGCCACCAGGTTTGAACACATCTCAGGAGGGATTTTGTCCCACTCCTCTTTGCAGATCCTCTCCAAGTGAGTAAGGTTTCAAGGCTGATGTTTGGCAACTCGAACCTTCAGCTCCTTCCACAGATTTTCTATGGGATTAAGGTCTGAAGATTGACTAGGCCACTCCAAGACCTTAATGTGCTTCCTATTGAGCCACTCCTTTGTTGCTTTGTTTTGGGTAACTGTCATGCTGGAATACCCATCCACAACTCATATTCAATGCCCTGGCTGAGGGAAGGAGGTACTCACCCAAGATTTGACGGTACATGGCCCAGTCCATCGTCGCTTTCATGCGGTGCAGTTGTCCTGTCCCCTTAGTAGAAAAACT
Organism: Discoglossus pictus; assembly: GCA_027410445.1. NCBI lineage: Eukaryota > Metazoa > Chordata > Amphibia > Anura > Alytidae > Discoglossus > Discoglossus pictus. The sequence goes on from CM050163.1 coordinate 34,608,534, forward strand.
TTATTTCCTGTTCAATTTAGGGCTTTTTTTAATATTGAATTATTCTGGAATGTGGGTCCAATCGCAAACAGTAATTGTAGCCGTAGCACTTTGAGATCTAAGCGCCCCCTTTTCAGTGACGTAATGATGATATTTTTCCATTGGCTCTGTCTTAGCCCATAACTACAGTCTACACTAATTGATTGTCTGCAAGCCCGCAAATCCAACGTTCTTTGAATGAGCTATGGTTTACGTCCCACGCCGGTAGCTCGGAGCCCATTCTAATTTAATAGCACCGTAACTCTTCCAAATTTCAAGCATGCAGCTATTGCGAGCTCCACGTTGGAGTTACGGGCTTCGAATTTAATAGGGCTGATGGTATCTAAGGACACATTCTTTTGTGGCTGCAGTTTGTGTTTGCCATTTCATTCACTTCCCATTTATATTGTAACCTTGAATCTCCTCTACTCTACAATGAACTGCTTTGTATTCATAGTAAGTGGATTTGCTCAGAGAATGTTATCGTCAATGACATAGCACAGCTTTCATTTAACGATGTCCCAGTTGCTACACCCTAAACCATCATTTCTTCAATTCATGTTTTCCCAGTCTGTTATGTTTCCTTATCAAAGGACACAATCCATTGTAAACAACCAAAAAGCCTCTAACACGGAGATCTTCTTTTCAGAATTTCAGCCCATTTCTCTAAGTCTCCTTATTCATTTCTTACATTTTTTCATACTTACACTACCTCATTCTAGGTTTAAAATACAGAACAAGAAAGTCTATAAATCAGATGGAACAAATCCACTTTCATGAACAAATACAAAGTTTGAGCATAAATAACTGAATAATACTTTAAATACACTAAATACATATGTCTCTTATATATGTTTATGAATGTACATGTCAATAAATCCATTGCATTGAACCCTTCCGAATTAACAGTGTACATAGGGCACTCTCTGTATATAGTTTTCAACAATTCTCCTATATAGAATATGATTTTGAACTTGGTCATTATGCCATTTAAAAAAATGAACATTAATGTCCCATACAGATTTATTATGCAAAGCGCTTTTAAATCTCAGGTTCATAAGATCAGTGCTGGTTGAATTTAATCCACTTGAAGAACTTGTGAGAGTCATCTTCAGCACTCTTTCCTTAGGGCAATGGTTGGTTCTATTAGACATCATACTGTCTTACATAGGCCCTCATTCAATTGCAATTTGGCCAATTGAATAGGGCTCTAAATAAGCACATAACATATTTTTTTTAAAGAAGTTTTTAGTTAGTATGCATCTATCCAAAAGCAAGGTTTTTTCTAACTAATAACTTCTTTAAAAAAAATATGCTATGTGCTTATTTAGAGCCCTATTCAATTGACAAAATCGCAATTGAATGAGGGCCATAGTATTTAAGGTTGAAAAAAGACTTTCAGTCCATCAAGTTCAACCTTTTAAGATCTCCTCTGATCTGCAATATGCGGATTAACTATTAATTAATTAGTTGTATAAAAAAAAATACAAAAAGGTAAACAAACAAATAAATAAATAAAAAGATAAAAAAAATCAATTCCCTCCTGATCCCAGACATCGGGGACCGGACTTCTCCCTGTATCAATACTGCCTCTCTAATTATCCATGATAACCCTGAATTCCCTTTTTAATTAGAAATAAATCCAGTCCCCTTTTAAAGTTATCTGGTAGAGAATTCCACAGATTAACCCTTTTTTCTTTCTTTAAGGTGGAATCTTTTTACTTCTAACCTCAAGGGATGTCCTCTTGTCAGTTGAAAATGTTCAGCCTTCATTTTCTTCTGCTAATGGTGCCATCACACACAGTCATAATCATGTACAAATAATATGGGTAAAGGCCATCATGGCTAATGAAATGGCAAGGGGAGAGAGTGTCACATTTTTATATAAGTGCTCTTGTAATATGGCAACTGTTGAAACAATGAACATCACCCAACGGCAAGAAATGCATCAGCTCCCATGAGAGCAGGAGCCTCATCGCTTCCTGTACAAATTAATAGGTACATATGTGCTGTCACATCTTACGTATACAAAAAAGTATGTACAAATGTTATCCATGTATTTATTGTACCACTAGCATTACAGAATCTGCGGGCTCTCTACAAAAACAATATACTAATATCTCTGGAGAATTAGTTCTCGGGTCTTGCAAACTAACAGGAAATGCCATAGGAAATACCTCTGTGTGAGCATAGAGTATATAGGCCTTGGTATCTCATTGGCAAATACTCATACAGCTGTATTACTGCACATTGGCTGACAGGGCAGTTTATCACTCAAAACAGTATATTCTGCTTCAGGAGCTTCATTCTCAAAAACACACTGTTCAACATTATAAAATACCCTCTTACAGATGCAACAAGGAAAACATGTCCTAAAAGGCCCTTTAAGAATGTTTAGCTTAAGGAATAAAGAACTGGCTGGATGAGGACCCACAGAAATACCAGTGATTTTATATTACTATCTGAGTACATTATCTTTCTCAGTCTTCAATGCATTTATACTATTTCATAAGATGTGTGTTTTATAACCAATCCTCTTAACAATGACCATTTTTGTCAGACGTGTTTTTCAGAAGAGCTGGCCATAACACTTCCCGCTGATCATTAAATTAGCCATTACTTTTCCTGTGGATTTTACAAACAATTCTGTTTTTTTATGAAGTACCGGGCTATTAACCCACCCACTCAAACCTCTATGTGTGGAATTTGAAATGAGAAGAGCTGAACTCTTCCTTACCTTTTATATTTCATGCTATATTTCCCATTACTCAACATATTACAACATTTGTAAATCACATAATATTTTTTTATATTTAAAAAAATAAAGCGGAGGAAATGTTCCTACATAGTTCTTTCAAATACACATGAAATAAGACTTCATACCAGCAAACAAAACGACTATATATTGAAGAGAAGACAAAAGCTTCAAACATTACAGAGTGCAATGTGATTATAGCACATAATATCTAATGCTTAGATTAATGTGCTACTTTAATCCAACTCCCCATGTTTTAAATTATAATCTTAAACATAAAAGCAGTTCTCATGGAGAAGAATAATAGAAATCATAAAAGGTCATGGAGGATGAAAGGAATAGTAAGACAAATAAGGTCTTAGATAATTTGGCATATTAGAACAAAGCTTATTTGTCTCTTTAATATTATCAATGGGTTCAAGGGAAGGTTACCAGTGAAGTGCCTCCGTGATCCGCTCTGGGTCAGTTTTGTTTAATACATAGTTACATAGTTACATAGTTACATAATATTTAAGGTTGAAAAAAGACATTCAGTCTATCTTCAATCTTTTAATATCTCCTCCAATCTGCAATATGCGGATTAACTATTAATTAATTTGTTGTATAAAAAAAAAAAAAAATCAAATCCCTCCTTATGCCAGACACCGGTGACTGGACTTCTCCCTGGATCAATACTGCCTCTCTAATTATCCATGATAACCCTGAATTCCCTTGTTAATTAGAAATAAATCCAGTCCCCTTTTAAAGTTATCTATCGAATCCGCTGTCACCACCTCCTCTGGTAGGTGGTAGTGATATTACTAGTGGGGTTGAAATTAAGTTTTGACTGGACACTTTAGGAGATTCAATCACATGTGATGATTTAATAAAACTAGCAATAGTCAAGTTTATGGGATGCAACACTGACAAATGCAAAATTATGCAGAAAAAATAAACACAAAAGTACAATATTTACTTGATAATTTAATTACCACAACAGAAGAGGAAATGGACTTGTTATATTGCATGATTTAAAAGTAGGCAACAAGACTCCAAGAAAAGCCAGTAGGATACTTGGATGTATTAGTGGAGGAATCAGCAACAGAAACAGTCAGTAGTAATGTCACTCTGCAGATTCCTAGTCAGACCTCACCTAGATATTGTGTCCAGTTCTGGAGACCGTATCCAAAAGGATAATAAATTAGAGACCATTGAAGAGAGGGTGACGAAAATGGTGCACTGTCTAAGAAACACAACTTATAAGGAAATACTTCATGACCTGAATATATATATTGCTTAGTACATAGTATCAGTTGGTTAAATTGTAGCAGTACATTGGTTTTCGTATGGTACAGTCTATCAGTACATTGTATCACAATGTAATTGTGTATTAGTACATTGTGTCAGTGTGTTACATTGGATAAACATGCAAATAGAGTAAAGGTGCTCATCTGAGAACATAAAAATACCTCAGTGGGTTTGTCCTATAGGTCTGGTTACCTACTCCAGAGAGCAGCCTCTTTTAGCCACTTGTGCCCTTCACAGGGAGACATATCTTGTAGTATATCAGTCCGGTCTCACTCAGAAGAGTGATCCAGCCCCGAAATACCAGGCAATTCAACCCTGAACAGGAGAAACAGTAAACCTCAGATGTGTTTCGGACTCTTTGGGCCTCGTCAGTGAGGTGCAGCTGTACTCCCTAAAGCACAGTGAGCAAGGAGTCCACGTCTGGAGTCCCCTATCACCCATAAGGTGAGGAAAATGTATGCAAATAGAGTAGAGGTGCTCATCTGAGAACGAAAAATACCTCAGTGGGTTTTTTCTATAGGTCTGGTTACCTACTCAGAGAGCAACCTCTTTTAGCCACTTGTGCCCTTCACAGGGAGAAATATCCTGTAGTATGTCAGTCTGGTCCCACTCACTAGAGTGACCCACCCCTGAAATACCAGGCAATTCTACCCTGAACAGGAGAAACAGCAAACCCTCATACGCGTTTCGGCCTCTGTGGGCCTCGTCAGTGAGGTGTAGCTGATAGCTCTCTAAAGCACAGTGAGCAAGGAGTCCATGTCGGGTTCCCCCTATCACCCATAAGGTGAGGAAAATGTATGCAAATAGAGTAGAGAACAAAAAATACTTCATTGGGTTTTTTCTATAGGTCTGGTTAGGTCTGGTATTTTTCGTTCTCTACTCTTTTTGTAATATTGTGTTAGTTTGCAACAATGTGTCATTACATTATATCAGTGTGTTACAGAACATGTTGTATCAGTACATGACCCCAGTTACAATGTCAGTACATTTTATTCAAGTGTAACATTGTATCACAAACACAGAAACTACTCTCATATAAGGCCTCTTTCTGTAGGGGAATTACATCTTACATCTGTAGGAATATGTTACATCCACTTTGAGCATTGAATTAACATTATATCTGTATTTTAGAGAGGTTGAAAATGTTCATATTTTTTTAAATTGTATCGGCTCTTTTTGAAATAAATCTTTGCATTTATTAAAATAATTATATCATAACAGTTTTACAAAAAGAATATAAATCAAAACTATTTTAATGTTTATTTCCCCTATTCTTTGTCCTGCAAAGATCTTTTTTACAAACCTTTAGCCTTTGTACAATATAAGATTATTGTTTAATAACTATACTATATTCAGGTTATTTTCATAAAATACCTCTACACATAATATTTTGGGCCAAGAGTCAGAAATTAAAAACGATATATTATTTTCCGTAAATCAACAATTTCATTTGACTATAATATATTGAGACTTGAAACGAGACCACCTAATGAATAAAATATGAGCTGAATAATATTGTGGCTCAGTAGAAACACAATAGTCAATGGTGCATAAAAGCAGAAAAGAGTCCGACCCAACAACATATATTTAGGATGCATTCAATGGTGCAATATATTCTCTACAATGTGCAGCAATTACCATAATCCCATGAAAATACAGCGAAGGATACTCGTACAATTATTGTAAACTATGCTAACTCTAAATTAGCAATGGATTAGATAAGACTTGTTTTTTTCACCAATTTTTACTATTATTTTCTGCTTAAAGAGAAATTTCAACTGTTTATTTTCATTAAAAAAATAATAATATTAAAGATAATTCAATATAGCATATTCCTAAATCTAAAAACTTTGGTTTAATTAATCTTTTTAGGTAGAATGTGCATATTCTGTGAGCTTTAGGATTCTGTAGTCAAGTCATGTATTGACTGTGACTCGCTCTCACATTTTCTAGCACTTCCGCCATGCAAAGTTGGCACCGGATACATCTGATGGTCCATTGCAAATTTGGAAATTGAGGTCCTCTCCATGAGTTACTGGTTACATTTTCTTTCAAGCTTCACTAGGAAGATGGTTCAAATCCATTACTAATTACCGATTTCATTTTGGATTAAATATAAATTTTCTTAAATCAATATAATTTAAAATCTTTAAGATGGGAAATGGTTTTTGGGACTACAGTGGCATTTTGAATACAATCTCAAACTCTAGATAAAATATGGCCTTCAAATTTACCATGTAGGGTTTGAGTGGTTTGGATAATTGTTATGTTTTAATCAAAACCCCCAAAACTGCTACTTTCCAGTAGAATTATACTTTTCAGTGTCTTTATTGGGAAGTAATAATTACAGGAAATACACATTTCTTAATGTGGGAACTAGGTAATAAAAAATAACTTGAACGTTTCTCATGTATCTAATATTGTCTAATATTCCCTTGTGGTCCAGTTGTTAGGATTTGGTGCTTTCACCACTGTGACCTGGGTTTGATTCCAGTCAGGGAACCAAGAGGTCACACCATCCTGAAGCCACGCAGGGTTGGACCTAGTCAGTACTTGGATAGGAGACCACCTAGGAATACTAGTAGCTGTATGCTGTCGCCCACTTGAAAAGGAATTGGCAACCCATTCCAGTATGTCTACCGTGAAAACCAAGTGGATCAGCATGACCATGGACATATGTGCCTGGTCACGTAGTGTCAGAAATGACTGAATGATGCAAAAAAAAAAAACAGCTGGAACCCAGCAATGAGTCTTGGAGACTGCAGGATTCTTAAGGTAAGCTACAAACTAAACTTGTGCTTAGACTTTAACTGACATTTTAAAGAAAGGATTGATTTCACCGAGATTCAACAATAAATACTAAGAACTAACTGACAAAATAAGTGATTGTGAAAGATCTGTGTAAACTCAATGGAAATCATACAGACACAGATTAATTTTTCGGCACTCATCATTCTTAAAATGATTGATGATGTATATAGAAAAAATCTTTTATTTTGATATTTTTCTCTAATAATCTGTGTCAATACAATAAAATTATTCAAAGGTGCAGGAAACACCATTTATCTATTCTGCACTAAAAATAGTAAATAATATGTATAAAACAAAACTTTTATTTTTATTGATAAAAAAACTTTTTGCAATTTTTTTTGATAATCTGTATGAGATGCAGACAAAAAAGGAGGGAAAAGGGATAAAAGAATGAGTGTTGATTAAAAAATATAACAGCCGCCATTCTTTTCAAGCCCGTAACTCGGAAGCCGTCGTAAGACCGCCAAAAGACTCCAATTTATTAAAAAATTAACTTACAACCTCACACACAGCACAGGGCCTTGTGATCCCTGCAATGAGCGGCTTTGTAGGGCCCATAAAGAAGTGGGGGAGAGGCTCGCATTGTGTGGCAAACAGTATTGCTAGGCTTCAAATTTTATTGCCATCATTTTTGATGGGCATGTCGCTACTATATAAATAGCCTTCAGATTATGTGTGCAGTCTGCCGAAAGATTTTTGGCTAACAATCCCTAATAAACAATAATTTACTATGGATAATAACTTACTCCTTAAGATATTTTAAATAAATAACATATTCCAAGAGTGTAGCTTTACTTTTTTTCTATCTGGAGCAATTTTTCTTTTTTTCTCAAATAGTTTGAATACCAATATAATTGAAAAATATAAATTGAGGTTTTAAAGTTTCTAAAATATATTAATAAATTATGATATGTATTTAGAGTATCAAGAAATAAGAAATAAGGGATAGTAAGAAGTATTTTTTCATGTGTATGAGACGGCCCCATGTATAAAACGACCCCTTCTTTTTCAAACCCAAAATTAAGAAATCAGTATTTTAAACATGAAACAGAGGACACTTTTTTAAATGTTCAAAGTACCTGTGTATTTAGTACAGTAACATGAAAAGCATATTTGATGACTTTTAACTTCTATTTTTAAAGAATATGACCATTGATTTGTATTTTCAGACATATTGAGCGTTAGTGCTCAGAATATTAATATTAGGATTGACACACAGACTGTTCTGTTCATCCAGCGCAATAGCGTCACAACCCTACACCAGCCTAGGAGTTAACAAGCTAGTGATTGGGGGAAGAAACAAGGAACCGGAAGTTATGCTACAGCAATCGCTACGGCAAGTGCAGGGTCTGTCAACTGGTTACCCCCGTGTATAAGATGTCCCCTGTGTATAAGACGTTCCCCAATTTTGGCGTTTACAATTTAAGAAAAAAGTATAGTCTTATACACAGGAAAATACAGTATTTCTCAGCTGAAATATATATATAATGTATTTATTTATTTATTTATTTACAGTACCTTGCAAAAGTATTCACCCCCTTAGCATTTTTCGTGTTTTGTTGCCTCACAACCTGGAATTAACATGGATTGTTTGAGGATTTGGTATATATTGGTGGGAAAGAAAGTTTAAAACTAAAGTCTTTATTGATAAGGGTAACAACGGCGATATCTAATAAAAACAATACTATATAAAAAATCCTGGATTGGAGAGATAAATATATAAAAAAGGCTAAATTGGATGTGACCATATAACCACTAGATATAGTTTTGAACTCTTAATAGAGGGGTATATAGGTTCACAACTAACAGTATTTCCAGAGGGAAAAGTGGATAGCTTATCCAATACAAATTGTCCTGTCCTAGTGATAATAGTGGATCTCTAATATCACTTAAATGATGTGGTGTTTACTTGATGTATTATATAGAGGTGGCCCTTATCTTTTGGGGTGCACTATATATAGAGAGCCTGGAGTGATCTAGTTTACTATAAATATATATATATATATTTCTCCTATATGGCTAATTATTTTCCACAGTCTCATTAGACTATATTATTGTGATAAATAGTCAGGGCAAAAAGTCTTAATTATGGCACAGTTAATCATAGAAGTGCTATCATATCAAAAGAAAAAATGTTATATACAGATGATAACCACTTATGGCTGTTCCCCTTTTATTTAGCCCACACCTCATTAAATGCAGTCTTAATGTGGGAGACAAGAGGTTGTAGGAGAGTAATGAGGAACCAGCAGGTTACCTATAGCTCTATAGTTCATATGCACCGTCTATTATGTGCTCCATCTACTACCACAACATTCACTCATATGGAAACGGACAGGGAGGGAAAGCATTCAAACTCTAGATGTCTAAGGTACAATACTGTTAGTCTGGAGAGACGCCGGCGTGCCCTTCACTGTCAGGCACGCCACGTCATCAGGAGCCGACGCGTTTCGACGTCATTCGGACGTCTTTATCAAGGTAAAGTATAATGGGCCGTCTAGCCCTCTATTGAAACGTTGCCGTCACCACGGCAACCGATTGACACTACCCGGACTTGCGCAGTGTGTCCAGGAGGCGCTTATTGCGCTATTGATACAGTTTAATGTAAGTCTAAATATAGGAAAACGGAGTCTATATAAATGGGAGGATATTAAAGAATATAACAAAAATGGTCGTTAAACAGCCCAAATAATACATAGAATTGGGGCCTCCAGACTGAGAGATGGAAAGGCTGTAGTGAAGAGTAAAATAGAATAAGTGGAATATAAGTGATATAAAGATATTGAATCTATAATAAATCGCTAAAGAAAATAAAAATATATAGATGTGTACATAAAGTACAGGCTAACCATATTAACTAATATTACGTATATACATGTACTCCTAAGAAGTGTAATGAGGGATAAATATAGTGTATAAAAACAGATCAATCTGTTATATAAGGTGAATCCAAGACATAGGGAAAGCTCTCAGTTGGTGATAGAGAGGGCCCTATATGTGGTCAATTGTGAATATATAGGGAAAGAGAAAAATAATGTACTGACTGTATAACAGCCATTAATAAAACAAAGGATATAGAAATGATTGATCTATAATAAATCACTCAAGAAAGTAATTATATATATAAATATGTACATAAGGTACAAGGTGACCATACTGACTAGTATTACGTATATACATGTGCTCATAAGAAGTGTAATGTGGGATACATAAAAAAACAGATCGATTAGCGTCTGTTATATAAGGTGAATCCAAGACATGGGGAAAGCTCTCAGTTGGTGATAGAGAAGGCCCTATATGTGGTCAAATGTAAATATATGGGGAAAGAAACAAGTAGTGTACTGACTGTATAACAGCCGTTAATGGAATAATGACAATAAGTGATATACATCACCAACCTAGATGGTATAGATTATTATTGTGCCAGCTAAGGAAAATAGAGAATGGTCATTTAGTCACAACAGCATGTCAATTATGCTATATAGGTAGTCATGCTACATGGATTTAGTATCTAACCAAAACATGATAATTTAAATGAAGGGTGAAAATGTGAAACCTTCATTTAATCCCTCTGGTGATAAGGCTTTTAACTTGTATATCCATTTAGCTTCGTGTTGAAGGAGTTTTTTATCCAAGTCTCCCTGTCTAGGGCCTTGATGTACTTTCTCAAGGGCTGTGAATGTGAGAACTTCACTGTTACCGCCATGAAAGATTTTAACATGGCGTGCTATTGGGGTGTCAAGGTCTTTCTTGATGGAATAGATATGCTCCCCAATACGTCTTCGTAATTGGCGTCGCGTTTTTCCTACATAGATTTTTTTACATAAACATGTAGCCACGTAGACTACACTTGTAGTGCAACAATTTGAGAAGTCCTTTAGAACATATCTTGCCCCATTACACGGATGCTCGTATATTTTTGTGGGTTTGATATATCTGCAGTATTTACAATTCCCACATTTAAAACATCCTAGTGGGGGATTAAGCCATGTCTTATTATATTTTGTCTCCCTAAAGAAGCTATGCACTAAGGAATCTTTCAGATTTTTTCCTTTGCGATAAACAATTGGTATTTTTTGTGGAAGGATATCTATCAAGTCTTCATCACTTCTTAAAAGATGCCAGTGTTTGGATATGATATCTTTTATTGAGGCAGACTCGTAGCCAAAGGTTAAAATACATCTTGGATATGTATTATTCGATGTTTGGGTATTTTTTCTGTGCGGTTTATTCAATAGTTCCGTTCTATTACATCCCAATGCATATTGATATGCCTTCTTTAAACATTTGTTTGAATATCCTCTTTCTCGAAATCTTTGTTTTAATTTATCTGCCTCAATTTTAAACTTGGTTTCTGAGCTACAATTCCTCCTAATTCTTAGATACTGTCCCTTTGGGATACCCTTTTTCAGGGGTTCGAAATGTTGGCTATTCCATGATAATAACGTATTTGCAGCTGTCTTTTTTCTAAACGTGGTAGTTGAGATGTTTCCTTCATCATCTTTTTGGATAAGGAGATCTAAAAATGGGATCTCTGTTCTATGGATTTCATGCGTAAATCTCAAACCCATCTCGTTATTATTTAGGGAATCCATGAGGGTTTCAAATTCTAGTTTTGTTCCATCCCATATCACGAATATATCGTCTATATAGCGATGCCAGATCATTGCATGTGCAGTAAGATATTCAAGCCCTGGTTCTGAGAAGATCTTCTTCTCCCAACTGCCTAGAAAAAGGTTTGCGTAACTAGGGGCGCATGGGGTGCCCATTGCAGTTCCCTTTATCTGGTGGAACCATTTGTCATTAAATAGAAAGAAATTGTATTTTAAGACATACTCTAAGAGTCGAATAATAAAATTATTAAATTTCTCAAAGTTAGTACTTTTTGTACTTAGAAATTGTTTGACTGCCGCAATACCAAGATTATGGGGTATACTACTGTACAGTGCTTCAACGTCAATGGTTGCTAGCCAGATGTCCTTTGGCACTATTAAATGTTCAAGCTGTTTTAGTATGTCATTAGTATCTTGTACATATGAGGGTAGATTTTGTACTAGCTCACGTAAATGATAGTCCACAAAAATGCTGGCATTCGATGAGAGGTTTCCTGTACCTGATACTATAGGCCTCCCAGGAATAGGTACTGTTTGTTTATGCACTTTTGGTAGTGCATAGAAAGTTGAGATGCAAGGAAATTTTGGTAAGAGAAACATGAATGTATGTTCGTCAATAATTTTCTCCATTTTGGCTTCTTCTAATATAGATTTTAAGGCTAGTCTATACTCCATATTTGGGTTCTTCGTTAATACTTCATATGTGGATCTGTCATTCAAGATCTTATTACACATTTCTTTATACTTTTCATTGCTCAGTATTACAAGGTTACCTCCTTTATCCGCTTGTTTGATTTGGATATCTTTACAGGATTTTAGCTCATCTAGAGCTTGATATTCTTTTTTAGTCAGGTTGAAAGTTTTTCTTAATTTAGAAAAATCTAAACTTTCTATGTCAATTGTTACCTGTTGGAGGAATACCCAGATATTGGAGTAGTCTTTTAGAAAGGGAGTAAAATTACTTTTATTTTTCCATCTTTTTGTATCGTATGTGTTTTCTGCCTCAGTACCGGTATTCTCTTCTAATAGAGACAATAGGAGTTTAAAGGTGTCAATGTCCTCTTTGTTTAAACCTAACTTGATGTGTTCTTTATCTTGTTTATTTTTAAAGAATTTCTGTAAGGCCAACTTTCGAGCAAAAAGATTGATATCCTTAATATGGGTAAATTTGTCAGACCTTGATGTTGGGACAAAACTAAGACCTTTTCTCAGTACAGATTCATGATCATTATTTATAATAAACTTCGATAGGTTAATGATTTTCATATTCTGGTCTTCCATTGGACTTATTGTGTTGGATTTTTTCTCAGTGTTTAATTCTTTTTCCTTTGGTCTCGCCTCTCGGGACCTTTCACAGGAAACTGGCCTACCTCTAAAAAACCTTCATTGTTATACGGGTTTGGCATTCTAGTTTGTGCAAAATTCCTTGTATTGTATGCCTCCCTTCTATAATGCATAGCAGGTCGTCTACCTCTTGAACTATGAGGATGTTCATCTATATCTGAGTTGTCATAATCAGATGAACTTATATCAGAATTTCTTTGTATTGGTATTGAGGTAGGAAATTTTTTAAAAATTCTATTTGTTTGGAAATCCGTTTTGTCTCTTAGGAATTTTTTCTGCTTCCGATCTTTGATATCTCTCTTGAATCTATCAATGTTATCATTTAGTTTTCTACATAGTGATTCATACTCTGTGGAGTCACTTTGTTTGTTGAATTCTTGTTGGCATAGTACAATCTTAGGTTTTAATAATTCCAGATTATGTTTTTCTGTCTCGATGATCAGACTAATTAATTCAGAAGAACATTTAAGAAGAATATCCTTCCATTTGTTTATAAAAGTTTCATCACTCAAATTAATTGCGGGGTTAAGGTGCAGTCTTAGGCCTCTGGGAATATACTTGTTTTTAAGGTAGTTTTGTAGGCTACTTATTTCCCATACCGAGCGTACCTGTTTTCTCATTACTTTTAAAAGATCTCCATATATATGTCTTATATCTTTATTATCCTCAGCTGTTGGCTGAGGGTTGCCCCTGAAACTTTCTTCAGCTTCTTTTAGGAGAGATTCAATATCTATATTATGAATCGAAAAATTGGTCATGGTGAATGCGATATTCACTCTGGACTATAAATCCTAAACAGTACAGTACAAGTCCTAAGTGTCAATTTAAGGAAGTGTTGTATAAAGATACTAGTGATTTTCAATTGCTTCCTAATGTGGATTAAACCACTGGTCTATAAGTCAAGGTATGACAGGAATGCTAAGTTCCCTAGGTATTTTCTACCCTATTGTAATCAATTGGTATATATTGGTGGGAAAGAAAGTTTAAAACTAAAGTCTTTATTGATAAGGGTAACAACGGCGATATCTAATAAAAACAATACTATATAAAAAATCCTGGATTGGAGAGATAAATATATAAAAAAGGCTAAATTGGATGTGACCATATAACCACTAGATATAGTTTTGAACTCTTAATAGAGGGGTATATAGGTTCACAACTAACAGTATTTCCAGAGGGAAAAGTGGATAGCTTATCCAATACAAATTGTCCTGTCCTAGTGATAATAGTGGATCTCTAATATCACTTAAATGATGTGGTGTTTACTTGATGTATTATATAGAGGTGGCCCTTATCTTTTGGGGTGCACTATATATAGAGAGCCTGGAGTGATCTAGTTTACTATAAATATATATATATATATTTCTCCTATATGGCTAATTATTTTCCACAGTCTCATTAGACTATATTATTGTGATAAATAGTCAGGGCAAAAAGTCTTAATTATGGCACAGTTAATCATAGAAGTGCTATCATATCAAAAGAAAAAATGTTATATACAGATGATAACCACTTATGGCTGTTCCCCTTTTATTTAGCCCACACCTCATTAAATGCAGTCTTAATGTGGGAGACAAGAGGTTGTAGGAGAGTAATGAGGAACCAGCAGGTTACCTATAGCTCTATAGTTCATATGCACCGTCTATTATGTGCTCCATCTACTACCACAACATTCACTCATATGGAAACGGACAGGGAGGGAAAGCATTCAAACTCTAGATGTCTAAGGTACAATACTGTTAGTCTGGAGAGACGCCGGCGTGCCCTTCACTGTCAGGCATGCCACGTCATCAGGAGCCGACGCGTTTCGACGTCATTCGGACGTCTTTATCAAGGTAAAGTATAATGGGCCGTCTAGCCCTCTATTTAAACGTTGCCGTCACCACGGCAACCGATTGACACTACCCGGACTTGCGCAGTGTGTCCAGGAGGCGCTTATTGCGCTATTGATACAGTTTAATGTAAGTCTAAATATAGGAAAACGGAGTCTATATAAATGGGAGGATATTAAAGAATATAACAAAAATGGTCGTTAAACAGCCCAAATAATACATAGAATTGGGGCCTCCAGACTGAGAGATGGAAAGGCTGTAGTGAAGAGTAAAATAGAATAAGTGGAATATAAGTGATATAAAGATATTGAATCTATAATAAATCGCTAAAGAAAATAAAAATATATAGATGTGTACATAAAGTACAGGCTAACCATATTAACTAATATTACGTATATACATGTACTCCTAAGAAGTGTAATGAGGGATAAATATAGTGTATAAAAACAGATCAATCTGTTATATAAGGTGAATCCAAGACATAGGGAAAGCTCTCAGTTGGTGATAGAGAGGGCCCTATATGTGGTCAATTGTGAATATATAGGGAAAGAGAAAAATAATGTACTGACTGTATAACAGCCATTAATAAAACAAAGGATATAGAAATGATTGATCTATAATAAATCACTCAAGAAAGTAATTATATATATAAATATGTACATAAGGTACAAGGTGACCATACTGACTAGTATTACGTATATACATGTGCTCATAAGAAGTGTAATGTGGGATACATAAAAAAACAGATCGATTAGCGTCTGTTATATAAGGTGAATCCAAGACATGGGGAAAGCTCTCAGTTGGTGATAGAGAAGGCCCTATATGTGGTCAAATGTAAATATATGGGGAAAGAAACAAGTAGTGTACTGACTGTATAACAGCCGTTAATGGAATAATGACAATAAGTGATATACATCACCAACCTAGATGGTATAGATTATTATTGTGCCAGCTAAGGAAAATAGAGAATGGTCATTTAGTCACAACAGCATGTCAATTATGCTATATAGGTAGTCATGCTACATGGATTTAGTATCTAACCAAAACATGATAATTTAAATGAAGGGTGAAAATGTGAAACCTTCATTTAATCCCTCTGGTGATAAGGCTTTTAACTTGTATATCCATTTAGCTTCGTGTTGAAGGAGTTTTTTATCCAAGTCTCCCTGTCTAGGGCCTTGATGTACTTTCTCAAGGGCTGTGAATGTGAGAACTTCACTGTTACCGCCATGAAAGATTTTAACATGGCGTGCTATTGGGGTGTCAAGGTCTTTCTTGATGGAATAGATATGCTCCCCAATACGTCTTCGTAATTGGCGTCGCGTTTTTCCTACATAGATTTTTTTACATAAACATGTAGCCACGTAGACTACACTTGTAGTGCAACAATTTGAGAAGTCCTTTAGAACATATCTTGCCCCATTACACGGATGCTCGTATATTTTTGTGGGTTTGATATATCTGCAGAATTTACAATTCCCACATTTAAAACATCCTAGTGGGGGATTAAGCCATGTCTTATTATATTTTGTCTCCCTAAAGAAGCTATGCACTAAGGAATCTTTCAGATTTTTTCCTTTGCGATAAACAATTGGTATTTTTTGTGGAAGGATATCTATCAAGTCTTCATCACTTCTTAAAAGATGCCAATGTTTGGATATGATATCTTTTATTGAGGCAGACTCGTAGCCAAAGGTTAAAATACATCTTGGATATGTATTATTCGATGTTTGGGTATTTTTTCTGTGCGGTTTATTCAATAGTTCCGTTCTATTACATCCCAATGCATATTGATATGCCTTCTTTAAACATTTGTTTGAATATCCTCTTTCTCGAAATCTTTGTTTTAATTTATCTGCCTCAATTTTAAACTTGGTTTCTGAGCTACAATACCTCCTAATTCTTAGATACTGTCCCTTTGGGATACCCTTTTTCAGGGGTTCGAAATGTTGGCTATT
Source organism: Discoglossus pictus (assembly GCA_027410445.1). Lineage (NCBI taxonomy): Eukaryota > Metazoa > Chordata > Amphibia > Anura > Alytidae > Discoglossus > Discoglossus pictus. The sequence continues at coordinate 34,625,152 of CM050163.1, forward strand.
CCATGATAATAACGTATTTGCAGCTGTCTTTTTTCTAAACGTGGTAGTTGAGATGTTTCCTTCATCATCTTTTTGGATAAGGAGATCTAAAAATGGGATCTCTGTTCTATGGATTTCATGCGTAAATCTCAAACCCATCTCGTTATTATTTAGGGAATCCATGAGGGTTTCAAATTCTAGTTTTGTTCCATCCCATATCACGAATATATCGTCTATATAGCGACGCCAGATCATTGCATGTGCAGTAAGATATTCAAGCCCTGGTTCTGAGAAGATCTTCTTCTCCCAACTGCCTAGAAAAAGGTTTGCGTAACTAGGGGCGCATGGGGTGCCCATTGCAGTTCCCTTTATCTGGTGGAACCATTTGTCATTAAATAGAAAGAAATTGTATTTTAAGACATACTCTAAGAGTCGAATAATAAAATTATTAAATTTCTCAAAGTTAGTACTTTTTGTACTTAGAAATTGTTTGACTGCCGCAATACCAAGATTATGGGGTATACTACTGTACAGTGCTTCAACGTCAATGGTTGCTAGCCAGATGTCCTTTGGCACTATTAAATGTTCAAGCTGTTTTAGTATGTCATTAGTATCTTGTACATATGAGGGTAGATTTTGTACTAGCTCACGTAAATGATAGTCCACAAAAATGCTGGCATTCGATGAGAGGTTTCCTGTACCTGATACTATAGGCCTCCCAGGAATAGGTACTGTTTGTTTATGCACTTTTGGTAGTGCATAGAAAGTTGAGATGCAAGTAGAGATCCACTATTATCACTAGGACAGGACAATTTGTATTGGATAAGCTATCCACTTTTCCCTCTGGAAATACTGTTAGTTGTGAACCTATATACCCCTCTATTAAGAGTTCAAAACTATATCTAGTGGTTATATGGTCACATCCAATTTAGCCTTTTTTATATATTTATCTCTCCAATCCAGGATTTTTTATATAGTATTGTTTTTATTAGATATCGCCGTTGTTACCCTTATCAATAAAGACTTTAGTTTTAAACTTTCTTTCCCACCAATATATACCAATTGATTACAATAGGGTAGAAAATACCTAGGGAACTTAGCATTCCTGTCATACCTTGACTTGTTTGAGGATTTGCATCATTTAATTTACAGAACATGCCCACAACTTTTATTTTTTTTTATTTTTTCATTGTGAAGCAAACAACAAATAGGACAAAATCACAGAAAAAGTCAATGTCCATAACTATTCACCCCCCTAAAGTCAATACTTTGTAGAGACACCTTTTGCGGCAATCACAGCTCCAAGTTGCTTTGGATAAGTCTCTATGAGCATACCACTGGGATTTTTGCCCATTCCTCCTTGCAAAACTGCTCCAGCTACTTCAAGTTGGATGGTTTGCGCTTGTGAACAGCAATCTTTAAGTCTGACCACAGATTTTCTATTGGATTGAGGTCTGGGCTGGGACTAGGCGATTCCAACACATTTACATGTTTCCCCTAAAACCATTTAAGTGTTGCTTTAGCAGTGTGTTTGGGGTCATTGTCCTGCTGGAAGGTGAACCTCCGTCCTAGCCTCAAATCACACATAGAGTGGTACAAGTTTTGCTCAAGAATATCCCTGTATTTAGCACCATCCATCTTTCCCTCAACTCTGACCAGTTTCCCAGTCCCGGCAGCTGATGGTGTTCTTTGGGTGATGTGATGTGATGGGTTTGCGCCAGACATAGCGTTTTCTTTGATGGCTGAAAAGTTCCGTTTTAGTCTCATCAGACCAGAGCACCTTCCTCCATACATTTTGGGTGTCTTCCACATGCCTTTTCACCCACATGCCTTAGTGCCATTTTGTTTTTTGCTGAAAGTAATGGCTTTCTTCTGGCCACTCTGCCAAAAGTCGTGAATACATACGCACATGCCCATTTTTTGTTTTCTATTTCTAAAAAAATAGTTTTATGTATATATTTTTCTCATTTCACTTCACCAACTTAGACTATTGTGTTCTGATCCATCACATAAAATTCAGATTAACAAAACAGTGAACTTGTTTTAAATCAACACACATTCTCTTCCTTTTTTTCTGCCTGCAACCCATACAGATTATAGAAAAAAAAAAATCCTAAAAATGTTTTAGCAATTAAAATAAAAGTTATGTTTGATACATATTATTAAGTAAATAAGAACTATGAGTGAAGAAAAGATAAATGGTGTTGCCTGCTTTTTTGAATAATTTTAATTGGATTTTTACAGATTATTAGAGACAAATTAAAAAATGTTTATATTTTTTCTCTATGTACATCATCAATAATTGTATGAACAAATAGTGCAAAAAAATAAATAAATAAATTATGCTGTTGCTTTTTGTATGTTTCCACTTTAGATAGCATAAAAGGCATGAATAATTACTACTGTATCTGACAAAAGCTTCCTACTACCGCAAAATATATTCACAAGCAGCTCTCCAAGGTCCTGAAACACATTCTATGGTTCATTTCAGCTGCTGTCCAAGGTGCTAATCACAATCTCTGTATGAAAAAAATGTATTTCTGATACTGTATGTCCCATATCACATAGATCAGCGGTTCCAAACAGTTTTCAATCAACCACTTCATAGTTTACTAGAATCTTGGCAAACACTTGAATATTGCTAAGGGTATTGGAGAAACAAATGTTCTAGTTCCAGTTATAGTGTGCTGTAGTAAATAATAAGCTTATAGTCCATACAATTTATTGTCTGGGTACCTTTGCACTATTTAAAACAATTTTTTATTGATTTTCCCAATTTTGTTTCGGATTTTTTTTTGAACTCTTAGTTGTACTGTGGACAACTTGAAGGAAGCTCATTGGTGGTCCACAGTTTGGGTAATCTCTGAGTTTTATAAGATACTAGCGACGAAGCCATGGGAATGCTGTTTGACACACAATGTAAGCCTTTTTGTACTGTGAGGACTTTTGGCGCTCATTGCGAGCCTCGCGATGAGCGCCGATGGCGAGCCTCTTGTCTCATCTAGTTTTGCTCCTCTGAGCACCTTTGTCACTCATAATAAAGAGAGATATCTATTCATCTATATTTACTTAATCAATAATGAATTAATTATTTATTGAATAAATTAATATACTTTACCTATTTGTAACTAATATATTCATCAATCAATAGCCTGAAGAGCTAACAATCTGTTTATATTTTTCAGGCACCATACAATGTATAGTTTGAGTGTTGGATCCCTTCTGATAAAGTGTAATGAATGTCCCAACTGTGCATTAGAAATAGGCTGCGTGCGCGAGGGAAATCCATGGTGTAGTTGTGTAAATCGCCATTGTAGATTGGTAATGTTATTAATATGTTACGCGTCTCGCAAGCCTTTTCCGTATTTTGTCATAGTGTAGTTTGTATTTCATTCATTGCTGTGTGAAAGTGCTACGCGTTTGGCAGTGTTTTGCGCAGTCCAGGGTCTTGTAGCCTTGTTTTTATTTTCTCGGTGGCCCTTTTTTTTCTTGATTAGGTGATTTTCGTTTGGTGAAAGTCGTCAAAATCGGCTTAAATTCACATTCCACCTCACTCCCAGACAGTGTGACGATGTCTCACAGTTTGACAACTATTATATGTGATATATTTTATATTTTATTAACCTATATGTAATATTATTTATCTTAATTGTTTGTATATATATATATATATATATATATATATATTTCTATATATATATACAACAAGACGAGTTACACATGTAAAGAGCATTATGATTAGAAGAGATCCTGTTCTAAAGATGGAGAGAGTTATGTCCAAAAGTTGATTTGTTTTAGGAACACTTTATTTATAGCTGTTTTAAAAATCAAAAAAATACGCCGTGGAAAGAAGTGACAAAATTAGATATAGACTACAGTGTTTAAATCCAATACTTGAGCACAAATAATTTTGCCTTTTGTGCATTTTGCAATTGCGCTACATAATATAAATCCGATTGGATATTCTAATGACTCTATATGGTGTGTTAGCAAGTCCACATATAACATTTTGACAAATCCTCATATAATGCAGAAATCTGCTAATCATCGGGTTTGTATAACTTATATTAATGAAAAAACACTGAGTTATATCTAGGTTAAAAAGCAACAGTGTTAAAAAGAGAGTTATGTCCATGAATTATCCTTATAGGCTTAAAGCTCTGTGAAATTGCTGAGCAGCACTGATTGGGCTTGTCACAGTGTGAGAGCAGAATAAGAGGAAGCAGAGGAAAATAATTGAAAGCAGTAGATCTTAGGCAATGTGTTATATTATAAAAATGCTTTTTTGGAAAAAAGTTCACCATAGTACATGAACAAACTTTAGTTTGTAGGAAAATGTGCATCTACTATATATACTATATATAGGCATATATTTCAGAATTATATTATTTTGACTGTAAATGCTATGGTCTTAATCTTTGCAATGTGAATAGAAAATGAAAGAGAAGCAAAGGAAATCAAAATTAGAACCTGCAATTTTAAAAATAGAGGCATTTAGTCAATGAACCCCATTTCGACAATAAGTATAGAAACCAATAAAGCTAAAATATTATCAGTGTGACCGTTACAGCCTTGTTGTTGTTGTTTAGTAGTTCAGTTTTGTCCGACTCTCCGTGACCCTGGACCACAGCACGTTAGGTGCATCTCTCAGTTACTTCCCCTCTAAGCTCCATCAAGTTCATGTTCATTGCTTCAGTGACCTCATCTATCCATCTCCGCCTCTGTCGTCCCCTTCTTCTTGTGCCTTCAATCTTTCCCAGCATCAGAGTCTTTTCTAGGGATTTCTGGGAATACAATAGTTTGAACTATGCCGGCTTTTGTTGATAGTTTAATATCTTTACTTTTTACTAGCTTGCCAAGCTTGCCATAGCTTTCCTCCCCAGAAGCAAACGTCTTTTAATTTCATGACTACAGTCACCATATGCAGAGATCTTGGATCCAAGGAAAATAAAATCTTTCACTGCCTCCACTTCTTCTCTGTCTATTTGCCAGGAAGTGAGATTGCCGTTTGCCATAATCTTCATCTTTTTAACGTTGAGCAGCAGGCCAACTTTTGCACTTCTTTTACCCTCATCAATAAGTCCTTTAGTTCCTTCTCACTTTCAGTCATCAGAGTAGTATCATCGCCGTATCTGATGTTGTTTATATTCCTTCCAGCAATATTGATTCCTGCTTTGGATTCATCCAGTCCAGCCTTACGCATTATGTACTCTCTGTGCCTCTTCTACTGCGGAACCAATCTTGCACATCTGGTTGTTCCTGGTTCATATATTGTTGGATTCAAGCTTGTAGAATCTTAAGCATTACCTTGCTGGCATTTGAAATGAGTGCAATTGTTTGATAATTGGAGCACTCTTTGGCACTGCCTTTTTTGTGATTGGGATGTAGACTGACCTTTTCCAGTCTATTGGCCATTGTTGAGTTTTCCAAATATGTTGGCCTAAGGCAAACCACACTTCATCCTGTAGAATTTTGAATAGTTAAATTGGGATTCCATCAACTCCTGCATTATCACTCTTTGTTATCAGCAAGATATCCACGGGTCCATCTCACTTTGCTCTCCAAGATGTCTGGCTCCAACTCAGTGGACAAACTATTGAGGTCATCACTGCTGTTAAGATCCTTCCTGTATAGTTCTTCAGTGTATTCCTGACACCTCTTCTTTATATGATCTTCCTCTGTTAAGTCCCTGACATGTTTGTCTTTTATCACCCCCACTTTGGCATGAAAGGTGCCTTTTAGGTTCCCAATTTTCTTGAAGAGATCTCTTGATTTACCCATGTGGTTATCTTCTTCAATTTCTTTACATCGCTCACTGTAGAATGTCTCTGTCTCTTCTTACTATCCTTGGGAATTCTGCATTCAGTTGGACAAATCATTTCCTATATCCACTAAGTTTTAATTTCCTTCTTTCCTGGGCTACTTTCAAAGCCTCATCAGACCGCCAGTTTGACTTCTTACTTTTCTTTCTTTTAGGCATATTCTTTGTTGCTGTTTCCTGGATTATGTTGAAAACTTCAGTCCAAAGTTCTTCAGGCATTCTATCTTCCTTGTCTATTCTATTCTAAAATCTATTCTTTAATTTCCCTGCATATACATCTACTTGGTCTGATGGTTATCCCTCTTTTTTCAGTTTAATTTTCAACTTTGCAATAAGATGCTCATGGTCTGCGCCGCAGTCAGCTTCAAGTCTTATTTTTGCTGACTATATAGAGCTCCTCCATCTTTGGCTGCAAAGTATATAGTGAATCTGATTTCTATGTTGTCCATCTGGTGATGTCTGTGTGTAGAGTTGTCTCGGAGGCTGTTGGAAGAGGGTGTTTGCTACGACCAGAGAATTATCTTGACAACATTCTACTAATCTCTGACCTGCTTCATTTTGTACTCCAAGGCCAAATTTGCCAGTTATTCCAGGTGTCTTTTGGTTCCCTACTTTAGCATTCCAATCTCCTATAATGATAGTAACATATTTTCTTGGTGTTATATCTATGTCATGTTGAATGTTTTAGTAGAACTTGACAACTTCAGCCTTTTCAGCCTCCATGGTTGGAGCATAGACTTTGATCACTGTGATATTAAATGGCTTGCCTTGAATTCAAATTGAGATCATTTTGTCATGTATTGGGTTGTAACCAAGCACTTCTTTGGCCACTCTTTGATTGACTTGCATGGCTACTCCATTTCTTCTGTGGGATTCTGGATCACAGTAGAAGATCTGGTGGATTAGTGTGAAATGTCCCATTCCAGTCTATTTAAGTTCACCAATTCCCAGGATATCACTGATTAACCTTGTCATTTCATTCTTGACCACATCTAGTTTGCCTTGGTTCATAGCTCTAACATTCCAGGTTCCTATTCTAATTTGTTCTTTGCACCATTGGACTTTCCTTTCCCCTCCAGACACATCCGCAGCATTGGATGTTCAGCTTTGACCCAACCATTTCATTAGATCTGGTGGTACTTGAACTTGCCCTCTGTGCTTCCTCAGTAATGTGCTAGGCACCTTCTGACCTGATGAGCTCATCTTCCGGTGCCATATCCTTATGTCTCTGGTTGTGTCTGTCCAAGTTTTCTTGGCAAAGATACTGGAGTGAGTTGCCAGTTTCTTCTCCAGGGGGCTGCGATTTGTCTGGCCTCTGCCATGACATGCCCATCTTGGCTGACCCTACATGGTATAGCTCACAGCTTCATCAAAGTACACAAGCCCCTTCACCACAACAAGATAGCGATACAGAAGGGGAGTTACATCCTAGACTTTTATTAATTTGCTAATCCATTTTTGAAGGTTTCAGGAGCAGTACAGTAATAAGTAAAAAGTCTACAAAATGTTTTGATCAATTAAAAAAAACAAAAAAAAACATGGGCCTCATCAAATTTGTTAAATTTGCAATTTAATTGAACAAGACTGCAACTACATAGGTAGCATTGCAGGGCATGATCATGATCAATTAGATAAGCCTAGAAGTACAGATTTAGAAAAATGGGTGTAGAAACTGGGGAGGATGAGGGGGACACATTTCCCCCAGATGTACAGTGGATATAAAAAGTCTACACACCCCTGTTAAAATGTCAGGTTTATGTGCTGTAAAAAATGAGACTAAGATAAATCATTTCAGAACTTTTTCCACCTTTAATGTGACCTATAAACTGAACAACTCAATTGAAAAGCAAACTGAAATCTTTTAGGTAGAGGGAAGAAAAAATATAAAAATAAAATAATATGGTTGCATAAGTATGCACACCCTTAAACTAATACTTTGTTGAAGCACCTTTTGATTTTATTACAGCACTCAGTCTTTTTGGGTATGAGTCTATCAGCATGGCACATTTTAACTTGGCAAGATTTGCCCACTCTTCTTTGCAAAAACACTCCAAATCTGTCAGATTGCGAAGGCATCTCCTGTGCACAGCCCTCTTCAGATCACCCCACAGATTTTCAATCAGATTCAGGTCTGGGCTCTGGCCATTCCAAAACTTTAATCTTCTTCTGGTGAAGCCATTCCTTTGTTGATTTGGATGTATGCTTTGGGTCGTTGTCATGCTGAAAGATGAAGTTCCTCTTCATGTTCAGCTTTCTAGCAGAAGCCTGAAGGTTTTGTGCCAATATTGACAGTTTATAATTCCCTCTATCGTAACTAAGGCCCCAGTTCCAGCTGAAGAAAAACAGCCCCAAAGCATGATGCTGCCACCACCATGCTTCACTGTGTGTATGGTGTTCTTCTGGTGATGTGCAGTGTTGTTTTTGCGCCAAACATATCTTTTGGAATTATGGCCAAAAAGTTCAACCTTGGATTCATCAGACCATAACACCTTTTCGCACATGCTTTTGGGAGACTTCAGATGTGTTTTTGCAAAATGTAGCCTGGCTTGGATGTTTTTCTTTGTAAGAAAAGGCTTTCATCTTGCCACTCTACCCCATAGCCTAGACATATGAAGAATATGGGAGATTGTTGTCACATGTACCACACAGCCGGTACTTGCCAGATATTCCTGCAGCTCCTTTAATGTTGCTGTAGACCTCTTGATAGCGTCCCAGACCAGTTTTCTTCTCGTCTATTCATCAATTTTGGAGGGAGCTCCAGTTCTTGGTAATGTCACTGTTATGCCATATTTTCTCCACTTGATAATGACTGTCTTCACTGTGTTCCATGGTATATCTAATGCCTTGGAAATTCTTTTGTACCCTTCTCCTGACTGTTACCTTTTAACAATGAGATCCCTCTGATGCTTTGGAAGCTCATGGCTTTTGCTGTGGGATGCGACTAAGAAAATTTCAGGAAAGACCAACTAGAGCAGCTGAACTTTATTTGGGGTTAATCAGAGATACTTTAAATGATGGCAGGTGTATGCTGACTCCTTTTTAACACAATTTGGAATGTGATTGCTTAATTCTGAACACAGCTACATCCCCAGTTATAAGAGGGTGTGCAGACTTATGCACCAACATTATTTTTCTTTTTTTTTTTTCTTCCCTCCACCTAAAAGATGTCAGTTTGTTTTTCAATTGAGTCGTACAGTTTATAGGTTACATTAAAGGTGGAAAAAGTTCTGAAATGATTTATCTTTATCTCATTTTTTTACAGCACAGAAACCTAACATTTTAACAGGGGTGTGTAGACTTTTTATCTCCACTGTATCTCCATATCTAGAAGATTTTAGGGGCACCTATAAATACTAATAAAAGCTACTAAATGATGCACACTTGCCTCCTCTTTTGCCACCAATACTGAAAATTCGAAAATTTGTGATTATGTAAAAGTGTACACAAAAGTGTTTTATAAGTACCCTTTCTGATCAAACAATGTAATTTTTTAACATACAGAAAGACAAACATTTTAATAGTGGCTCACATTGCATAAAAACTTAAGTGCTTTTGCTCCTGTGAGCACTCTCAGCGATCATTGTGAGCCCCCGTGCTGAGTGCCTTTGGCGCTCATCGCTTGGCTCGTAATGAGTGCCTTACTGTTCATAATGTGTGTCTAATACAGGACTTGAAAAACTGGGGGAGCCACGGAGCCTCTGCTCCTAACTTATGAGCTAGTATGCATATATTTATGCATGTAATCCATAACCTGACTTCTACAGATTTTGGGTAGCTCCTAACTAACCTTACTGGTTCATACTTTTCAGATAAATTGGTTCAGATAAAATGGAGAAGAACTAGGCAGTTTTCTACAGTCATCTCCTTTAAATGTTTTTTTCATTGCCGTTTCATAAGTAAACAAAGAGATATTGATATTTCTGTCCTACAATATGAACATATGTCAAACCAATTTGAAAACAATTCGGTATTGTAATATGGTACAGAACTGTATTGATTCTATGATAAATGTCACACAAATCTTTTCTGCTATATATAAATATAATCATGTTTAAACTATGTTTTTTACATATAGATCTTAACTGTTTTGAGCAATGGTGAAGTTAGTAAATGGGGGGCACCTCCCCATCTTTAGACCTCCTCCGGTGCGAACTCATGATATGTACAGTGCATTGCAAATGTATTCACCCCTTTGACTTTGGTGCAACCAATTACCTTCTGAAGTCACATAATTAGTGAAATGATGTCCACCTGTGTGCAATCTAAGTGTCACATGATCTGTCATTAAAAAATATACACACCTTTTTGAAAGGCCCAGGGGCTGCAACACCTAAGCAAGAGGCACCACTAACTAAACACTGCCATGAAGACCAAGGAACTCTCCAAACAAGTAAGGGACAATGTTGTTGAGAAGTACACGTCAGGGTTAGGTTATAAAAAAAATCCAAATCTTTGATGATCCCCAGGAGCACCATCAAATCTGTCATAACCAAATGGAAAGAACATGGCACAACAGCAAACCTGCAAAGAGACGGCTGCCCACCAAAACTCACGGACCGGGCAAGAAGGGCATTAATCAGAGAGGCAGCACAGAGACCTAAGGTAACCCTGGAGGAGCGGCAGAGTTCCACAGCAGAGACTGGAGTATCTGTACATAGGACGACAATAAGCCGTATGCTCCATAGAGATGGGCTTTATGGCAGAGTGGCAAGAAGAAAGCCATTACTTTCAGCAAAAAACAAAATGGCACGTTTTGAGTTTGTGAAAAGGCATGTGGGAGACTCCCAAAATGTATGGAGGAAGGCTGCACTGGTCTGATGAGACTAAAATTTAACTTTTTGGCCATCAAAGAAAACGCTATGTCTGGCGCAAACCCAACACATCACATTACCCAAAGAACGCCATCAGTGAAACATGGTGGTGGCAGCATCATGCTGTGGGGATGTTTTTCAGCAGCAGGGACAGGGAAACTGGTCAGAGTTGAGGTAAAGATGGATGGTGCTAAATACAGGGATATTCTTGAGCAAAACCTGTACCACTCTGTGCGTGATTTGAGGCTAGGACGGAGGTTCACCTTCCAGCAGGACAATGACCCCAAACACACTGCTAAAGCAACACCTGAGTGGTTTAAGGGGAAACATGTAAATGTGTTGGAATGGCCTAGTCACAGCCCAGACCTCAATCCAATAGAAAACCTGTGGTCAGACTTAAAGATTACTGTTCACAAGCGCAAACCATCCAACTTGAAGGAGCTGGAGCAGTTTTGCAAGGAGGAATGGGCAAAATCCCAGTGGTAAGATGTGGCAAGCTCATAGAGACTTATCCAAAGTGACTCGGAGCTGTGATTGCCGCAAATGGTGGCTCTACAACATTTTGACTTTATGGGGATGAATAGTTATGCACATTGACTTTTTCTGTTATTTTCCCATATTTGTTGCTTGCTTCACAATAAAAAAAAAAACATCTTCAAAGTTGTGGGCATGTTCTGTAAATGAAATGATGCAAATCCTCAAACAATCCATGTTAATTCCAGGTTGTGAGGCAACAAATCACGAAAAATGCCAAGGAGGGTGAATACTTTTGCAAGGCACTGTAGTTCTCTACTACCACTCCAGAGAATAAACACATCATCTATATAGCACAGCCATAGTATGATGTTCTCATTGTATTCACTCACATTATCTGCAAAAAACATTCTCTCTCCCACCATCCTAAGTACAAATTTGCATATGTAGGGGCCCAGATCACCCCCATAGCAATGCCATTAATCTGCAAATATAATTTACTATTAAATGTAAAGTAGTTGTGTGTTAGCACAAATCTTAGTCGCTTTAATACAAATTCCATCTTAGAAGAATTGCTGTAGACTTCCATACTCAGGAAATAGCCTACAGCATGGACTCCAGCATCATGTCCTATGGAGGTATAAAGTGCTTCAATAGTCACTAGCCACATATCATCCAAAGCTATCCCCTCTAGTTTGTTCAATACATTCATAGTATCCTTGATGTAGGATGGGAGATTTATGACATGGGATTTTAGGCGTGCATCTAGGTATCTACTTGCTGATTCACAAAGGCTGCCATTCCCAGATACAATCGGTCTTCCGGGAAACTTTTGACTATTTCTATGCACTTTGGGAAGTAGATACAAAGCAGCTACGCGAAGGTTCATTACTTTAAGAAAATTATACTGTTTTAAACTAATGACATATTCACTTTTAGAGAAGTTGATCATGTTCATATACATACTCAGCAATTCCCTTGTGGGATTACCTAGTAATCTTTATAGCAATGATGGTCTTGTAGTTGTCTCATGGCTTCCTCCAGATATTTGTTAACTGGCCAAATTACTATATTATCCCCCTTATTGGAGGGCTCGTTGATTACCTCATCCCACTTTTGGATTTCCTTGAGGGCTCTTTCTTCCCTTCTACTGATGTTGGAATTACATTTCAAACTGAGCTTACTAATGTCCCCTGCGACTACCTTCACATATACCTCAACCTTGGGGCATATCAAAGATTGTAGTACAAATTTTGATTTGGGCCTAAAGCATTTTAACCAAGAAGTGTCCTCCACATTGGTATCATTCTCAGCTAATAAATCTATTAGAACATCGAAAGTTTCATGCTCAATTGAAGTAAAATCTACTTCATCAGTGTCTCTGTTATAGAATTTATGTAACAGTAGGCATTGTGCAAATACATTTACATTTTTAATAATATCAAAATAGTTAAAATTATGAGATGGAGAGAAGGAGAGACCTTTTTGTAGGACTGATATTTGATCTGCGGTCAGTACCTTATTGGAGAGAGTAATTATTTGTAGATTTCCTTCTACCATTTTGGCCACCTCTGCCAATTCCGTCTCCCCATACAGAGCAGTTAGCCTGTGAGTCCCTTTTTCTCATTTATTACAAGGCACTAGCACTCAGAGCAGTTACCCTGTAAGTCTCTATATTGAGGCTAGTTAGAGGATAAATAGCAGGTTCTCCAAGTGTTAATTTTGATTAACTTTTGGGAATTCTGCTATAAGATATTTAGGGATCCCCATTTTTTGAGTACATATCTCTGAACTATAAGAGATGATGCATGGTAGGTGTACTCCACAGATACAACTCACCATATGGAATTCACAGTGACTTATTACTAACATTGGAGAGATTACTATTAGAATATACTTGGATCTCACCTATTAATAATAAGGGAATCCCAGCCTTCCTTTGATTGTTGGCAAGTAGTAGGGTGTCGTTTCAACAGTATACTACCTTTTCTTTTCTTTTATTTTGGACACCTAATCTTTATGAGCCACCGACTCCAGTTTTTGTTTTTACTATCCCTTTTTTTATATTGGTAATTCCTATGCATATGGCAGTTTTAATGCAAGTCAGTAAAAGTTACATTTTAATTTCAAGTACAGTCTTGTGCTATTTGAGCCAATACTTTGTCAAGCACTTTGTGACAATATACTATAATAGTTACTAATTCCTCTTTTTTTCTCTATGTACTTTAGCCACCAGGTACAATCTATGGTCATCCATGACGCTGCATATATGGACCTAGTTCCTGATATACAATTTGTTGCAGAGAATAGGCATCTCAATCCATTTTGTGTATTTGAAATTAATTTATTACCAGATTCTTGGACTACTGTATAGTGGTGATAATACATTTTGCCCTAATCCATCATAAAGTCAATAAAATTACCTATTTAACACTAATTTATCAACTAATAATGTGTACTACAAATGGAATAGAAGTGTCAGTACCTGCTCATCCAAACCCACTGGGATGGTAAATGTTTTGGGGGACTAATGAGTGACTTTTTTCTTTTTTTTTTATTATATCTTGCATTGAGATGAGCCAAGAAAGGGGAACTATGAACCACAGATACTGAAGTGTCTAGCAATGCAGCATGATAGAAAAATATAAATCAATCTGAATAATCAGTACAAAAGCAATTTCTAGCCCTTGAGCAGCTGTCCAAGGTCCTGACTGTGGTTCATGCAATCTGCTGTTCAATGTTCTGCAGTTAATCACAGATTGTGAGATATTGGAAAAGGTACCCTCACATATGAAACAAATTTATGACTTATACAATATACATAAGATTAAACCACAACAATTTTGACAATGATAATGGGTTGTGTAGACTAGAGGGTGAGAAAGAACATGGTCAACACAATATTTTAATTTCAAGACACAGCAAATAGTGCTCTGTTGGTACTAAATTAGGGCCCTATTTGATTGTCCAAATCGTAATTACATGAGCCCATAATGGAGCCCATAAATGTTACTGATATTCAATTGGCTACATTTAGCTACTCGCATTCGATTTGCGAGTTACAGGCTCAAAATCACTTTCGTTGTCAAAAACGTATCTCCGTCCTATCTGCTCCTTTGATGTTTCAAGCCTGCAAATGTTACCAGTGCTAAAGACGCAAAATCCAACAAGCCCAATGACACTAGATAGGTCCCACAAGTGGGTAAAACACCCGTTCGTATAGCTGCAAAAGCAAATAAACACACTACTTCACTTAAAAATATTGGGAAAGCAATGAAAGTCATTATAACTAATTGCACAACAGTCTCAAGCTTGCAGTTGTAATAAAAAATATTTATTTTAAGTTTTTTTTTCCATGTTATATTGATTCTGGGAATCAAGGAGTTAATACATATCATGGAACCCACATGGACTAGAACAGTTGCCATATTGATTTTTATTGATTTCTACATTTCTGGATTGCGAGTCCGATTGCAAATCGTACATCTAATATCTAATTGATTGTAGTTTAAGCTCCATGTTTTACTGACGTCATGATGATGGTCTCATTTACTATTGGCTCTGTCTAAAATGTAACTTATGGGCTTGCTTAGTTCATGGTTTGCATGTGGTGGCTGTGAGCCTGTAATTGCAGGCTTGAGCCAATTGAATACGTCTAGATATGTAGAAAATGTGTAACCCGCAGCCAAAATGTTGGATTCCATGTAACTACGGGCTTGCAATTATAAAGGGCCCTTAGTCTGTAGTGAGAAAGTAATCTCAACGTAGAAGGAGATGGAAAACGAATCAAACAATGCAGCAAAGCAGTATATCTCTTTTAATATGGAGCATAGAATACACTTGTGCATGATCTAAATGATAAAGTAATGTAATGTATACATTTTTGTGATTTTAAATGACATATTATTAAACAAAACAAAAACAAAAAATATAAAAGGGACATGGAACATATTTTTAAAGAGCATGCTTTAAACATTACCTATGTTGTGTCTGACATGAAAAAACCCGTTAACACACCCATTGAAACTAACAAAAAGTGCACAGAGCATATATGTGTTTGCAGTTTTAATTGCCAGACATATATGGGGCAAACATCTATATTACTGGTCATTGTATGACAGAAGCAAACAGTTAACATTTGAATCAGTTTTTTTTTTTTTGCTTTGAAATTATCATTTAAAAAAAAAAAAAAACTCTCAATGACCCTTGATCAAGTATCCTCCTCCAGATGCAGCAAAAATGTTATATTATATTCAGTGTTTATTAATAACATAATTATTATCATGACATCAAAACAAGGGGAAAGAAGGGCACCTCACCTCATACCACCATAGGATAGGGATGAACGCTTTCTTGCAAATGGCCTGGGCAAATCCCCTGTACGCAAGCAACAGAGACCTTAGCTAACTGAATCTTACATCACGTGTCCTCTTCATCTCACAATTTCAACACATAACATATAGCCCACTTCTAAATACAGGGGCCCTCATTCAACTGCAATTTGGCCAATTGAATAGGGGTCTAAATAAGCACATAACATATTTTTTTAAAGAAGTTTTTACTTATTAAACATCTATCCAAAAGCAATGTTTTCAATAACTAAAAACTTATTTAAAAAAAATATGTTATGTGCTTATTTAGAGCACTATTCAATTGGCCAAATCGCAATTGAATGAGGTGCAGGGTGTGCATGGTCTCATAGGAACCCATAAGTGGCAACATTCTGCAGCATGCTGCTTGAGGGTGGTCATTGACAGGCTAAATTAAAACACTGCACTTAAATCTGTGTATTCACTAACTATATGAGCTACAGAGGGCAGACCCAAAGGAATTGAATTATTTTAAGCAGAAAAAAATAAGCACCTTTAAGCACTTCTTAGAAAAATAAAGTCCATAAAAGTAAATAGATACACAGGGATATTATATACCCAGTGAAATCCAGAGGGGAAGACACCAGTTAGGAACTATTTGTAAGCTTTGAAGCAGAAAAAACTGAGCTATTAAGGATATCTTTATGAAATAAAGTACACAAAAGTGAATAGATACCAAGGTATATTATATTCCTATTCTAATCCAGAAAACTTCCATGTCCCTTTGATACTTTTCCCATGGACTGTGTCCACATTTAGGATACATATCTGCAAATAAATTATTTTCACCAATTTGAAACTTTTTAAGAATTAATCTCTCCAAACATCCATTTAAAGAACCACTGACATGTCATTTACATTATGCTATAACTTGACTTGATAATGTGAAATAGGTTTTTACACAGTTTGACATTAATAATTACAAATGTTCTAACAACTGTATAAAAGTATTTTATACCTGGGAGAAGTGGAGGAACTATTACAGAAAATATCTCTGGGTTGCTTTGTTTAGTCTTTCAGTAAAATCTGACTCTCTGTGACTGCCACAAACCCCTTTTTCTCAGCCTGGGTGTTGGCCCATTGAGCTCATCAAAGGACAGACAGCTTGGCTTCAGTCACTGAATTATGTACATAAACACCTCCATTGTATTTTTAAACTGCTCTGGCCCATTGTCAGCAAATTAAGTTAATCATGTCTGATATGTGCTAGAGACGGCAGGATGTGTATTGGAGGTTAATCCTATTGATCTCAGGAAGCTGGACCCCATGTGGAGTTTATCTCTTGTGTTTGTCTGCCACCCCCTCCCATTGTTACATTGTGTACATATCCCCTATAAATACTGCTGTGAGTTAAAAAATAAAACTGTTCACTGAGAGACATATATAAATTGTATGGTCTCTTTATTTTGTTCCTGTTCTCCTGGATGGCTGCAATACTGAACATATCTCCACCCTACAAGTAACCAGTTCTGGTCACTACCACAGGAAGGTTATTGTGACTCCTGGAAGCACTGATCCCTGATGGAAAGACCCTGATACAGAAGCCAGATAGCAGGGTGCTGGTGCAGAGATTTCAAAGAACCCAACGGTCCTTGTGAGTAGATAACCTGTAGTCTATAACAGATGGCCCTTGGCCTGTTCAGCCCCTGCTCTTGGATCGTCACAGTGACCTTATGGATCGCAACACACCAGGCACATCTGTCAGCCACTGCCTCTTTAGCTCCCTCAAGCTCATGCTCATCTATAAATCTCCGCCTCTGCTGTCCCCTGCTTCGTTAACCTTGTGTTAAACATCCTCTTCAAATAGAG
The DNA here is from genome assembly GCA_027410445.1 of Discoglossus pictus. NCBI lineage: Eukaryota > Metazoa > Chordata > Amphibia > Anura > Alytidae > Discoglossus > Discoglossus pictus. The sequence goes on from CM050163.1 coordinate 34,642,416, forward strand.
CTTTCATAACAGATCTCCATGACAAAGAGGGTGCCATTGGATAACCCTGTCACTCAAGCGACAGATGGAATCCTTTTCTTTCAAATACATTTGCATTCCAGTCTTGCATAGCTGCCATTGTTGTTATTTTGTTGTTTTGAATGAGAAGATTATACCAACCCACAGTGAAGATCACCAATCTAACAAAATGAATGGAATGTACTCACCCATTAGACATGTACATATCTGATCAATCACTGTCCATGGCCTGACTGGACTGTTGGGGACTGTGACCTGGGCCTGGGCTGGCAAGAGTTACCCTTTATTTTTAATATGGTTATCTGTTTTGTTGCTTATGGTTTTAAAATGACATCTGTATTGCATGTAATATAATTATGTTACAGTGTTGATATGGGGAATTACATACCACCAAAGAACCATTTTTAGCTGTCTGTAAGGGGGTCATAGTACCATTTGAGTGGCAAGTGTGTTTCTGTCCCTGAGGATCATGAATAAAGCACTGTTAGCTTGTGGTCACTCACCTGGCCCCACCTGAGCAAACGCAGGATGGCCTCACATAAGCACTACACAAAGATCAAGGGGATTTTAAGTGCCATCCACTGCTATTGTCGGGTGGGTCCTGGAGAGCAGGTTTAATCTTCAGAAGATCCATGTACACATAGACATGTCTAGGCTATTACAAAGTATGACCAGGAGTAAACTGTGAAAACACTGGATCTGAGGTCAGATGGCAAGCACAGAGGTCACACAAGCACACAGAGTCAGATGGCACCTACACAAAGGGGAAATTATCCTAAGTTCATTACCAGATAAGGGCCCTTGAGAAGTTATCTACATGACCCACTGCAGAGAAAACATGACATCATTTCATATACATGTTTCCCCCACATTGGGTAGTCACCATTGGTAGATCATTTGTCTACTGAAGGATGGGGCTTACTGTGATTGACCAACCTGTAACCAGAAAACTGTATATATGTTGCTAGTTCTCAATAAAGGTGGCAGTTTTTGAACTTACATAATCAAAGTGTCATATTGTGATTTAATCCTAATATTCTAAGGGGTTGTATGGTGTATCCAGTGGTTGTGAATAGTCACAGTCGTTGACTATTGTGTTCCTGATATCCTGGTCTGCTGAAACAAGCTCCTGGGGTGTGGTTCTGGTCCATCTTCTGCTATCAGAGGTGTGAAAGGACGGCAGGGGAAGGATGGAGCGTGTGAGCTTGCAAACACTTCTAGTATAAGTGCAGTTCTAGTATAAGTGTAGGAGTTTAAATAAACGGAGGTTGTTCAAAGAAAAGGATAACACATTGTAGTGCTTTATACAATCCCCCCCCCCCAACTGTAATAAGTAATTATGAGTCAGTTCAGTGACAACCTCACTCAGTGTGAATCCTGTCACAATGTATGCTGGAACATCTGATCCAGAGTCCATACCTCTGTGAGAGGTGTGAGCATGTTGCCTATCTTGAAACTTAAATTGGAGAACTGTAGAGGAGAATTGCAGCACTTAGTGATATTGCTCCACTGCAAAGAGAGTTGGTGCGCAGTTTAGATGGGCCTAGCATTGAGGGTGGAGATGCGGCTAGTGAGGGTGACAGGGTGGTAGCAAGGTTAAAGTTACAAGGGGAAGCAGGCAGAACAGTAGGAGGAGGCGGGCCAGTTCTGAGTTGGCACACACCAACAGATTTGCCAGATTGAGTGAAACTGATGGGGATGTCAATTCAGTAAAGGCAATGCCAGAGAGTGATGTTCCCTCTATCCATAGCACTGTAAATGCAAATATAAACACACTACTGTTCTTATAAGTAAAGGGAAAGTGATGTTGGGTATTAAAATTAATAGCACAACATTCTCAAGCTTGCAAAACTGCAATATAAAAACTTTTTTAATGTTTAATTTCCGTGTTTTATCGATCCTGGCAATCCATATGTTAATACATATAATAGAACTCAAAGTGAAATTAAAAGGAAACGATCAGTAGGACATTTCCTGAGAATACATCATTAATTCCTAATCAATTAGTAGTATAGATTGCTATGTTGCAAAGGAAATCCTATAGATTAACTTACATATGGACAATGTGTTAGTGGATGGCGCTGCGCACTCACTCAAGGTAGTGTAAATTGTAACTGATTGAGGTATGGAGGAAAGAATAGTACACCTTTAATTCCCTGAGAGGGTTAAACCTCATTCAGTGCAACCAAGTGGTGGTAAGGACAAAAAAAGATCACAGATAATAGTTAAATAAAAATTAACCTTTATTGGTATATTAAATCATGTATATGGATCACTATGTTTATAAAAACAGATGTATATGATAATAAGTTGTCTCAGACTAGGCAACTGGGGGAATTTTTAAACTAGTAGGTGGGGGTGACTTGATAGAAGTAATGGGGTAGAAAGTATAGAAGGGGTAAGAAACCAACTCCTAGTCAAGGAGGAGGAGATGGGGGAGGGTTGGTATTATCAATTGTTAAGTAAGTCAAGTACAAAAAACTAATAGTCTGGCTAAAATAGAAAATGAAAATGTCGGGACCGGGCATATGCGCGTCACGTCATTAGCATTGGCCAAGTCCCGACACAGCCGGAAGAGGCGCGTAGGAGCAGTTGATGGAAGGTAAGTGAGGGGAAAGGGAGAGGGAGAGGTAATTAGAGAGGTGTCAAGTGCGGAGGGGGGTTGAGGAGGAAGGATGAGGTGGGGGGTTGAGGATAAGGAGGGGTTGCGGTGGGGGTTGAGGATAAGGAGGGGGGTTGAGGAGGGAGGTTGAGGAGGGAGGTTCAGGAGGGAGGTTGAGGATAGAGGATGAGGAGGGAGGATGAGGAGGGGGGTTGAGGATGAGAAGGGAGGATGCGGAGGGCTGATGAGGAGGGGGTTGAGAAGGAAGGATGAGGAGGATGAGACATGGGGGAAAGAGACACAGGGGGAAAAAGAAACACAGGGGAGGGAGAGGGGGGATGAGACACAGGGGAGGGAGAGGGGGAAGAGACACAGGGGAGGGAGAGGGGGAAGAGACAAAGGGGAGGGAGGGGAGAGACACAGGGGAGGGAGAGGGGAGGAGAGAAACAGGGAAGGGAGATGGGGGAAGAGACACAGGGGAGAGAGAGGAGAGACACAAGAAAGGGGCACAGAGGGCACACGAGGAACACAGAGGGCAGCACATTTCCCACCCTCGGCTTATACTCGAGTCACTACGTTTCCCCAGTATTTTGTGGTAAAATAGGTGCCTCAGCTTACACTCAGGTCGGCTTCTACTCGAGTATATACGGTACTTATTCCTTTTAAAATTATTTTGTTGCTACCATTATGTATGTGAAATATTAGTATATAATAAACAAGGAACTAATGTACATGAAAAATAAATGTTCACTGTTTGATACCATGTTCTGCGACTTGTACATTTTGACTTTAAGGTGTATTAAATAAAAAAGTAAGACTATTAAATGTTCAGTGGGAATTGTGTGGCAATTATTACTCTTCAGTTTAACATTTCACATCTCACAGATGATCATATAAAGCGTTAGGTTCACCCTGTGCCCTATTGTCACTAGGACACTACAGCATTATCCTGAACCAGCAGAAGGCTAAGGATGCTGAGTCAGACGAGCTCCATAGATTTACAAAGAGATTCATGTTACTGCTGTAATAACTGACATAACTGATACCAGCAATCAGTAAAACTAGTGAGTACTGACATGAATCCTTCATCCCCCTCCTGGTGTTAGTTCCCAACAAAACACGATTCACTAAAAACAGCACCTTTGGACAATGTATGTATCTTTGGAAAGGTCAACATCAGGACCTGCCCAGACTGTCTTCTTTCTCATTAGATTTATCAACAATACTAAGAAGACTGACAGATGAGATTCCATCTAATGAGTATTAGTTTGGCTGCTATTTTCAGTTTAAGTTCTCTCACAAATGATTGACCTTTTTTAAATATCAAAATACTGAAAAGTTGTACATTGTTATGTACATATGAAACCTGGAACACTAATGTGGACTTTTATAACATTTGATTAGAAAAATAAAACCCAAACAGTTTATTTAAAGGGTTTTTAAAAAAATAAACAAAAAATACTTTAAAAAAATAATATATATTGTATAACATTTATTTTAAGTGGCAACATTCCAATATTATATATAACAAGGGTGGGCAAGTCCGGGCCTGGAGAGCCCCAAACAGGCCTGTATTTGAGGATATCCTTTCTGTGCACAGGATGACTGAAGAAGCAATTCACTCATCTATAGGCAGCAGGAATATCCTCAAATACTGGCCTGTGTGAGGTTATCCAGGCCCAAACTTGCCCACCCCTAGTATATAACATAGTAGAAGTGATTTCAGTTATCGTAGTTAGCAACTTTATAGTTATAGTGATTTGCTATATTTCCCATTACAATGTATTGCAGCATTCACTTACATATTAAAAATCATTTAGAATTTTTATACATATCATTGGTTCAAATCCTTTGACTTTATCTTTTATTTATTCACAAATTATGGGATAATATTTTATTTTTCTGTCCCCCCCTCCATCTCTCCCCCCCCCTATCCCGACCCTGTGTCTCTTCCCCCCCCTACCTACCCTGTGACTCCTTTCCCCCTCTGCCTCCCCTGTGTCTTCTTTCCCTATCTCTCTCCCCTGTATCTCTCCCCCCTCCCCTGTGTCTCTTCCCCCCTTTCCCTCCCCTGTGTCTCCTTCCCCTCATCTCCCTCCCCTGTGTCTCCTTTCCCCCTCTCTTCCTACCCTGTGTATCTCCCCCTCTCCCTCCTCTGTGTCTCTACCCACCTCTCTTTCACCCCTCTCCTTCACCTGTGTCTCTTTCCCCCCTCTCTCTCCCCTGTACCTCTCCCCCCTCCCCTGTGTCTCTTCCCCCCTTTCCCTCCCCTGTGTCTCCTTCCCCTCATCTCCCTCCCCTGTGTCTCCTTTCCCCCTCTCTTCCTCCCCTGTGTATCTCCCCCTCTCCCTCCTCTGTGTCTCTACCCACCTCTCTTTCACCCCTCTCCTTCACCTGTGTCTCTTTCCCCCCTCTCACTCCCCTGTGTCTCTTTCACCCTCTCCCTCCCCTGTGTCCCTTCCCCCTCCCTCCACTGTTTCCTTTCCCCCTCTCCTTTCCGTGCGTCTCTCTCCCCCTCCCTCCCCTGTGTCTCTCCCCCATCCCTCCCCTATATCTCTTCCCCCATTCTTCCTCCTCTATGTCTCCCCGTCCCTCCCCTGTGTCTCTTTCCATCTGTGTCTCTTTTACCTGTGTCTCCTTCCACCCCTTCTTCCTCCCCTGTGTCTCCTTCCCCTCCTCGCCATCCCCTGTGTCTCCTCCGCCCCTGTGTCTTCTTTCCCATCACCCTCCCCTTTTCACTGTGCAATGCGCATTGTGCAGTGAGTACTGCCAGTTTGTGTGTAAGGCCTGTAACTTGCAATTACAACAACTATATATGTGATTTATTATATTTATTTTTTAAACTAAACTTAACTCAATAGACTTAAAACATGGAAAAACTCTTAGTAGCATTTTTGACCACGGCACCAACTTGATCCACAGTGGATATGAGTACAAACATGCATATCACATATAATTGTTGTCAAACTGTGATTCGTCGTCACGCTTGCGACAAATCGCAAATTGTCAAACTGCTGAAAATTTAGCCCACATGCGCATAGCGTGCCATAATGCGCATTGCATGCCAGAGAGAAAGAGGAGGAGGAGGATGAGGAGGGGAGACACACAGAGAAGGAGGGGGAAGACTCAGAGGGGAGGGGTGGGAGAGGAGGAGGGTAGACACACAGGGAAGAGGGGAAGAGAGGCATGGGGAGGGGGAGACACAGGGGTAGGAGAGGAGGGGGGCAGACACATAGGGGAGGGAGAGGAGGGGGAAGAGACAAAGGGGAGGGGGAGACACACTGGGGTGGGAGAGGAGGGGGGAAAGACACAGGGCAGGCAGAGGAGTGGGGAGAAACACAGGGCAATGAGAGGAGGGGGAAGAGACACAGGGGAGGGGAGAGACACACAGGGTTGGGAGAGGATGGGGTAGACACAAAGGGGAGGGGGGAGAGACACAGGGGAATGAGAGGGAGAGAGACACAGGGGAGTGAGAGGAGGGCGGAGACACAAAGGAGTGAGAGGAGGGGGGAGAGACACAGGGGAGGGAGAGGAGGGGGAAGAGGGACAGGGGGGGGGAGACACAGGGGTAGGAGAGGGGGAGGCAGACACATAGGGGAGGGAGAGTAGGGGGAAGAGACATAGGGGAATGAGAGGGGGAGAGACACAGAGGAGGGGGAGACTCAGAGGAGGGGGGAGACACAGGGGAGTGAGAGGAGGGGGGGATGAGAGGAGTGGGGGAGAGAGGAGTGGGGGAGAGACATAGGGGAGTGAGAGGAGGGGGAGAGACACAAAGGAGTGAGAGGAGGGGGGAGAGACACAGGGGAGGGAGAGGAGTGGGAAGAGGGACAGGGGAGGGGGGAGACACAGGGGTAGGAGAGGAGGGGGGCAGACAAATAGGGGAGGGAGAGTAAGCGGAAGAGACATAGGGGAATGAGAGGCGGAGAGACACATAGGAGGGGGGAGACACAGGGGAGTGAGAGGAGGGGGAATAGACACAGAGGAGGAGGGGGGAGACACACAGGGGAGGGAGAGGAGGGGAGAAGAGACAAAGGTGAGGGTGAGACACACGGGTGGAAGAGGAGGGGGGAGAAACACAGGGGAGGGAGAGGAGGGGGAAGAGACACAAGGGAGGGGGAGACACACAGGGTGGGAGAGGAGGAGGGTAGACACACAGGGAAGGGGGGAAGAGAGGCATGGGGAGGGGGAGACACAGGGGTAGGAGAGGAGGGGGCAGACACACAGGGGTGGGAGAGGAGGGGGGAAAGACACAGGGCACGCAGAGGAGTGGGGAGAGACACAGGGCAGGGAGATGAGGGGGAAGAGACACAGGGGAGGGGGGAGACACACCGGGGTGGGAGAATAGGGGGTAGACACAAAGGGGAGGGGGGAGAGACACAGGGGAATGAGAGGGGGGAGAGACACAGGGGAGTGAGAGGAAGGGTAAGGAGAGACACAAAGGAGTGAGAGGAGGGGGAAAGACACAGAGGAGTGAGAGGAGGGGGAAAGACACAGAGGAGTGAGAGGAGGGGGTGAGACATAGGGGAGTGAGAGGAGGGGGTGAGACATAGGGGAGTGAGAGTAGGGGGGGAGAGACACAAAGGAGTGAGGGGAGAGACACAGGGAAGGGAGTGAAGGGGGGAAGAGACACAGGGGAGTGGGGGGGCACAGGGGTCGGAGAGGAGGGGGAAGACACAAAGGGGTGGGGGAAGAGACACAGGGGAATGAGAGGGGGAGAGACACAGGAGGAGGGGAGAGACACAGAGGAGGGGGGAGGCACAGGGGAGTGAGAGGAGGGGGGGAAGAGAGGAGTGGGGGAGAGAGGAGTGGGGGAGAGACACAGAGGAGTGAGAGGAGGGGGGGAGACACAAAGGAGTGAGAGGAGGGGGGAGAGACACAGGGGAGGGAGAGGAGGGGGAAGAGGGACAGGGGAGGGGGAGACACAGGGGTAGGAGAGGAGGGGGGCAGACACATAGGGGAGGGAGAGTAGGGGGAAGAGACATAGGGGAATGAGAGGGGGAGAGACACAGAGGATGGGGAGACACAGAGGAGGGGGGAGACACAGGGGAGTAAGAGGAGGGGGGAGAGAGGAGTGGGGGAGAGACACAGGGGAGTGAGAGGAGGGGGAGAGACACAAAGGAGTGAGAGGAGGGGGGAGAGACACAGGGGAGGGAGAGGAGGGGGAAGAGGGACAGGGGAGGGGGGAGACACAGGGGTAGGAGAGGAGGGGGGCAGACACATAGGGGAGGGAGAGTAGGGGGAAGAGACATAGGGGAATGAGAGGGGGAGAGACACAGAGGAGGGGGAGACACAGAGGAGGGGGGAGACACAGGGGAGTGAGAGGAGGGGGAATAGACACAGAGGAGGAGGGGGGAGACACACAGGGGAGGGAGAGGAGGGAAGAAGAGACAAAGGTGAGGGGGAGACACACAGGGGTGGCAGAGGACGGGGGAGAAACACAGGGGAGGGAAATGGGGGGAACAGACACAAGGGAGGGGGAAGAGACATGGCCGAAAGAGACACAGGGGGAAAAGAGACACAGGGGAGGGAGAGGAGGGCAAGTGACACAGGGGAGGGACAGGTGGGGAAAGAGACACGGGGTACAGGGGGAAAAGACATGGGGGAGATGGAGTAAAAACACAAGGGGGGAAGGAGACACAAGGAAGGGAGAGGAGGTGGGAAATGAGACACAAGGGAGGAAGTAGACAGGGGGAGACTCACAATAAGCGCGAGGCCCGTGATGAGCGCCGAAGGTGCTCATCGCAAGGCCAGTAAAGTAGAGGGGGAGAGGCTCCCATTGTGTGGCAAACAGCATTGCCAGGATTCACATTATATTGCCGCCATTTTTGATGGGCAAGTTGCTAGTCACATATAATAGTTGTCAAACTGCGAGAAGTCGTCATGCTTTGCGTGGTGCGTACGAGTTAGGAGATGAGCGTCGCAAGCCGTTAACGCGTAGCAATAAAACTCGCTTAAGGCAATAAAACTTGCAGCACAAAGGCAATGAGCGCCGAAGGAGCTCATTGCCTGCTCGTCTCGCAAAGCGAGGCGAGCAGTGAAGGCAATGAAACACGCAGGACTTAGCCAACATAACACTTAGTAAATGCGGGATCGACTTAGCCTCCAAGCACTTGACAAACGCAGGACTTTGAAAAAAAATATGAGACACGGGACTTTGAGAAAAAACAATACGCAAAACAATGCCAAACGCATAGTACTTTCACACAGGAACAAACAAACTAGAAAATACAGTATTATAAATGACTTGCGAGCCGCGTAACACAATAATAACATTAAGAATCTACAATGGCGCTTTACACAACTAAACCAACGGATTTACCTTGCGCACACAGCCTATTTCTAATGCACAGTTGGGACATCCATTACACTTTATCATCAGGGCACCAACACTCAAACTGTACATTGTATGCTGCTGGAAAATATAAAAAGATTGTTAGCTCTTCAGGCTATTGATTCCTGGATATATTCATTACAAATAGGTAAAGTATATTAAATGTATTCAAGAACTAATTAATTCATTATTACTTAACTAAATATAGATAAATATATCTCTCTTTATAATGAGTGACAAGGTGCTCAGAGGAGCAAAAGTATACAAGAGGAGAAGCTCGCAATGAGCGCCGAAGGTCCTCAGAGTACATAAAACTTTACATTGTGTCAAACAGCATTGCCATGGCTTCAAATTTTATTGCCCCGTCATTTTTTACGCGCAAGTACATATCTAAAACAGAATGAGTCTCAGTTACAGCCTTATTAGCTATATAAGCTGTTATGGGAGGGCGTCAAGGGTTATACAAATAATACATAAAAATGCTGATATCTAAGCCTCTACCAGCTGATGCAGAGCACATTTAAGTGATTTTAGTGTCCCTTTAAATTCAAGCATTCATTGTTATGTGCTCCTGCAGCTGTTTCATAACAAGTATCTATATTATAAAGTTATTAAAGCTTTCTTTTTCAGGATATTCATAAAAGAACATGTCTTTCTTGCATCTGAAAATATGCACTTGATAATGTTTCATGGTTTGATTCTTTTTTATTTCAAGTTTCTGAAGCAGAATAAACTGCCTTTAAATTATAATTGCTCTTGGAATTTTGAACCTGGCTCTGTGCATAGAGGCATTTCCTATTAGTCTCAAGGAGCCTTAATTCTTTATATAAAACAAGTGTTGTAACATTTAAAACATGTTAACATGTTATGCTATATGTTGTGTTATAGTGACAAAGTTAATGTTTTATATCATACATGTTCTTGGACAATGCATATGTATAAAGAACCAGTGTAGTTTGGGGGAAAATACTTCATGTTTATAAAGTATGTAAGATTACATCATTAGTATTTGTTTTTAGAATAAAACTTTTTTTTCAGAAAATCTTAGCAGACTTTTACAGAAAGTTTTAATAGAATTTATAGTGTATATGCTTTGATCTGCTTCCTGTCCAGTGCAAGAGTGGGCAGCTAAAAAACATGGAAAGCAGGATACGCACTTTGTAGCGCAGCTGCCCGTTTCTGAGCATGTGTGGCACCTCTAACTCACTGATAAATAGAAACATACTATGGCTACCACATCTATTAAACTTCCTTATAAGACTTCTTGGGAAGTCGAACTTAGTATTACCTTAGACGACTCAAAATGGAGCAAAATGTACAGAAACGCAGCAAATTCCTCCCTGAAAGTAATTTTGAGAGAGAATGCCTATAAAACTATTATGAGATGGTGTCTCACCCCAGCCAGATTCAACTCACAAAGTCGTCCTTGTACGGCAATTGCTTCAGTAGTTGTAATGCCACAAGAACACTGAGACGTATGCTGTGGGATTGCCCTAAAATAGATCATATTTGGATTGAAACATGATATTTTAGAACAGTTGTGGGGAGTCTGGGTTCCTTAAAAGCCAGGGGAAGCCCTATTAAGCACCCTATTCCAGGTCTCTCAAAGGAAGCTCAATTTCTGTCAAACCAGTTTGTTTTTTTAGCCTCCAGAATCGTCCTTGACAAAAACTTAAAGGCAACTACTCCTGCTTTTGGAGAAGTCTTGAGGAAAATTAAATCTATTTATTTGATGAGCATGATATCAGCGGAGCTTGATGTAAATAATAAAAGATGGGCTCCCAGTTGGGATGCTTGGACCTTGCAAATTGTCTGTCAGTAAGAGCCGCAAAAACATTCTACATTAGTCAGAGGCTGGATATCCTTCCCCTGCCGGTGCTTCATACTGCAGGGCCGTCAGTGAAAGGATATCCAGCCTCTGACTAATGGAAACAGGCCCACGGAGCTCAGTGCACAAGTAAGAGGAGGGGGCTGAAGGGAGTTGTGGGTCTGCTGGGGGGTTGTGGGTCTGCTGGGGGCTGAATGGGGCTGCTGGGGGGTTGTAGGTCTGCTGGGGGCTGCTGGTGGGATGGAATGTCGCTGCTGGGGGTTGTGGGTCTGCTGGTGGCTGTATGGTGGGGCTTGGGGGCTGAATGGTGCTGCTGGGGTGTCAATGGTGTTACTGGGGAATGAATGGTGTTGCTAGGTGTGAATGTTGCTGCTGGGGGTGAATGGGGCTGCTGGGGGTGAATGGGGCTGCTGGGGGTGAATGGGGCTGCTGGGGGTGAATGGGGCTGCTGTTGCTGTGGGGTTGTGGGGCTGCTAGGGGATGAATGGTGTTGCTGGGGGAGTTGTGGGGCTGAATGGTGCTGCTGGGGGGTTGTGGGTTGAATGAGGCTGCTGGGGGTGAATGAGACTGCTGGGGACTGAATGGTGCTGCTGGGGGTGAATGGTGCTGCTGGGGGTGAATGGTGCTGCTGGGGGTGAATGGTGCTGCTGTTGCTGGGGGGTTGTGGGGCTGCTAGGGGATGAATGGTGTTGCTAGTGGAGTTGTGGGGCTGAATGGTGCTGCTGGGGGTGTGTGGGTTGAATGAGGCTGCTGTGGGTGAATAGGGCTGCTGGGGGGAGTTGGGAGCTGAAAGGTGCTGCTGGGGGCTGAATAGTGCTGCTGGAGGCTAAATGGTGCTGCTGGAGGCTGAATAGTGCTGCTGGAGGCTGAATAGTGCTGCTGGGGGCTGAATAGTGCTGCTGGGGGCTGAATAGTGCTGCTGGGGGCTGAATAGTGCTGCTGGGGGCTGAATAGTGCTGCTGGGGGCTGTATAGTGCTGCTGGGGGCTAAATATTGCTGCTGGGGGTGAATGGTGTTGCCCGGGAGTGTGGTTGCGGGGCTGCTGGGGGGGATGGGGGCTGAATAGTGCTGTTGGGGGGAATGGTGTTGCTGGGGGGGGGGCTGACTGGGGCACTTGGGGAGTGAATGGTGTTGCTGGTGGAATTGTGGGGCTAAATGGTGCTGCTGGGGGGAGTGAATGATGCTACTGGGGGGTTGTGGGCTGAAAGGTCATGTTGGGGGGCTGGGAGCTGAATAGTGCTGATGGAGCTGAATTGTGTTGCTGGCAGTAAATGGAGCTGCTGGGGATAAACGGTGTTACTGGGGGAGGGGGGTTGGGGGCTGAATGGGGCTCCTGCAGGGGGGTGAATGGTGTTGCTGGGTGGGGGGCTAACTGGGCTCCTGGGGGTTAATAGTGTTGCTGGTGGAATTGTGGGGCTAAATGATGCTGCTGGGGGAAGTGAATTATGCTACTGGGGGTTGTGGGCTGAAAGGTGCAGTTGGGGGGGGGGGTGTTGGGGTCTGAATAGTGTTGCTGGTGTCTGAATGGTGTTGCTGATGGTGAATGGTGCTGCTGGGGGTTTGTGAGCTGAAAGGTGCTGCTGGGGGGGGGGGGGGGGGTCCACTGCAGTGCAGAAGAGGCACATGCTAACATAAAATATTTTTTACAAGAAAACTTGTACCTGTCCTTTTTATGTTAGCCACTGTTGAAGCACGCCACCGCCAACTCTTGAAATGAAAGGACCCCACTCACTCCCATTCCTGGGTCTCTATCCTTATTCACAGACTTATCCTTCCCTTCACCTAGCTGTCTATATCCTCTCTCTCTTGTCTCTCTCCCCTCACACTGTCTCTCTCTGTCCCTCTCCCTAGTCTCTCTCAGTCATAGTCTCTCTCCCATTCCTGGCTGTCTAACCATCTTCACACACAGTGATATCCTCTCCAGTCCCTCATGTCTCTCTGCACCTCTCGCAGTCCCAGTATCCTTGTGTCTCTCCTCAAGTCTCTCTTAGCCCTTTTTCTCCTGGCTCTCTCGGGCCCTGGTTTCTCTCTCAGGCCTAGGGGTCTCTCACCTTCTTCACAGACAGTGATATGTTCTCCAGTATCCGGTCCTTTACCTCCCCGGGCAGTCGGCAGTGGTGCACTTCAACAGCGACGAATACAAAACAGGATAGGTCTGAAGAAAACTTAGTATATATATATGAAGCTTTGAAGCTCTACCTATACTTTTATCTGCAGTTCCCTCACTGCTCTGCTCTGCAGTTCATAATATAGTCCAAAACACAGGCCTGCACACTTATCTGTTTTAGAGTCCACTCCCTTTAGGATCTGCACTCCATCTGCAGGGGAGCTGTGTCTCTTTGACCTCTCCGATCATGCTGGACACTCTTCTCAATGTCTCTCAAAAGAGCTGGTTGTACACTGCCGGGCAGCCAGACTGGCTTTCCAGGTCTCCCTGACCTCTCTCTCGCCACACAGAGCTGTCTCAGGCTTCCTATTCACAGGTTCCACACTTCCAAACAATCCTCCAACTGAAGGTAGCCGGCCTTGATTGCAGCCACACCCCTGCCTTTTGAGCAGGTTATTAACTCTCTCACTCCTGGGGAATAGTCTTGAAGAGCTCTCTTCTGACCCCTGGTGGCACTTCACCACATATCCCCCACCCCAGCTCGACACCATGGGGTTGAGCGTCCAACGCCGTGAGGCTGTATCCGCAATCCAATGCATCCTCTGTACCATCAGTGTTCTCTTCTGTAACTCCTGCGATCTGCTAGTGATCGTGACCTCTTGGTTCACTATTGCTCTGTGAATCTTCGGAGCCTCAACTTGTATCGTGACATCTCTACCTTCACTCTGCAACATCTGTGACACCTCTGGTCTTCCACCGCTGAGGGTATTCTCCATTGTAGGAATTTTGGCTGCTTTCCACCTTGCACACTTTTCCACTTTATTCATTTGCTCTTTCAACTCACCCATTTGGGTACTTGTGTCTGGCTCAGATAGCAGCTGGTTCCCTGCGGTCGATCTGTACAACTCTTGGTCAATTTCTGTGACCCATTGAGCTTGTCGGGCTCCCTTCAGACCTTTCTTTAGGGTCTCCAATACTCCTTCATTAGGATCATCATCATCATCATCTCCATTTCGCAGCTTACCTTCTTCATTACTGCTTTCTTTGCCGTTCTGCCTGCTGTCATCACTTAAACTTTGAGGGTAGGACACCGGCCCGCCCATCTCTCCGAGTGTTCTGCCCCAGGGACCCTTGAAAAGTACTTCTCGTACTTTGGTATGAGTATGTGTTTCTCCATACAGTCGCATCCCTGGGGGTACATCACAGACATTACAGGTTTCTGTGGCCTTGTCTTTCACTGGATGCATCTTTTCTTTTAGACCCGTCATCTTATCCTCGCAGCTCTGACTTATCCTCTTTATATCTTTAATGCAAGGACTAATGTTCGCCAGTTCACTCTCCAGCTTGGATACTCCCTGCCAGTTCGTGGCTAGAGGGTGTGGTTTTGTCTGTTCAAAGCCACCCCAGCAGCATCTACGCCTCATCTGCAGACCGGGAGCCTGGGACTGGAGCTTCCTCACTTCGGCCTCTTTATGCTTGGAGTTCATTTGCTCCTTTAATTCTCCTGTTAAATGTTCTTTCTTTTCCAGGAGATTATCCACAGCTTTCTCATTCCTTTCAGTTTCACTATGGAACAACAACTTCTGGGCTGTCTTCTTATACACAGACAGTTTACAATCCCACCACTGCCACCATAAATGTGACAGATTCACTGCCACCACTGTGACAGGACACTACCACTCGCGGGGTCAGTGCCCTGTTTTAACCAACTATTCATCTTAATGGAGGAAGGCATAGGAGGCTTTTCATTCCACTCCAGGTTTTTTATTTTGACACAGCCAGCACATGAAAATAACATAAACAGAAAAGAAATGTAGCTTCCTTGCAGCTCTCACTATACACAGTCCCAATACTTGATACTGGCTTCACTCTTTCAGTATTACCTTCTTCAGGGTCTTTCACTTGCCTGTAATCATACGCCTCTCTGTGTCTTTAAATACTTTCACCCTCTTCAGGGGTTTCACTTGCTTGCAATCTCAGGTCCCTCTCTCTCTCTCTTGCCCCTCTAGTTGGAGCAGTCTCTTTCTCCCTCTGCAGCCATTCCCCTACAGGGTAGTCACCTTTCTGGGGTCTCTTTCTGGACTGCACGCTTTTGAGACTCTCATGCTTGGAGCTTGGGGACCAAAAATTTTTTTGCACCGGGGCCTTCCGTTCACTAGCCCTGCCACTGACTCTTAGATTGCAATATTTAACACTCAGCATTTTGAGAACCAATGTGTGGTAAATACTGGTAATACAGTACTAGTTAGGTAATATGCACTGCACATAACATGTAAATTCTACTTTCATGTCTCATAATCTTTATTCATTCTTCCAAAGAAATAAAAATATATTCCAACATGCACTGATATTTTTTTTTTTTACAAAGATTATACAAACTTCTTAGAAGAAAAAAAAAACGTTTTTCTTGTGTCAATCACCAGGGAACAGGTTTCAAGTTTCTCAAACAGAATTAGTTGTTTTGCCTGATTTTTGAAACTGAATATTTTACAAATCCAAGAAACACATTTCTATAAATGTTAAATGCTACAGTGCAATTAAACTCGTCCTTTATCTTTACATGCAGCACTTCTCAGACTGATGAAAGCTTTTCATACTTCTAAGGGTTTCTCCCCTGTAGTGCTGAGAATGAGGTATGAATATATTTTATTTGGGTTTTTTAGAGACAGTAGAGATTGTCGAGCGGCCGCAGTATCCTCAGCACTGAGACAGATTGTGTGTCAGGATGAGTGATGGGAAAGGTTGAAATTGCTCCCTTTCTTCCTTGGGTTCTGGTTTAGTATTTATTGACCTATGCAATGTCTTATGACTCACTGTTACTGAATGTTATGGCTCCTTGATTATGTCTAGAGAGGCCGAGCTGTTAATGAACTGACATTGACTTTATTGGTGTATTGTAACACTAATATATCAACTTGCTTTATAATGGCAGGTACTGATTCCTCTGGTTCCAAACAACTGGTATCATTAGATTTAAAAATACTTAGTGATAACTACAGCGCTCACTACTTGTAGGCAATAGACGCAATAACAAATGGAATCAATTGACACAGTAATTAAAAAAAATATTTTTTGTTAAGTTACTTGACAATTTCTTAAAGGACCATTTTAGTGGTCTCACAAAGCGCTTTCTAAAGAATAGTTAGTTAGGGCTTGATAAAAAAAAAAAACATTTATTAAACTGTGCATTTAAACAAATACTATTTTTTTTTTATTATGCCTCAGGCCATTTAAGCTACAGATCTCTCCACCTTCTGAATGAAGTATTGTGTCAGGAGTGGCGTCACCCTGACACTTTGGCACTTCCTTGAAAGGCAATATTTTATTACCCAATTCATACATTTATACACCCTTAAAACTGCTCTTAAAATTGCCACAATTTCTATTAGCTACTCGCCATCCAATTACGTGTTACCCCCCCACAATCACTACGGGGCAGCCAAAGACGCAAAGCGCTTGTAGGCACTACTTTTTCAACTACTCTCTCCTCCCTTTGTCTCATACTGTCTCTTTTTATCTGTTTCTCTCTATGTCTTTCCCTCTGTCACCCTATGTGCCACTCGCTCTGTGTCTCTATCACTAGGTGTCCCTTTACCTGTCTCTGTCTATCTCTCACTATCATTCTGTTTTGCTCCTTATCTCTCTATGAGTCTTATTGTTTGTCTCTCTGCATACACACTCCACTAGGACCATTAATTTTCTCCTTGATCACCAGCGACTGGGGGTTGAAGGGAATCGGCCCTGAACACTATGGATATTGGTTGTCAGGCTACAGCAGGGAATATTAAAATAGGTTAAATGGCCAAAGAATTTCAAAAGGTTACCAAAATGTTTTAGTTCTTTTCAGAGGCATTGTAACCCCAACATCTGATGGTCATCAGGACACCTTCCAATTCCATCTGCATTGTCCCTCTACATCCTCCATAATCCTTTTTTTCCTGGCCCCTTCTTCCTAAATGAGATAAATGGGTGCCATAGGTCCTGAAGGGATTGGTCTAACTGAATGTGCCTGGCTTATTGGTTCTCTCCTGATTGGCCCTCAGCCCACTATCTGGGCCAACATCAGCCATCCTACTGGCCAATCACAGACCCACAGACTTAGGCCCTCTTGTTATTGGTCACCCCCATTTAGACTGGGAATTAAAAGATGCTTTTTCAAAAGTCATCAAACCAGTTTTTAAAGTTTCTTCTGTTTAACCCTCTATATTTGTACCCTGATTGCCCTAATAAAGTGATACAGCTGTTTTTGTTTATGCACTCGCTCTAGACCCTCCTTATTCAACAGCAATATCTTCCTTCAGTGGGTCTTTAATGGATCATAGTGAGCTGTGTAGCACAGAGAAAACCTTCTTTGGCTGATGATTGGAGGGGCGCCCTGGCACATCTGGAGACCATGTGGTTACAATCTCCCGCCATGTGTTTCTCTGTATCTCTCTTTATGTGTATCATTGTTTCTCTGCATCTTACCTTCTCTCTCTCTCCTCATCTCTGCATCTGTCTCTCCTTGACTCACTTGTCTTCTAGTCTCTCTATCTCAGTCTAAATCTAAATAATGTGCTGGTGTCATGGCTTCTTATATTGTGGACTACTAGTCTGAGGAACAGGGTTACCCTGATGGGACTTGATGTCCCAAAATTCCGACTTTTTCATAAAGTCCCTGTTAATACATTTAACATATACTGGCAATAAAATAGCTGTGAACACATTCAGAATAATTTAATTACCACATTAATTATTTTTTAAACTCAAGTATTTTTTTTTGTATTTACCATCTGTATATTTAAAAAAAACGCTTAATCACATTAACATCATTGACAGCATTTAAATACAACTTTAATTTGCAATTTAATTAATTCTTTTGAAACTACCATCTGTATGTTTAAACGATTCTTAATCATTGTAGTTTATTCAAGATGTAATATTGATTTTCATTAAATGAACTTCTCTCATTATTGACATTAGAATTAAATCTCATCTTTCAATGTTTGTATAGAGATAATTAGAAATGTTGGCACTTTGTATAATAACTTTTTGGGGCATTTTTTAACACACTGATTATTTATACAACTAAAAAAGGTTGTATAAAATTGTTTGAGAGTATATTATTGTGGCTAAATTGTGGCATATATTGAGTGGCTAGTTTACGGAGAGCACTGATTTTTTATTAGGTTAAAATGCAGATTTACTTGTATACTATATTTATGGCCTAATTCAGTTTTTATTGTCCCATTACCCCTCCCACTTTTAATTTGCATCACTGTTGTGTACTTAATAAAGTTTACTATCTAGGACTGGATCATTTTTGCTTAGTAAATATAATAGCCCCCTTCTGGATTGCTACCTTGTCGTGGTAAAGGTTCTTGTATACGTCAATAATGCTGTGAGCTACACCATATAGGGTCACCCAAGATCAGCATGCCACTGGAGAAGGAACTGGATACCATCTCCAGTATATTTGCCAAGAAAACCATATAGATTAGCAGAACCAGAAACACAGGCAGATATGCCTGCCGTGCCGTGTCACTGTGCTCACAGAGAGTGGGACACAACTGAAGGCCTGAACAACAGCAACTACATATATAATTGTAAGATATTTTCCCTAAAATACTTTCCATTTTTTAATAATTTAAACACTTAAAATGTTCCTCTCCATGCAATGTTCTTATAGTATGTGTTGTGATAATAATAATATTGCAATAATATTTACCAACATGCACTTGCCATCTAGTCACTTGATTTCTTGTGGTTAAGAGGTGTCTATCCACCCAAGAGCATTAAAGTGCCATAAATTGAAAAACTAGACAATTTTTGTGCGATAAGATCTCTAGGTTTATCTTTTTACCATGTAGAAGGAAACCCCTGACATGGAGATTCAATACAGTGTACTGTAACACAATGCTTATCTACTTGTGCATTATAACCATTATATTTATACTAGCGACTTGCCCGTCAAAAATGACGGGGCAATACAATTTGAAGCCATGGGAATGCTGTTTGAGACATAATTGAAAGCGTTGTGTAGTGTGAGGACCATCGGCGCTCATTGCGAGGTTGCGATGAGCACCTTTGGCGCTCATTGCGAGCCTGAGGACCTTCGGCCCTCATTGCAAGCCTCTCCTGTCGTGTACTTTTGGTCCTCTGAGAGAGATATCCATTTCTATGTATATGTAGTTAAGTAATAATGAATGATTTCTTAAATCAATTAATATAATTGATATATGCAGCGAGCAATAGGCTGAAGAGCTAACAATCTGTTTGTATTTTGCGTCTGCATACAATATACATTGTGTTAGTGCCCTGCTTATAAAGTGTAATGAATGTTTGAAGTGTGCATTATAAATAGGCTGCGTGCGCGAGGTAAAGCCGTTGGTTTATTGTGTAAAGCAGCATTGTATAGTCGTAATGTTATTAATGTGTTACGCGGCTCGTGAGCATTGTCCGGCTTTTGTAATAGTGTGTTTTGTAGCTTGTAGTGTGATGTGTAAATTGGTACGCGGTTTGCAGTGTTTTGCGCGGTCCGGGGTGGTGTAGCCATGTTTTCATTTTTTCCGCTGACCATTTTTTTCCTCGCTTAGACGCTTGCTTTTTGTGTGGCGGAAATCGTCTAAATTGAGTTAAATTCGCGTTCCACCTCACTCACAGACATCCTGGCTGTTGCCCCATGCTGTCTGTGATGTTTTTGTAACTTTTTGGGGTGTATTTAGTGTTTTCAGGTTTTTTGTTCGGCTGCTAATCTCGTAAATATTTGCGTCTCATATATTTTTTTCTAAGTCCCGTGTCTCGTATATTTTTTTTCACAAGGCTCGCATCAGCGAGCTTTGCGAGGCTCGCAGCGATGAGCGCCTTTGGCTCATCAGCTAAGTCCTACACGTTAACGGCTCGACTCGCTTTGCGAGGCTCACAAGCAATGAGCTCCGCTTAAGTGGTACGCAAAGCGTGACGACGTCTCGCAGTTTGACAACTATTATATGTGATTTGTATATTAGTCTTACAAAGCAGAGAGGGGCTTGGAATTCCAACATTAATAGATAGAAATTAGCATGTTTTTTCTGAATGGTCCTTTGAATAACTAAACCTGACAAAGGACAAAATGCAGCGTCACTATAAAAAAGCTAATATTATGACTAGTAAATAGGACTTACAAAGGGTTTTAATGCTTTTATGATAGCTGTAGCAGCAATTATTTTCTATTGGCTGTGTCTAAGACGTAAATTATGGGCTTGGATAAATATTGAGAGCTCATAAAATCATGCCCCTTGAAATCTTACTTATGAAGGCATGGTTTACATATGGAGACTGAGAGACTTACAGCCTTATTAAATTGTGATTTGTCCAATTGAATAGGGCTCTATATAAGCACAGAGCATATTTTTTTACAGAAGTTTTTAGTTAGAGAAGACCTTACTTTTGGATAGAAGTTCACTAACTAAAAACTTCTGTAAAAAAATATGCTATGTGCTTAAATAGAGCCCTTTTCAATTGGCCGAATTGCAATTTAATAAGGCTGTTAAGTTGCTGGTTAAAGATAATAGAATACATCTAGAAGTTTAAAAAAATCACCTGCAGCCAAATGTTACCAGCTGTGTCAGCCATGAGCATAAAGCATTTTTGTGGAAATTGTGAATTTTTGAAGATATATATACTATTTGTAACTGATATATGCAGCAATGAATACCCTGAAGAGCAAAAGTATCTACAGTATATTTATTTTCCTGCAGCATACAATGTACAGTTGGCCTGTCGCTGCTGTGAGGAGAAAGTGTCATCAATGTCCCGGCTGTGCATAAGAAATATGCTTGGGTGTGCGAGGGCAAACCATTGCTTTAGTTGTGTAAATCTCCATTTTAGATTCTTAGTGTTAGTGTTAGTGTTGTAAAATAGCGTAGTTTGTCTATGTGCTACAAGGGTTGCAAGCGTTTTGTGTGTGTATTTTATTACCTCGTACGTCCCTGTCAAAATTTGTACGTGTCTGGCGGAGTTTTGCGCATTTCGGGGTCGTGTAGCCTCGTTTTCATTTTTTTGTCCGCCATTTTTTTTCCTCGCTCAGGTGATTTTAAATTAGCAAAACTCGTTAAATTGGACTTTAATTAGCGTTCAACCTTACTGGCAGATGTCATGGCTGTCCCATTATGCTCTGTGTGTGTTTTTTTTATTATTTTTTTTGTATTTTGCATTGTTTTGTGTTGTTTTTGAATGTACGCATTTCGTCCGTTAACCTCGTATTTGTGCAAGCTCGTATTATTTTTTTCTAAGTTCCGCGGGTCGTAATGAAAAGTTGTACGTTTTTGTCCGGATTTTATGTGCTTTGTGGTCGCTGAGCCTCGTTTTAATTTTTTTCCACCGACATTTTTTTCTCACTTAGCCGAATTTCAAGTGGAGAAACTGCGTAAAATCGACTTTAATTTGTGTGCAACCTCACCCCTAGAGGATCTGGCTGTCCCCCCGTGCTGTGTGTGATGTTTTTGTATTTTTATTTTTTTAAAATTCATTGTATTTTGTGTTTTTTTGCTGTACGCATTTTGGCCGTTAAGTTCGTATTTTTGTGACCTTGTATTCTTTTTTTTTTTCGAAGTCCGCAGGGCTTATTTTCTTTTGTGTAAGTACGTATTTCCTCTTTACGCTTTAGTGTTTTTTTTCTAAGTCCTGCGGCGTGTGTTTTTTTTTGCAAAGTCGTGCTTTTCTGGGGTTTATTTGTCCCGCGATTGAGCCGGCGTCGAGCCTCCACCTCCACAAATGCGGCCCCTCGCTTTGTGAGGGTCCGCACTCATTCAGCCGACGTTGGAGCCTCCACCTCCACAAATGCGAGGGTCTGCATTTGCGGCCAGAACTGCGTCCCTCGCTTCGTGACGACGATTCGCAGTTTGACAACTATTACAGTGGTGATGAAGATCCATCAATTCTTCAACAGAGAATATTATAAAGAAGGCTCTTCTGTGCCCCTTTAAAGAGATAGACATCTACAAATGTGTTTATACATGTAACTTGTCTTCTGTACCTGTCAGTAAAATAACAGATTATTTCCCAATACTGTGATTCTTAATTAGGTAAAATAGTTTACCAACAAACAATACATCTCCTTTATTACTTAGCTTAATCTGTCTTTCATGGATAATTCAGTACTTAAAGTTTTAAAGAAACTGGAATATTTTTCTAATTATATCATTTTTAGATCAGAGTGAATGCCCCAAATTATCACTGCAAGATGATTTTAGATGTGTTTTCTAAAATCACAGTATAAAAAAAGTGGGAAAATACCTCCATTGTTTTTAATTGCAGCATTTTGTACTTATGTATCAGATTTCAAATTTGGGTAGGTGGCACATCGCGGACTGGCGTGTCTGCAAAACAGGCCAAGGTGTCAGGGCTGAGGTCAGATGTCCCAAATAATGTAAAATCACTGCAGCAAACACAATATATAACAGACTAGGGCCCCCATTCAATTCCAAGCCTGTAATCACCTTCATACAGGCTGCATGTCTGCGGGTTAGAAATTTGTTACAATTCTATCTGTATTCAGTTTACTCAAGACCGCAATTACAGGGCTAAAGCCTAAAATGTAAACGGTAAACCATGAAACCGTACGTAGCAATTCAGGGCATGATCATGATTAATTAAGCAAGCTCGTAAGTTACAATTTAGACATAGCCTATAGTAAATGAGACCGTCGTCATGACATCAGTAAAACATGGGGCCATATTCTATGAGCTACTTGCAAATGTCTTGAATTTATAAAAAAAAAATTTTATAAATGTTTATATGCATTTTATTATTCCAATAGTGCCAGTAAGTAAGTAATATGTAGAAATATTAAGAGTGATTTTAAGTGTGTATAAATTTACGAATTCGGCAACAGAATAAGGCCTATGGAGTTTAGACCACATTCAATTAGTGGTTAGATGTCCGATATACGATCAGACTCGCAATCCAGAAATGTAGAAATCCATAAAAATCAATGAAGAAACTGTGCTAGTCCATGTGGGTGGCCTGATATGTATTAACTATCCTTGATTCCCGGGATTGTTTTATTGCAGCTTGAGACTGTGGTGCATTTAATTCTAATGCCTTTCATTACTTTCCTCGTATTTTAAAGTACAGTAGTGTATTTATGTATGCTTTTACAGTGTTACGAACAGGTGTTTAACCCACTTGCTGGTCCTATCTAGTACTCGTAGACATTTTTTATACATTTGCCATTTACAGGTTTGAAGGAAATTACTGCCTTGTTTAATTGTTATAATTGAATATGGATTAGTCTGGTAACATGGGGCTTGAAACATCAAAGGAGGAGATGCAACTCTTACAGAGAATTTTATAGATGCACTACCGAAGTACATCTCCAAAACTCAACAACAGTTTTCAAGCAAATTATCTAACAATGTCTGACTAAATGTACAAGAGGCTTGGAGAACCCCAGTGACCCAAGGTGGCTGATGGGACATCTTTAAAGAGTTCTCCAAAACCTACGTCCCATGTACATGTGGGAGATTTTATCTAAAATAAAAAAAATATATATCAAAAACACAAAGAACATAGTTTAATTTCATATGACAAATTTATATTCCAACAATAAATTTAATTCCAAATATTGCAAATACATAGCTTTGAATTGGGGGTATATTTTGATCACACAGTTCAGTTAATTAGGATATGATGAGCATTAGCAAAACAGCAGAGAAAATGTGTCTCCAAGTAACCACTGATCAAAAATGTCTTTTGTACACTGTCTACAGAAAATAAAATGAGAATATATAAACTGCAGGAGCCTTTAAGTCATGTTGTGAAGTTTCTCTGATGTTCTCAATATCTATTTCAACACATGCTGCTGTGACAATTAAATAGAAACAAGTATTTCTGAAGAAGAATCAGATCTAAGCATGCCTGGAGCTCTGTGAATGAGGATCAGTTGACAACATGTATTCAACCAAGTGGCAATGCCTCTATTTGTGATAATAATCTGTATTATTAGATATAATGGTGTGTATCACACTTTGGGTGCATATGTACCATTACTATATTGTTTTCTTATTCATGATATAATATGAATGAAATCTTAAAGGAACAGTTAAAAAAAACGAAAAATCACTCACTAGAGAGGAGGAACAGCAGTTCTTCTAAAGATCCTCATACAATGGCTTTTAAGCAATAATAGTGAATTGCTTCACTAATGTCTTCACTGACTCAAACTTCAATGGCTAGACCGCATAACAATTACTCTAAATTAACCCAATTTTCTCTGGGACATATTTTTTTCTATTGCCTTCAAGGTCATGTCCTAACATTACAAGTAGCAAAGGTGAAGATAAAACATCTTTCACTCATTCATCAATTCAACTTCCAAACTTACTTGTCTGTATTTCCCATTCCTTTAGCTCCTTTCCTTTCCCATATCCATTGCAACTAATATACACGTTCAATTTAACTTCCCCTTTTTCCATTTTAACTATATCAGTGTATAAGTAGTCACATGCCATTAAAAATTTCTAATACACCATGGCCCCCATTCAATTCCAAGCCCGTAATTACCTTCATACAGGCCACATGTCTCTGGGTTAGACATTTCTTACATTTCCAGCTATATTCAATTGACTCAAGCCCACAATCACAGGGCTAAAGTCTAAGGCCCTCATTCAATTGGAATGTTGCAAATTGAATAGGGGTGTAAATAAGCACATCACATATATTTTTTTAAAGAAGTTTTTAGTTAGTAAGCATCTATCCAAAAGCACGGTTTTCACTAACTAAAAACTTCTTTAAAAATATATATATTATGTGCTTATTTAGAGCCGTATTCAATTGGCAAAATCGCAATTGAATGAGGGCCTAAGGGCCCTATTCTATTGCTTAATTCCTAAATGTATACATACTTAAAATCACTCTTAATATTGCTACATATTCGGCCAAATATTACTTATTGTTACTAATGAATTCTTAAGTCAATAGAATGCATATAAACTTTTTTTTTTTAAAAACACCCAAAGCCAAGTTTTTGAGTTCAAGGAATTTGCAAGTAGCTAATAGAATAAGGCTATAAAACCGTAAACCATGAACCCGTATGTAGCAATTCAGGGCATGATCATGATCAATTAAGCAAGCCCATAAGTTACAATTTAGACACAGCCAATAGTAAATGAGACCGTCATCATGATGTCAGTATAACATGGAGTATAAACTATAATCAATTAGGCCCTCATTCAATTGCAACTTGGCCAATTGAATAAGTCTCTAAAAAAGCACATAACATATTTTTTTAAAAGAAGTTTTTAGTTAGTAAGCATCTATCCAAAAGCAAGGTTTTCACTAACTAAAAACTTCTTTAAAAAAAATATGCTATGTGCTTATTTAGAGCCCTATTCAATTGGCCAAATCGCAATTGAATGAGGGCCTTCGTGTTTAGAAGTCTGATCTGCAATCGGACTCGCAATCAGAAAATGTAGAAATCCATAAAAATCAATAAATCAACTGATCTAGTCCATGTGGGTGGCCTGATATGTATTAACTCCCTGATTTTTGGGATCATTATAACACAGAAATAAAACTTATTGCAGATTTGGGAGCTTGAGACTCTTGTGCAATTAATTCTAATGTCTTTCATTACTTTCCCAGTAATTTAAAGTACAGTAGTGTGTTTGTATTTGCTTTTACAGTGTTACAAATGTCTTTAACCCCCTTGCAAGTCCTATCTAGTACTCATAAAAATGTTTGATACATTGACCATTTACAGGTTTGATGGAAATTGCGGGCTTGTTGAGTTGTAAGATTTTGCGTCTTTAGCACTGGTAACATTTGCGGGCTTGAAACATCAAAGGAGGAGATAGGACGGAGTTACGTTTTTGACCCCGCAGTGCCTTTGAGCCTGTAACTCGCAAATGGATTGCGAGCAGCAAAATGTTGCCAATTGAATATCAGTAACTTTTATTGGCTACATTACGGGCTCTAGTGATTACAATTTGGCAAATTCAATGGGGGCCCATGATTATGGCATTATCTATCTGCATGTGCCCAGATCTATTAGCAGAACAATATTAAGACAGAAAACAATGCAGGTAGATTCCCAGTGGGTAAGTAACAATTATGAACAATTATTAAATGTAAACTTAAATAATACCACACTTTATCATTCTTTTAGCACCTTTCCAATATCAATTTCATCATACATGCACTTTCAATTTACTTCTCCTCTTTCCATTTTAATTTTTATCTGGACTTAATCTGTAATTACCTGCCAATCAAAATTTTGAATCCACCATTATTGTGGTGTTATCTATTTAAGTACTTGTTATTATCTCTAGCAGAGATAACATTATATCTGTTCAAAAATGGGCAAGCACTGATCTATAGTAAATTATACCATATTTGGAACCTCCACTTATCGGAACGTTCCCCTAGGGAGGGTTTAATTCACCTGGATTTAAGTGGAAAAACGCCTCGTTCACTTTACTTTCTATTTATTGGGGGTTGTTACTTTCCTATGATACTACTTTCCATTTGGTTACCATTACTTTATGCAGAATATCATCTTTTCTGCATAAACCACATGCATGAACAATGTAGAAAATAATATTTTGCTTCTATTCTCTAGGCACCTTAGGTCAACATTGTTATATACAACTCCTTTCTATAAATGAATTATATGCGGTCAGTTGTATATTATCCACAGTGACCTATTCGACAAGACTTGCTGCAGGCAAGTGTTGGATATTTATGTTCAATACAGGAATTCCCTCATGCTTTAATTATGCATGAGATGCTTCACCCTATATAATCCTTCATGTCTATGTGGGTTTTAATTATCACAGAGGCATGAAATCATTGTTATATATCAAACTAGCGAATTGCCCGTCAAAAAATGACGGCAATGAAATTGTAAGGTAGCTAATGCTGTTTGGTGTGTAATATTAAAATATATAATACATTAATAAATGAATATACTTTACCTATTTTGAAGCATTGTGTTGATGAGCTGTCAATGTGTTTTGATGTTGCTGCAGCATTAGTGGTGTGGAGCTGCTGTGTAAGCGTGTGAATGTGTGCAGTGTAACAGTGTGCGTGCCCGAGACCAAACCGTTAGCGTAGTGGTGTACTTCTGCATTGTCGGAAAATGGCGGGTTATCTGTGGTATGTGTCTTTGCGGATTATACGTAGGTGCTTCGTGGTGTTTTTCGAGTTTTGTGTGGTGTTTTGCGAGTGTGTTGTGGTGTTTTACGTGTGGAGAGTGCTGAAGCCTCATTTTCGTTTTGTTCGTCGGCCATTTTCGCTGTCGCTTAGCGATTTTATTAGTGTCTAAAGTGTTTTATTTTTATGTAAATGAAGGTGTAACTTGGTTTTTTGAGGTCCTGGATGGTTCCTCTTGCTATAGGTAAGCTTTTTATGTGTGTGTTGTGTGTATTTATTGTGTTTTAAATGTTTGTATGTCGGCGTCCGATGTTTGCGAGGTCGTAATGTCTGGTAACGTGTGTCGTATGGTGTTTGCGTGTGTAGCCTCGTTTTCGTTTTTTTCTGCGGCCATTTTTTCTGTCGCTTAGCAAATTGTTCAGTGTCTAAACTCTTTTATTTTTAGTGATATGAAGGTGTAAATTGCTTTTTTGAGGTCCTGGATGCTCCCTGTTGCTGGAGGTAAGGTTTGTATGTATGTGCTGTGTGTATGTATTGTGTTTTGAATTTTGTAATGTTCGCGAGTTACGTCCGAGTGTTGCGAGGCCGTAATGTGTGTGAACGTGTGTTGTATGTGGTTTGCGTTGCTCGTAAAATTTAGCAAGTGTCGTAATTGGTGTGTCGTGTTGTTTGCGTTGCGGCGTGAAGTTTGCGAGGGTCGCAGTTGCTGGCATGGAGCGCCTTCGGCGCTCCATGCCAGCTACTGAGGCCCACGCCCACTGCCCTCGCGAGCCCGCAGCGTTAGCAACAACTTGCATGCTCACAACTATATATGTGATATACAAAGAATTCAGCTAGCATTTGTTATCTAAAGTAATGATATTCTTTATATGTACACACTTCATTACTTGGCTACTTTATGTTTTATATATTACTTCTAGTAAATTGCCCATCAAAAATGACGGTATCATTTTGAATTTTTCTCTCCCTCACTCTCCCTCCCTTGTGTCTCTCCCCCTTCGATGTGTCTCCCCCCTTCCCTCCCCTGTGTCTCTCCCCACTTCCCTCTCCTCTGTCTCCCCCTTCCCTCTTCTGTGTCTCCCCCCCTTCCCTCCACTGTGTCTCCCCCTTCCCTCCTCTGTGTCTCCCTCCTTCTCTCCCCTGTGTCTCTTTCTCCTTCTCCCCTCCCCTGTGTCTCTTTCTCCCTCTCCCCTCACCTGTGTCTCTTTCTCCCTCTCCCCTGTGTCTCTTGCCCCCTCACCCCCTTCCCTGGATCTTTTTCCCATGCCTCTTCCCCCTCTCCCCTCCCCTGTGTCTCCACCTCTCCCCTCCCCTGTGTCTCCCCCCTCCCCTGTGTCTCTTCCCCCCTCTCCCCTGTGTCTTCCTCCCCCTCCTCCTCTGCAGCTTGCGGAACATCCGCGGCTCTGCGGAGCAATGCACGCACACAACGTGCGCGTGCTCACGGCCACTGCCGCAAACACAGCGTAAGTGTGCATGCGCGCAGCTCTGTACGGACTTAGGAAGTAGTGGTAACTGTGTACGCTCCCATGGAGCGTTACACACTTACCAGAATTATCATAGTTCATATGTATGAAATAATTAATGAGTTATTGATGAGTTATTAATTTGTTTATATGTGTATTTTATTGATTGCAGTTCATACATTTGTGCTATAGATTATATAGAAAACAGATAAACAATACATACTACTACAAGTTTCTTCTCTCATCCTGGCATCAAGAGAACGTCTAATCATTTTCTAATGTATTATTCTACATTTCAATATATTATGTTAATTTATGTGTAGCCTAGCACAGGATGGAGAATTTGCCAAATCCATTGCCTTATAATTATTTAATTTACTTATATAGTATATTTGCAATGTTTATACCCATAGCCCTGTGTATGTTTGGTTACATGAACAAAAACCATATTGTCTATTGATATCTCTGTCTATCCATAGCAGGTTACATTGCGATACACAGGTGTGGGTGATATTAAACTGTAAATCCTGTCCCTCTGTGTGAATCCATTAGTCACGGCACAGAAGCGCTATTGATCGGAGTAATATGAAATTTGTGCACAGTAGTGATTTTCAGATTGTCATAGACAGAACAACTTTGTAATTGCCTGAAAATCCCAGTGAGCTTCAGCCAGCGCTACTGAAGCACAAAATACGAAAACACAGCAAGGACATGGCAAATTACAACTTTGTTCCAGATGCAGTTTTATTGTGTTGTTTCTGAAAGACAAATATCTTTATATGGCAGAATTGCTGCCATTCAATGGTACCCAGATATTCTTGTCTGTAAATGCACATTCATTTATTAAGTAAACACGTGGTGCCAACATAATTGCAACTATTTATATGTATTAATATACCACATTTCAGAACAGTTTGTATGCATTGATACTTAAGGAACTTAGAAAAAACAGAAGATATACACGTTATTATACAATTATTTTACAGGTATAATCCTCAACCAGATTGTGGTTAGTCTCTGGTCGTTTTCTCTTTTCAGTACACTAGATGTTCGGCAATTAAAATCAGGAACTTTATTAGAAACTCGTTAAAATTAATAATAGAAGGCCGCTAGGGGTGCCAACAACATTTTGGTTTTGGATGGATCAATGGATAAATATAATTAAAGCATACAAAATCAGCATAGTACATTCTGGTTGGAAGTGTGATCTTTGTGATTTGTCTTTCCTATCCGATTATAGGGTGATTAACCAGCTTGTGGGGCACACCATAGCCCCTCAGGGAGGAGGTCTCTGCAATGAGACACAGGAAATTCCTTGAATAAATGTACATAAATTTACAATGAGTGATAGGGTTAAATAGATGTGTAGACCCCCATGATTGATATGGTTAATTGGAGACTAATGGGGCTCTGTATAGAGCCCCATGAGTGATGTGGTTAAATAGAGGCTTATGGGGGCCTGTATAAACCCCCATAAGTGACAGGGTTAAATATGGGCTCAAGGGGCTCTTTATTGAGTCACATGAGTGATAGGGATCATTTTTATTTAGCACGGCTCCGTTAAGGACCTTTGCATTCCTTTGAGGACCCGCAAGGCGGGAAATTTCTTTGTGCGCACTCCCGCTGTCTGTACGTGCTCCCTCTCTGTGTGCGCGCTCCCTCTCTCTGTGCGCGCTCCCTCTCTCTGTGCGCGCTCCCTCTCTCTCTGTGCTCCTCCCCTCTCTCTCTGTGATTGCTCCCTCTTTCTCTGTGCATGCTCCCTCTCTCTGTGCGTGCTCCCTCTCTCTCTCTGCGCTTGCTCCCTCTCTCTCTGTGCTCACTCCCTCTCTCTCTGTGCTCACTCCCTCCCTCTCTGTGCACATGCTCTCTCTGTGCTCTCTGTGAGTGCTCTATCGCTCTTTCCTATCTCTCTCTCTTTCTGTCCTGTGTCTCTCTATCTCTGTATCCTCTATCTCTCTCTCTCTCTCTCTCTCTGTCCTGTGTCTCTCTATCTCTGTATCCTCTATCTCTCTCTGTCCTGTGTCTGGCTGTCTCTGTGTCCTGTATCTATCTTTCTGTCCTGTGTATCCCTCTCTTTCTCTCCCTGTCCTGTGTGTGTCTCTCTCTGTCCTCTCTCTCTGTCCTTTCCCTCTCACTCCCAGTGCTGCCTTTGTGTGCTCTCTCTATCTCTCTATGTGCGCTCTCTCTGTCTGTGTGCTATCTCTGTCCTGTCTCTCTTGCTCTGTCCTGTCTCTCTCTGACCTCTCTCTCTCTCTCTGTTCTGTATCTCTCCTGTCTCTCTCTCTATTCTGTGTGTCTCTTTCTCTTTGCCCTGTCTCTCTCACTTTGATCTGTCTCTCCCTCTCTCTGTGTTCTGTCTCTCTTGTTCTTGGTCTCTCTCTGTGCACTCTCTGTCTGTGTGCTCTCTCTCTCAGGGTGTTGTCTGTGGCTCTCTCTCTCACTCTCTGTGCACTCTGTCTGTGCACGCTCTATCTCTCTATGCTTTCTGTCTGTGCACTCTCTCTCTCTGTACTCTGTCTGTACACCCTCTTTCTCTGTGCACTCTCTCTGTGTGCTCTCTCTATACGATTTCTTTCATTCTCTGTGTGCGCTCTCTCTGTCTGTGTGTGCTCTCGCTCTGTACATCTCTCTCTCTGTACCCCTCCCTCTCTGTCTCTCTCTGTGCAATCTTTGTGCTCTCTCTCTCTGTATGCTCTCTGTCTGTGCACTCTCTGGTCTTTTCACTCAATGACATTAGTGTTATTCATACTGTCAACTATTATAGTGATAATTATAATATCTAAGTCAAGTTTGATCAATTTAAAAATCTTAAACAGACATTTTACATGTATTTCCACCCTCTACTGGATTATTCACAGCACATATGGTGAGTTCAGTGTACCTCAAAACTCTATGCAAAGACAGAGTAATATATAAAACAGTTATGCGGCCAGAAAACCTAATAATCAAATTTCAAGAACATCCAAGAGAGAAAAGCATTTGAAATAAAGATGATCACATTCTTCAACACTAAAAATACAGGACTTAATATGGACTTGGGTTTTCTAACACATTATCACAATTTCTTGTGATTCTGCCTCAATCTTTTTTATTCTGCTAGAACAGGCCTGTCATTCTTGGTGAAGCGTCTGTCAGATATATATCTGTGTGTGTATTAGAAAAAAGATGCAATACATTTATTGTTTGCTGGAGGCATCCATTTTCCATTGGCAACAGTTGAGAGGGGTGTTTACATTTCTGAAGGACATAGATTGCATTTATTGATGCAAGCCACCTGGTCCAGAGGATGTTTTGGTAAAGAGGAATGTGTCCAACTCCAAAGGCTCCAATCCTCTCCCACCCCTCCCTTTACTATTTAGTAAATTAGTACATTCCCTTGGGCTCCAAGCATTCAGAATGTACTCAAGTCAGAAAAGATGGAAATTTACACTATACAAACTAATCTTCAAAAGTTAAGATTTTCTCTAATAAAACGTGTTTATGCTCATGGTTTACATAGTTGCAAATATTGTAATTTTGTTACTTATTTTACAGACATATGAAGTTTTTGCTATAGTACAACAATCCCTTAATTTTCTGAAACACTGTATTATATTTGTACTTGCATCACCTGCTTTATTATAAACTCTGGAGTTTGAAATAAAGTTTGCAATAAGGATTGTTAGGCATCATAAAGCAGACGCAGACTTTATGGATAGAGGAATCTCTTCACAGTGGGAAGCAGCTATAATTTATATTACCATGAAGTGACCTTATTTTGTAATCTCTGCCACAGTATGAAGAGCACATTTTATTAATCTAATATATCAGAAGGTCAGAAATTTACTTTTAGTCGCTCTTTGGGTTTGCAGAAAAATAATATAATTTTGAACTAAAATATGCATGTAAATATGAAGAGAAAAGTTGTATTAAATAATTGTTCAGTCATGTTTCCAAACAAGGATTTATTACATTTCCGCTCTTTTCCTAGTTGAGCTCAATTTGCTTCTTACATCTTAATGTATTTGTAAGACACATTGCCTGTTTACTAATTGTAGGTACAGCCAATATTATTGGATTTCTACTGGGTGGCAGAATATATTATGGTATTCTACTGATTGCAGTGACTAATTCTATTCAATATTTTATGGCATTACTCCTAAAGTAATATATAGATTTTATTCCCCTCATCTCACTTCCCCAACTCACCAACAATACCAACAATAGAGATGCCCAGGCAGAGAACAAACTATCCTTAATAGGAAGTACTATAGATATGGTCATGCACTCTGAGAGTAGCCCCATTTAGCTCACTTGTGCCCTTCAGAGGGAGAAATATCCTGTAGTATATGAGTCTGGTCTCACTCAAAAGAGTGACCCAGCCCCAAAATACCAGGCAATTCTACCCTGAACAGTTAAACCCCAGACGTACATTTCGGCCTTAATTGGGGTGTAGCTGAAAACGCTAAGACACGTTGAGCAAGGGATCCATGTCTGGAGTCTCTTATCACCCTTAGGGAGACAATGCAAGGGTAATTTGCATAAGCAATACCAACAATAGAGGTGCTCAGGCAGAGAATGAACTATCCTTAATAGGTGGTTCTATGGATATGGTCATCCACTCTTTTATCTCACATGTGGGAAATATCCTCTAGTATATCAGTCTGGTATACTAGCCTGAAAATACCAGGCAATTCTATCTTGAACAGTTATTGCTTCCTCAAATGACCCTTAAGGGTGATAAGGGACTCCAGACATGGATCCCTTGCTCACTGCACCACTGGTAGATCTGGCCATGTTTTGGGACTAATGTGAAAATATTGTTCAAGTGAGATGCCGGGGCCCAGAGCCATGGCTGTATTTCTTACTAGGCAAGTAAGGTAGCCGCCTATGGGTGGCTCAATTGCATTACAATATATGGTACATTTCAGTTTATTTTCTTTTACCATATAGGCCCTACTTTTATTAGATAGGCACTGAGAGGTTGTGGGTATGAAGTACACAATCAGATGCTGGAGTTGTCATTATGCTAATTAGCTCTGCCTCCCACTGGCTGCTTACCACAAAGCTCCCCTCCTCCCCCAGGTCCTGAAAGCATTATAATCAGCTTACTGATTGGCTTCCTTCAACAACATGGCATGCTCCTGCTCTTCTTATCTATGTATCCCCAGACTGACCAACCAATATTACACCTTCTCATATATAATTAGCAAGTAAAATTATATGTATTTGCTTGTAAGAGGAATTATGCTTTATATTGTGTGTTTAACAAGCAAATCAGACATTTTATTATAAGTTGTAAATGCTTTTTTTTTAATGCCAGTATCTATTTGAATATCCACTCCATTCTCCATTTTGGGTACTTTGGGAGACTTCTTTACAGAGGCTCTTTCATATCTACCTGCACTAATCTTTATTACACTTTAAAATAAATAAACAAATATTTTGAAGGAACAAATCATTAAATGGTAGTTAAGGAGTTTGTGCCTAGGGGTGCCACATATGTAAATGGGGTCCTGCCCAGAGTTAAACTTATCACCTGCACTGTGGACTGAAATAGCCTTGACTGGAGAGACCAGATTTGGTACAACTGACCACTTTGGGGCAAGGCAATATGTGACTCTTTGATTTGGTCCAATCACAATGCCACACATGGTCTTATTATGATGTGTGTGAGGCCGTATAAATGTATATGTTCTATATGTGCTTCATGTTTATCAACTATATTTCTTTCTGACTTGTATACTAATTTTCTCTCTTTTAAGCCCTAAACACTTTGTGCACCTAAATTGTTTCTGTCAGTCTGTTATGATACACAACCTAGTACCATCTGACAGGGAAAAGCAATTAGTGAGATAAGGCGACATACTCGAATAAAATTCTGAATTACTCCAATTTCATGGACTGGGCTGAATTTTTATCATATCGGCTGATAATACAGCATTAAAAAGAAGTCGGACTTTTTTCATTAAGATAGATAATCTACAAATTCTTCTTATAATTACAATTAGTCATTACATTCAATTTAATATTTCTCACAAAAGGTCTACATTTTTTAATCCCAATACATTTAAAGGTTGGCTATATTGATCTTTACAAATAAAATGTTAACATTTTAAAAGTACAAAATACAAGAGTGATTTTTAACCAGTATGTATAAAACAAATCAGCTTTATTCTTGGAGAAAATGCCTAAGATGTCTTGGAGGTGGTAACCTTTATTGCACTTGTTTTTTCCCCATGGCTAACTCAAGATCTCTCTTTATTGTCTATTTTCTCCTACATTGCGGCTATCATGGGAATCCTTGATCAAAGGTATGTAAGGAATTATTAACCAATTAATGCAATATTCAAATGTGAAGGTCTAGATTGCACCATTGTGTAATGTGCAAAATTCCCTTATACATACCTTATAAAAATAATACATAACCATATATTTAAAGTGATCTACACACAGTCCTGAAAATATCAAACCTACGAGTGAATAAACAAATTATTAACACATTAAACTATGTGAAATAAGGTGATGTAGGGTTTCAAATCTATAGAGGCCAAAAATCTGATTCATCGACCTGGGCTTGAACTTGTGAACTGCTGGCAATCAAGAGGAATGAAGAATGCATAATCATTGTGAGAGCAGTTACCTGTGGAAATACTTAGACTGTGCTTGGAAACCATGTTGGACCTTGGTGCTCCCATGAGAACATCTGGAAGTGGCAAACTCTATACCCACTGTGACATACTGGCCTTCACAGGAGGGCTTCAATTCTAGAGATTTATTTTAGTAACATATGACTGTAAAGAGGCCTGTGACCTTGTGATTGGTTTGTATGTGAGGGAGAATAAAAACATGGATGTATACAGTGGTGATGCTACCAAAGGGGCAGGTGGTGCAATGCACCTGGGCACTGTGCTCACACACACGCACGCGCCCCATCACGGCCACTGCCCAGGGAATGTGTCATGACTGATTTTAGGGCCAGGATGGGAGCCCCCTGAACTCCACAAGTAACCCTGTTATTTGGGACTCTAACACATCTGATTGCTAACATCAAGACTGTTAAAATGGACATTCAATGTTATTTTAAAAGCGACTAATGTGAATATCTTGTTGCTTATTTAGTTTATTTGTTGCTTATTTAGTTTGTGGATTTATTTTCTATCATTGTTAAAAAACCAGCTCAGAATTCCAAGAAATACAGTTATAACACTGCATTCTGGGAAGCTGAGCAGGGACATGCAAATACATGTACTACAACACAAGCTGGGATCCCGCCCCACACTAATGATAGGCAATAACCTTGAAATAGCTGTCCAGGGGTAGGATTCCCAGCTTGTGTATAATCCAACCTTTACTTTGCATAAAAGCTGTGTAATGCAGCGGGCATAAGCTTAAAGGAAGCCATGTATACAAATGGTTTATGGATTGAAGAGTGAGGCATTTGTGGGCACATTTGCATGTCCCTGCTCAGATTCCCAGAATGCAGTGTTATAACTGTATTTCTCGGAATTCTGAGCTGGAAACAGGTTTTTTTAACTTGTTTTAGACATTCAAATGTGAACACAGATGTACTATTTATTTACTGTACTACTGTACATGGAGGCTTCTATCGCTCTTTTGCCCACCATATATTAAATGATTGTTGTGGTGAACTACCTACTCATAAAGCCCACAACACAAGCTGGGATCCCGCTCCACGCCAATGATATGCAGTGACCTTGAAACAGCTGTACGTGGATAGGATTCCCAGCTGGTGTATAATCCAACCATGGCTTTGCATAAAAGCTAGGTAATACAGCAGGCATAAGCTTAAAGGAAGCCATGTTTAAAATTAACTATGGATTGAAGAGCAAGGCATTTGTGGGCACATTTGCATGTCCGAGCTCAGCTTCCTAGAATGCAGTCTTATAACTGTATTTCTTGGAATTCTGAGCTGGAAACTGTATTTTTTTACTTGTTTTAGACATTCAAATGTGAACACAGATGTACTATTTATTTACTGTATGGTGTATGTGTTTTTTTGTTTTTGTTTTTTATTTTTTTCCACCGGGGCCCTGCATGCACTAGCTCTGCCACTGAATATACACAGTTTCAACACTGATATAAGTTATTGACATAATTGAGTGTAGTACTTCAATTCCTTACCTACTTTTGAGACCTTAATATATAACCCACACACAATCTCCTATATTATAGGATTCATATAAGTCAATGAAAAAATATCAAATCAAGAGAAAATGACAAACATAATAATAAATAATGATTTTTTTTTAAAACTTCCTAGTCATTTATGCACCTCATAGTCATAGTCGGTGCCGCAGGTTTCATACATCTTTTAGCAGCTGTCAGTCACTGGCACTAGAAACAGAAAAACAGATACACAGCTATTTATTCCAAGTGCTTGGCTGCACCCTCAGCCTATACTGAACATATTCCTGGAAGCTTTTCCTGACAGCCCGCATTATCAGTGGCAGAACAGACTGGATTATGTGCAATGAGCCCATGAATAAAGGATATGGAGCTCTCACCGGAACGTCTCTAAATATCTGGAACTCATATTCCTTATTAATGGATAAATTCAAAAATAATTCAAGGCCACTAGAATTTAGAGCAACATAGACATTGTATTGCTCACACCACACAGTATGAAGTAGCATAAAATATAACATAATTTTGCAATATATTTTGTTTTCACAAAATGCAATATTCTTAGTGAAAGGTTAATTGAAATGGCATTTGTTCTACTTTCTTACTCACAGCACACTAACTTTTATCTGTACGTTATCATATAGACCGATGCAGTGTGATAAAATCTCTATCCAAGGCTGTCTATTATTATCAACGCCATTTTGTTTGCCCTGTCTCTGTTTTAAAGAGCTATTAGTAGGGCTAAATCACCCTTATTTCCACAGCCCCCACAAAACTATAGCAATATCACTTTTACTGACTCTCTGTAATTTTCCAACCCATTATACAGTAACTCCATCCAACATCATCACACTCTCCTGTCCTAAAATGTCTCCTTTATGATACATACCTGCACTCTTCATTGCACATAACTGCTCCCACCTCATTATATCATCTCATCCTTCATATGCACTCTATCATTCAATCCCAGACACCCATTACAAATGTTCAACTCTCTTGCCAACCCACCGTAACCCTCTCCCACCATCAACCCTTTCAGTCCAAGACATTGCTGAACATTTCATGGATGCAATTCACACAATCATTCATATATAAGATATAAGATCTGTCCCTAAACCACAATACAAATCCTCCACTTGTGACAGTTTTCTCTATCACATCCGTAGTCAGCCTCTTCAGCCCCAGTCACAGAGGATGAGGTGGTTTCACTCCTCTCAGACTCCAATCTTAAATGTGTACTGTGCCTATCCCCTTACAACACATGCCCGCTTCCATATCCAAGTTCTAACCCAACTCTTCGATTTCTTCCCTGCAACTGACACATTCCCCTTTCCCTGCAAACTTATTATACCCGTCCTACAAAACATCTCTCAATCCATACATATAACTTACTGTTTCTCTAGAATGACCTGTCTACAACCATCTAACCCACTTTCTACCACCAAGCTTAAGCTTGACCCACCACAATCTGGTTTCCATTCATGACACTCTACTGAGATTACACTTACTAAAATGGGAAATGACTTCCTCACAAAAGGATATTTTACCTACTTATCCTCCTGGACCTTGACATTCACTTCTCCTGACTCTCAGGTCTCTACTCTCTCCTGGTTCCAATGTTATATATCTAATTGTTCTTTAGTGTTTTGTACTCGAGCATCATTGCTACAAATGCATATTATCTGGGTATCTCAAGTCCCTTGCTTTTCTTAATTTTCTCCCTTAACCAACTAATAAACTCTCATGTGTTCCAGTATTATCTCTATGCTCATTAATACCTAAATCTGGATCTGATTTCTCAGACTATCACCTTTCTTACTACGTGTCTATCCAACAACCTGTCAAAGTCTGAGATTTTAATATTCACAGCCTCTATTACATCACCAACAACTGACATCACCTTTACAGTCAACAAATCCACTATCACACCAAAACACTGTGTCTGCCGCCTTGGGAGAATTCTGGATTCAGCACCCTCCTGATAAACCTGCTCCTGATAAACATCTCCACTATCTGCCCTTCTCTCACACAAAGAAACAACCAAAAACTTAATTTATTTATTTTTCTCCACATCAACCATTGCAATCCACTCCTTATCAGCCTTCCGCTTACTAAACTTTCCCCACTCCAAATCAGCTTAAATATGTCTCATATATCTCACCGGGCAGTTCTCATCTGCTGCCCTACTCCATCAATCCCTTCACTGGCTTCCCATATCCCCTAGAACTAAGTTAAAAATCCTGGCACTCACCTATAAAGCGCCCAACAACACCACACCCTCCTACATATCTATCATACCCTTTGCTCTGCCTATTACATACACTCACTTCTCACATCATCTTCTCCTCCATCTCTGGTTTCCCAGGATTTTCTCTTGCTGCACCCTATGGATTCCCAAACTGGCACATTCTCCCCACTCTTCACAGCTTCAAACACTACCAAAAAGAGCCTGCAACGTGTTCCCTAATATCCATTCAAATAATACTGTGAATGCCTCCAGCTCATTATATAGATTGTAATACTAATAAAAGATAAAGACCACCTTAAATAAGTCTGTAGCATTTTATTATTAAAAAGTCAAATTTTGTCTGATGCCACCTTTCCCGTTGGCTGCCTGTGCGCAGTGCCTGTCATCGGGCAATAGGTGGCGCTGCCGCGGGGTCCCTGAAATTCTTATGCTTTAGTGTTAGGGTGAAGGGCACATTATATGCTTTACACTAGGAATAAACTCACAGATCCCTTGGCTGCGCCACCTAGTGGGCGATGGCTGGCACTGCGCACGGGCAGCCATCAGGAAAGGTCCCTGAATATAAATATTATCCAAACCAAATCTCCTTCCCAAATTAATACACTTGTTAGGAAAAAAAGCCAAACTGCATTTTATAGTTAAAAACGAAAAGGCCATATTTTTCAACTTTCTAAAACATTTTGCAGATTTTAAAGTAAAGTAAATAATAACATAACTTACACTATTGTTCAGTCAGTACATTTTAAAGGTCAGCAATGCCTAAACATAATTATCTTCTCAACCTCATTCACCTCATTCACCATCATTATTGATTGCTGGATATATTAATTACAAATAGGTAAAGTATGTTAATTTATTATTTCATTAATTAATTAATTATCATTAAAAAAATAAAAAATAAATATATATAGAAAAAAAAGGACCAGGGGCGAGGATCGTAATGAGCGACAAATGCGTTCAGCGTGTGGGGCTCACAATGAGCGCTGAGGGTGCTCAGTGGAGCAAATGTACAGGAGGGGAGAGGCTCGTAATGAGCGCCAAAGCCAATCAGCGCACCCCTTGCAATGACTGACAAATGTGCTCAGACCACCAACACTACACAAGCGGAGAGTCTCGCAATGAGCACCAAAGGCGCTCATTGTGAGCCCCGCGATGAGCGCCAAAGACGCTCAGCGCGGGGCTCACAATCAGCGCACAGGGTGCTAAGAGAACCAAAAGTAGAGCAGTGG
Organism: Discoglossus pictus; assembly: GCA_027410445.1. NCBI lineage: Eukaryota > Metazoa > Chordata > Amphibia > Anura > Alytidae > Discoglossus > Discoglossus pictus. The sequence goes on from CM050163.1 coordinate 34,682,481, forward strand.
AAAGAATCGCAAAGAGCGCCAAAGGCAGGACTCACAATGAGCGCAGAGGGTGCTCAGAGGAGCAAAAGTACACCACGGGAGAAGTTACTCAGCGCGGGGCTTGAAATGAGAGACGAAGGTGCTCTGATGACCAAAATCCTTAAATTGTGTGCTAAACAGCATTCCCAGCCTTACAATTTTATTGACCGTCATTTTTTGACGGTCAAGTCGCTAGTAAACATATAACATTCATCAACTGACCTTGATCTAGTCATAAGTGCCCAATCATGTTCTGTCTTACTAAGATGTGTCAATAATACAATTTTATAACAAATATTTTGACATCAAATATAGAATAGAGTATTACCAAAGATGTCTTTGTGACACCTAGACTAATGTATTGTTATTTTGGGGCAATACATATTTGTCTTTGCTACAGCATTGTGGTCCCTTTTTATCTCTCAAATTATTATTAATACCGTTTATTTTAGCTAAGATCAATCTCTTAACAAAATTATCTTTTAGAATGGCAAATATAGCAATAATGTTGGAAATTTAGTAAGATACAGCACACTGAGAAAAAGTTAAAGGATTTAGAAATGACCTGTCGCATGCATTATTCTTGAGTTTTATGGACGGCGGTGTGATGGGAATTGTAGAGAAGAACTTTGAAATTAAGCAAACTGTCAGTGACAAAATTCACAGCTGGAATCTGATTTACTGAAAATACCAATAGGTTTCACTATTTTGTCAGGTCATGTGGAGAGACACTGTCCAATCCCCACTCCAAAACATTTCAGCCTTACGTTGGTGTATATGGATCCATATTTTGCCCTAGTGCACTGTGGGCGGCCATGCATTTACATGTATGACGAATGAGCTCAGTGTTCTTCTAGAAATGGTCAGCAAAGAACAGCGTCTAGTTTGGAAGTTATTTAACAAGCAATGCTATTTTAAAACATTATGATCTAACACTTTTCTAATTAGCATTAACAAAACATTTGGAATTAACTTATTTTACCATATCTTAATTTAAAATAGATGTAATGGTTTTAACTTGATTATACAGGATACATTAGATCAAACATATCCACAATTTAGTTTCCTCCTAATTAATAATTTATAGGAGCTGTAAGTTCAAGCAGATAATTACTGGGAATGTGACTCACATTTTATATAATTAACATCTAAGGAAAAATGATATAAGACAGAACAGAGAAAGGAGCACATGGCTCCATCGTATTGACTGCAAGGTGAATTACAGACAGTAATTTCATTTTATACTATTAGATATTCCAGACGTCTGTGGATAAAAATGCTTTTAATTAGAACAAAAATATATTTTCGTTATTCAGTCATGTTAGACATCATGGTTTTAGGGTATGGTATTGAGTAATTTCGGGAGCTATAAGCCATACTATATCTGTACCCTTTCATTTAGCCCCTCACAGATCCTCTATTATACTGACAGTCCATTATTTAAGACCAACTACCAGATTCTGGCTTGACCATGCTCCACTTTCTGCCTCCTGTCCATCTCCAGTTGCTTTCTATTATCATATATATATATATATATATATATATATATATATATATATATATATATATATATATATATATATATATATATATATATCACGTGGACCTTATTATCACGCTCCTGCTATACATCAGTGATGTATCTTAGTGAATGTTGCCCAAAGTCTGGAGAACGTGATGGGTTCACCGGAGATCAATGGAGGAGAAATGTAACACTAGAATAATGTAATAAGATGCTTCTTAATGATATATCTATGCAGAATAATGTCTTACAATACATTATTTGACACTTCACAAATACAAAAACCCTCCACCAATCTGACGCACTCTTCAAAGTGTGAGTTAGAGCGCCTCGTTAATCTTATCTTTAAACTACCATCCTTACCTCGTCTGGTCTGGCTATCTTTCCAATGGGGATGTTTAAAAAGGAAAAACTTTTCTTTGGGACAAAAGTCGCAATCAGTTAATTGTCCCATGAAAACAGGAATATATGGTCAACAAATCTAAATGTGCCTCCCTAGGCTTGGGACTTGTTGGCCTTTGTATAAATGGATTTTTTTGTTTTCTGGTTTTGTTATTACTGTAGCAATCACATAATCCTCAGGTTTATGACATGTACTTGAACACATTTAAAATAATCATAATACAATCAAAGAACTGGTTGGATGAACCGATTATTAAATTCTATAAAGGTACACAATAAGTACCCATCAAAGGCTGCTTATTGCTAATAGACCTTTATAGCCTTATTAAATTGCGATTCGGCCAATTGAATAGGGCTCTATATAAGCACAGAGCATATTTTTTTTTACAGAAGTTTTTAGTTAGTGAACTTCTATCCAAAAGCAAGATCATCACTAACTATAAACTTCTGTAATATGCTCTGTGCTTATATAGGGCCTCATTCAATTGCGATTCGGTCAATTGAATAGGGCTCTGGGGGCCTCATTCAATTGCGATTTGGCCAATTGAATAGGGCTCTAAATAAGCACATAGCATATTTTTTTTAAAGAAGTTTTTAGTTAGTAAAAACCTTGCTTTTGTATAGAAGTTCACTAACTAAAAACTTCTTTAAAAAAAATATGCTATGTGCTTATTTAGAGCCCTATTCAATTGGCCAAATCGCAATTGAATGAGGCCCCCAGAGCCCTATTCAATTGACCGAATCGCAATTTAATAAGGCTGATATTCAGCAATTATCTTTACCTAATAGGGTTTTATTTTATGGGCGTCTGCATGGAGCCCATATTATACCGGCAGTTTTGACATCCTTTCCCAATACGGTCAATATAAGGCTAAAGTTGTTTTTAACTGTGTGAATGAGTATTTTTATGCACTTTTTAATCATTTCTGACTTAATTTATGTTTTTGTGGATACTATTCCCCTTTATTGTAGCGCATTTGGCCAGTTGGTGGGGCACACCATATCCCTTCAGATAGGAGGGCTCTGAAATGAGACACAGGGATATTGTTCCCTAGATGCTATATGGCTATTACTTTAGTGGTTATTGTGTACCTTTATAGAATTTAATAATTGGTTCATCCAACCAGAATGTGCTGAGTGCCTGTGTGCACATAGTACATTTCAGTTATTAATAAAGTTCCTGTTTTAATACTTTGTGTTTCAATCTGAAGGATAGTGTTAAGCACTGGAACGATAGTACGGCTGTGCTTATTGTTTCATATCATCTGTTCACCATTAATAAATGTTTTATCTTATTGTTGAGGAGCAAGTGATTCAATTTTATGGATATATCAATATCAAAGTAATTCTGTGTAAATTAATTGTCCACAGAGATGGTTTACTTCGATTTACATATAAATGACATGCACCATAGCGCAGTGATTATTATTAACCAATAAATGGATACATATTTATCCAATGTTTTTGCTATGCTATTTTTAAAAACTAGTATTGATAATGGGCAAATATGTTTTAGTTACGTTAAAACATTTTTTAAATTTGTTATTCGCCTATGCAATTGTGTGCAGTCCTGACCTCCGATATTGAGTTCTAATATCTCTAATATCCTTGAGTATGTTGCATGTAAGGCAGCTGAGATCCTTGGAGGCGAAGATTAACTCACTGTCACTCAGTGGATTGCCATTTGCAATTATATCCAAAAAATAATTGGCATTACTGATCTGACTTTTAAGCAAGAAGCAACCCGGTAAGTCTTTTGTTTTCTCCTTGTTTCTTTTTTCTCCTTTTATTAATTCTAACAATAACAAATCTGCGATTTTAAAGATTTTATATAGTAGATAAGTAACATTTCTCAGAACCGTATTTATCTTTTTCTTCTGCTTTTTATGTCAGATACTTTACGTAGCAAAACAAAATATTAAGTCTAATATTTTAAACATTTTATATAGTAAGTAAATAACAGATTACTCCTAAAAACCTTATTTATTTCTCCTTTCTCTTAACTACTTCTGTTTATCACCAAATTTACAGCTTAATATTATTTATATCTTGCAAGATTTAATAAACTCTCTAATTTACTGTAGCATAGTTTTAAAATATTGAAATAAGAACATCAGTTGAGAGGAGAGCAATCGCTGATTAGCGTATGGAGCAATTAGCGCTTCGAAAATATTTTGGTGGTGAGTAAAAATAAACCCTAAATTTTGTTTTAAAATAATGGCATAAGAATATTTTCAACTGTTTTACAGTGGGGGCACATGGATAACTCAGCTTATCACTTATAAGAGTCCATGAGGTTTTCTGAGAGATGTTCAATCTTTTAAAATTGTAATTTAACAGTTGTCACATATTTATCAGAGTCTACCTCAAATTGTCGATACATTCACCTATATTATACTAGCGAACTCTGATCCTTAGTCATTAAAAGTATGTATTTTAGATAAATGCTCATGTAAAAATACTGCTGTAACAATATTTATCCCAACAAGTCATCCACTCAAGTGATATGAACAACAATTATTCTGCCCCCTCCTACATCTTGGAGGTGGAGCCCTATTATATTGGCCAGATCATGATGTTACCCTTACTTAAGGTTTAAGTGTAGTTGCCACTTATTCTATTAGATATTTGCATCCTGATTCTGAGTTACCTGCCCACAATCACTACTGATAAGCCAAGAAGCAACTTTGAGCTAGCCTCTCCATTGGTTTTTGGACATCTCAAACATTATGAGTGCAACATACTTAAGGTTACACAAAATCTATATTTTACTAGAACTTTATGTCTCAAACTCACAAATATGCAATTAAAAAATATTATTTTTAACTGTTATTTATCGATCACAGTACTCAAGGGGTTAATACATATCATGAAACCCACATGGACTAAACCAGATGCTCTAAGGCTTTGTCTAGAGTGCTAGAGTGCTAGCCCAATGGGCAAACATTAGTTATTGGCTCTCATTAATGCTAAGTCTCCAATTGCAGATTACGTCTAACTTCTATATTTTACTGACATCATGATGACGTTCTCATTTTCTATTGGCTGTTTCTAAGAAGTACATTACCGATACCGTACATTAACTTGTCACACAACAAATAAGACTGGAGTTTAAGAAAGTAATTAAAATCTTCTTACCTAAAAGGCATGACCAGACAGGCCACCAGGAGATCGGCCATGGCTAGTGACATTATAAACATGTAAGTCACAGTCCTCAGTCTCTTTTCTACAGCTGGACAGATGAAGACGACTGTATTGCCCAAAAAAGTGACCAGATCAATAACAGTTAGTAGGAGTCCAACAGCCACCTGCTGAGGAGCAATATCCAGCCCTGTCCTGTTCCCATCTCTTCTCATCATTGAGGAGTGGGAGAGGTTGGAGACCAGAGACACATTTTTGTCCAATGACATCTTAGTCTGTTTTGACCTGAAATAAAACAGAAACATTTCGTTTGTTGCAACAGCATTATTTAAAATCAAGCTGACATCAAATATAAAGTTTAAATAATAATTATTACTTCTGAATAAAACAGCACTATTAATGGATCTATTTATTTGGGTAGTTATTATTATTATAACATTTTTTTATAAAGACTATGATGACGTTCCATCGAAATTACATGAACAACCTACTTATAAATAAAACATATTGCATGAAATAAATATCACCAAGATATACTGTTATTATTTTGTGTGCACACAATTTGAAGTTGGTCAAAATAATTTAAGTGTCTTACGCTCAACATACCAAGTTGAGATTAATAGAAATAGTAATAGGGTGAGATTCGGTGGCATAATCTACAAAGCTGAATCTGTTCAACATCAGGTGCTAGATTATGGCCCCTATTCAATTGCAAGCCCGCAGTTGCCTTTATACTGCCGTATGTCTGAATTTGGCTACAGTTACAGAGAGATTCAATTGAACAAGCCTGCAACTACCTCGCCGAAAGCAGAAACTGTAAACCATGCAATCGTAAGTAGCATATCATGATCATGATCAATTAAGCAAGGCCGTAACTACCGATATGCAGCCTTATTAAATTGTGATTCGGCTAATTCTAAAGGGCTCTATATAAGCACATAGCATATTTTTTTACAGAATTTTTTTGTTAGTGAATTTCTATCCTAAAAAGGTCTAAAGGTCCTAAAGGTCTTCACTAACTAAAAACTTGTGTAATAAGAATATGCTATGTGCTTATATAGAGCCCTTTAGAATTGGCTGAATGGCAATTTAATAAGGCTGTTGAAAACAGTCAATAGTAAATGAGAAACATGGAGGTTAAATGTCAATCAATTAACATTTAGAGGTCTGATATGCGATCAGACTCGCAATCCGGCAATGCACAAAATAATAAAAATGAATGACGATACTGTTTTAGTCCATGCGAGTGGCCTGATAATGATTCTTGAGATTGATATGACACAGAAATTAAACATAAAAAAATATTTTTTTATTGCAGATTTGCGAACTAGAGATTGTTGTGCAATTAATGATAATTTCTTTCATCGCTTATCCCATATTGATTTTTTATTTGCATTTACAGTGCTGCGATCAGGTGTTTAACCCCCTTGCTAGTCCTATCTGGTACTCGTAGGATGTTCTTCTACATTTGACATTTACGGGTGTGAGAACATTTGCGGGCTTGAGGAATTGTAGTAATTAAATAGTGATATGCGATTTAAGCAATTGTAACATTCACAGGCTTGAAAGATCAAATGCTTAGATGGGTCGGAGTTACGACTTTGACAACTACAGGGATATTGAGCCTGATTTTGAGATCGTTTGCAGTTAGCTAAAAGACGCCAGTTGAATAGAAAATTAGTTTGTAAGCTCCAGTAATTAACAAATGCTCAATTGAATAGGGGCTCTAGTTGCCAGTTACTGTTCCATGAGCCTTATTCAATTTGGCTGGGCAAGTTATGGTAATATAGGCCGTAAGTGTGCCTGCATCGTCCGCAACTTATGGTGCTATTCAATTGGCCGGGCCTGCATGTCCATGCCCGATAGCGCACATCGTAAACCATGCTATTGAACGTAGCATTTGTGGCCTTGAACATGATAAATCACGCAAGGCCGTAACTCCATGCGAAATAGGGAATGGAAACAGAGATCGTCATCATTACATCAATGGAAAATGGAGTTTGGATTTCAAAGTCCTATGGGCTTGAATTACGGGGTACGATTCGACCCACGTTCCAGATATAATGCAAATATAATATTCTATTACCTATGAGTTCCATTATATGTATTAACACATTGATTGCCGTGATCGCTATAACACAGAAATTGAACATGAAATAAAATATTTTTTGGGGCTGATTTGCCAGCTGGAGACTGTTGTGCTATTAATTCTAAGACCTAACATAGTTACATAGTAATTTAGGTTGAAAAAAGACTTAGTCCATCAAATTCAAGTTCCTTTTTAGATCTCCTCTGATCTGCAATACGCAGATTTATTGTTAATTGATCCAAAGGAAGGCAAACAGAAAAAAGTCCCAGTGAAACTTTGCCAATTGTCTCAACAGGGAAAAAAATATAAAATTCCTTCCTGACTCCAGATACTGGCGATCGTATTAATCCCTGGATCAATACTCCCTCTCTATTTATCCAGGATAGCCCTTAATGCCCTTGACATTAAAAAATATATCCAATCCCTTTTTAAAGTTATCTATCGAATCCGCTGTCACCACCTCCTTTCCACCCTTACTGTGAAGAACCTTTTTCTTTCTTTAAGGTGAAATCTTTTTACTAATCTGTCCCTAGTGAGTTTAAAACCTCTTGGCACAAAAGGTTCCGTTGATAAAGCCTTGTATTGACATTGATATATTTATATAAGGTAATCATATCCCCTCTTAGACACCTTTTTTCTAGAGTAAATAAGTTTAATTTTGTAAGTCTTTCTTCATAACGTAGCCCCTCCATTCCCTTTATTAGCTTTGTTGACATTCTCTGTACTTTTTCCAGCTCTAAAATGTCCTTTTTATGTAGTGGTGCCCAAAATTGTACTCCATATTCAGAATGAGGCCGTACTAGTGATCTGTTTAATGGCAGAATTATATTTGCTTCCCTTGCTTCTATACCCTTCTTAATACATGCTAATATTTTACTTGCCTTTGCAGACGCTGCTTGGCATTGAGCACAGCTACCTAGGTGGTTGTCCATAAGTACTGCCAAATTCCTTTCAATATCTGATACCCCTAGATTTCCTCCATTAAGATTATAAATTGCATGGCTATTTTTCCTTCCCAGATGCATAACTCTGCATTTATTCGTAATAAATCTCTGCCATCTGCCACTTAAATGCCCATTCCTCTAATTTATGTAAATTCCTTTGGAGGGAAAGTACATCATCATCTGATTTAATTACCTTGCACAACTTTGTGTCATCAGCAAAAATGGAGACACTACACTCCAATCCCACTTTCAAGTCATTAATAAATATGTTAAAAAAGAGGGGGCCTAATACTGAGCCCTGAGGAACCCCACTCACCACATTAGTCCAATTGGAGTATGATCCATTTACAACAACCCTTTGCTTTCTGTCTTTGAGCCAGCTCTCAATCCATAAGCAAATATTTATGGCAATTCCTGTATCCCTTAGTTTGCTCAATAGTCTCCCATGTGGCACTGTATCAAAAGCCTTTGCAAAATCCAAATAGACTACATCCACTGAGTTACCTTGATCCAAGTTACTACTAACCTCCTCATAGAAACTAATTAGGTTTGTTTGACATGACCTATCCTTCATAAATCCGTGTTTCCCTTTTAATAAAAGTACAGTATTGATTTTTTATTTTCTTTTAAAGTGCTACGGACATGTTATTAAGCCCATTGGGAGTCCTCCTTGGTATCAGTAACTTCTTTTTTGACTTTTGACATTTGCTGGCTTGACGGAGTGGTTATCGAGGGGGAATCAGAGCAATTGAGTAGCAATTTGCGATTTTAGCATTCGCAACTCTTGCGGCCGTCAAAGATCAAAGACTTGGAGGGGCATTAACTTGCGATTTGAACAATCGAAGTAAATCGCAAGCCGAAACCTGTAACTCGATCGGAGCCCTCAAAATGATGCCAATTGAATAGCAAAGTAGCTTGCGGGCTACATTTGAGAAGACTGTATCTCCTGAAAGATCAATTGAATGAGGCTCCATGTTTGTAGAGTAGAAGCGACCATTAGCAGTTCAAACATTCAAGAGTCAATTCAAGTTCTTAATACCCTCCAGCTGCAGTTCTGCAGTTCATTCCCGTGTTCCTTAACAGCTCTGAATCTCTCTGTAACTGTTGCAATTGAATGGAGGCCTACAGTGCCTTGCAAAAGTATTCACCCTCCTTTACTTTTTACCTATTTTGTTACATTACAGCCTTAAGTTCAATGTTTTGTTAATCTGAATTTTATGTGATGGATCAGAACACAATAGTCTAAGTTGGTGAACAGAAATGAGAAAAATATATACATAAAACTATTTTTTAGAAATAGAAAACAGAAAATTGGCATGTGCGTATGTATTCACCCCCTTTGTTATGAAGCTATAAAAAGCCCTGATGCAACCAATTACCTTCAAAAATCACATAATTAGTGAAATGATGTCCACCTGTGCGCAATCTAAGGGTCACATAGTCTGTCATTACATATAGACACCTTTTCTGAAAGGCCCCAGAGGCTGCAACACCTAAGCAAGAGGCACCACTAACCGCTGCTATGAAGAACTCTCCAAACAAGTAAGGGACAATGTTGTTTAGAAGTACAAGTCAGGGTTAGGTTATAAAAAAATATCCAAATCTTTAATGATCACCAAGAGCACCATCAAATCTATCATAACCAAATGGAAAGAACATGGCACAGCAGCAAACCTGCCAAGAGACGGCCGCCCACCAAAACTCACGGACCGGAAGGCATTAATCAGAGAGGCAGCACCTAAGGTAACCCTGGAGGAGCTGCAGAGTTCCACAGCAGAGACTGGAGTATCTGTACATAGGACGACAATAAGCTGCACGCTCCATAGAGTTGGGCTTTATGGCAGAGTGGCCAGGAGAAAGCCATTACTTTCAACAAAAAACAAAATGGCACATTTTGAGTTTGAGAAAAAGCATGTGGGAGACTCCCAAAATGTATGGATCAAGGTGCTCTGGTCTGATCAGACTAAAATTGAACTTTTCATTCATCAAAGAAAACGCTATATCTGGAGCAAACCCAACACATCACATCACCCAAAGAACACCATCCCCACAGTGATACATGGTGGTGGCAGCATTATGCTGTGGGGATGTTTTTCAGCAGCCGGGGCCGGGAAACTGGTCAGAGTTGAGGGAAAGATGGATGGTGCTAAATACAGGGATATTCTTGAGCAAAACCTGTACCACTCTGTGAGTGATTTGAGGCTAGGACAATGACCCCAAACACACTGCTAAAGCAACACTTGAGTGGTTTAAGGGGAAACATGTAAACGCATTGGAATGGCCTAGTCAAAGCCCAGACCTCAATCCAATAGAAAATCTGTGGTCAGACTTAAAGATTGCGGTTCACAAGCACAAACCATCCAACTCGAAGGAGCTAAATCAGTTTTGCAAGGAGGAATGGGAAAAATCCCAGTGGTAAGATGTGGCAAGCTCATAGAGACTTATCCAAACAGACTTTCTAAAAACATTACAAAACTAATGGAGCTCCTCCCTTGAGGAGCTTCCTGCAGCAAATGAAGGATCCCAAGCATGCTCCGCTCAAAAAAACTAAATGGCGCCTTCTGATTGAATGAAATCGCTGTCAATCATATTTCAGCCAATCAGATGACGCAAATGTGTGATCCAATAAAAATGGGATACACCACTATATCCTATTCTGAGGTAACTGTCAACTATTCTGATTGGCTGAAAGCAATAGTGCCTTCTGATTGGATTAATTATGATTGACAGTTACACCGGTCAATCAGAAGGTGAAGATGCTTGGAGACAATCAGAATTAGATACACCCCACAGGGGTGTATACCATTATGATTGGCTGAAAGCAATTGCGCCTTCTAATTGGATTAATTATGCTTGATACACCCCTATATCAATCAGAGTGGGATATAGGAGTGTATCCCATTTTGATTGGCTCACACAATTGCGCCTTCTGATTGGCTGAAATATGATTTACAGCAATTTCAGTCAATCAGAAGGCGCCATTTAGCTTTTTTGAGCAAAACATACGCGAGAACCTCCATTTGCATCGGGGAGCTCCTCAAGGGAAGAGCTCTATTAGTTTTTTTTATTTTTTTAGAACGTTGGTTATATTTGGAGGGGACCTGCTTGTGACGACTGGAGGAAGACCGGGGCATCCCTGGAGGGGCATTACAGACAGGTAAGCGGGATATTTATAATTTATTATATTATATGTTGCATGTATGTTTGTATTAACTGTAATGTTTCTTTTTTTTTGTAGGTGTGACCGGTGTGGACATTTATGAAGGGCCCTATCTGGGATGAAGCACAGAACAGCATCGCTGGAGGGGCATTTTGGCAAGGTAAGTGGTCTAATTTACCCTATTCTATTTTCAGTGAGGCTGTTTTTATTTTATGTACTGTAGTGGTTTTTATTTTATATACTGTAGGGTTTTCTATTTTATGTAATGTAGTTCTTTATTTTCAGTAATGTAGTTTTTTTATTTTTTGTAACTAGGTGATTTTTTTTAATATCATATAATGCTTTTTTATTTTCTGTAATTAGGTGTTTGTAATTAGGGGGTTTATAGGATAGGGGTTTACTGGGTATATTTGGGGTTAAATAGGCCAAGTTAGGGTTAAATTGGTACAGTTAGGGTTAAATAGGACTAGATAGGGATAACTGAGTCTAGATAGGGTTAAGTGGTTAGTGATAGGGTTAATTAGGTATGGTGAGGGTTAAATAGGGTTAATTAGTTAGAGAGAGGTTAATTAGTTAGATGGGGTTAATTGGTTGGAGGGGGGTTAATTAGCTATAGGGGATTAATTAGTTAGAGGGTGGTTAATTGGTTAGAGGGTGGTTAATTAGCTATAAGGGGGATGAATTAGTTAGAGGGTTGTTAATTAGTTAAAGGGGAGGTTAATTGGTTAGAGGAGGGGTAAATTAGCTAGAGGGGGTTAATTAGTTAAAGGGGGTTAATTGGTTAGTGGGAGGGTTAATTAGTTAGAGGGGTTAATTGGTTAGAGGGGGTTAATTAGAGGGGGTTAATTGGTTAGAGGGGGGGTAATTAGTTTGATGAGGTTATTAGAATGGTATAAGGTAGGATAGGGGTTAATAATGTAGTGTAGGGGTTATTAATGTGGGATAGGGGTTTATATGGTTGGATATGGTTAATAATATAAGGTAGGGTTAGTAGGGTAGGGGTTTATTGGGTACAGTTAGGAGTGTATAGGTATAGTTAGGGTTAATTGGGTATAGTTAGGGGTTTACAGGTATAGTTAGGGTTAATGGGGTATAGTTAGGGTTAATGGGTTAATGGGATATAGTTAGGGTTAATAGTGTAGTGTAGTGTGATGGAGGACCCTCATGGCAGTTATAGTGTTAATATAGGGGTTAATAGTGTCCTATAGGGGTCTATATAGACTCCAATTGGACTGATGGGGTTAATTATAGTCTCATGAGGGTCTATATAGACCCCCATGGGTGATGGGGTTAATTTTAGGTGCCTGGCTTGAAATGTTAATTTGTAAATGCAGTCCTGACCAGGACCCCAACTGCAAGGGTTAATGTAGGGACACTGCAGGGGTCCTGATTTGGGTGTTACTTTTAGGTGCTGCTGGGGTACTTACAGTACCCTTGTTGCATTGGGTTAACTAATGGTGTGGCATGGAATTTGAAATGTTTAAATGCTGCAGGGTAGTCCTGATCAGGACCCCTGCAGCAAGGGTCTAATGTGGGGACACTACGGGGGTCTTAATCGGGGCCCCTAAGCATAGGAGGGTTAATGTTAGGTGGTACTTAATGTACCCCAGTAGCATGGGGTTAACAATGTGTGTGCAGCGTGCCCTTTAAGGACTCGCGGCAGGAAGTTTGAAATTTTAAATGCTGCAGGGGTCCCGATCGGGACCCCTGCATCATGGGATTGGGGGGTCATGGGGTCTGATCGCATATGGATCCCGAATCGATGACGGGCTCCATTTTGATTGGCTGGTTCAGACTGGGGTGACGTGCTTGCATCTGCGATCATGTTCAAGCCCGCAAATCGTTACTGCCGATAATATGGTTTCTGATTCGCGTGACCGGTACCTAACTTACATCCGCAGCCAATTGATTAGCAAAATAGAAGTAGAGCTACTAGAGGCCGCAACTTGATCGCAGAAAATCTGCTGTTTGCAATCGAGTTACATCCCCAAATTGAATGAGGTCCATAGGCCCCTATTCAGTTGTCCAAATCACAGTTACATGATCCCATAATGGAGCCTGTAAATGTTACTGATATTCAATTGGCTACATTTAGCTACTGGCATGCTAATTGTAAGTTACAGGCTCACAATCCCTGCGGTTGTCAAAAACGTAACTCTGTCCTATCTCCTCCTTTGATGCTTCAAGCCCGCAAATATTACCTGTGCTAAAGACGCAAAATTCATATTTAATTACTATAATTCAACAAGCCCGCAATTGCCTTCAAACTGTAAATGCCAAATGTATCATTTTTTTTTACAAGCACTAGATAGGACTCACAAGTGGGTTAAACACCTGTTTGTAAAGCTGCAAAAGCAAATAAACACATAATACTGTACTTAAATATACTGGGAAAACAAAAAAAGACATTAGAATTAGTTGCACAACAGTCTCAAGTTTGAAAGCCTGCAATAACAAATATATGTTTTACGTTTTTTTTTTTTTTTTCATATTATATTGATCCCAGGATGGACTAGAACAGTTGCTTTATTCATTTTTATTGTTTTTTACATTTCTGGAGATCATTCGTAAATTTATACACACTTAAAATCACTCTTAAAATTGCTACATATTCAACAAATATTACTTATTGGCACTAATGGATTCTTAAGTCAATACAATCCATATAAACATTTATAAAAAAAAAACACCCAAAGCCACATTTATGAGTTCAAGGCATTTGCAAGTAGCTAATAGAATAAAGATACATGTTTTACTGAAGTCATGATGACGATCTCATTTACTATTGTCTCTGTCTAAATTGTAACTTACGGGCTTGCTTAATTGATCATGATCATGATACTTATGGGTTAAGGCTTTGATTGTTTGGGCTGTGAGCATATTATTTGAATAAATCTATATATGTAAAAAATTACGGGCTTGCAATTGAATAGGGGCCTATGCTGGGTGCATTGAAAAGAAAGGCTTAAAGTGCAGTTAAAATGCAAAAATTATTTTTTTTAAATGTTCAATTGACAAAACACTTAATATTATCGATGTAAATGACATCACATTAGAACCTCACTGTGTACCAGTTTGTAGGAGAGCATGAGACATAATTTATAACATTTTACAATTCAGGCAATACAGCTTTACCTACACTTGCAATAACCTGCAATGTTTTCATTACAACATCCTGATAACATAAAACTGAAGGTGAGATTTTACAAAGAAGCTAGCAGATGTTATTGTAATTCCCCTCTGTGATAAATATCATACTCTATACAACTTTCTTACCTGCTGGGCATCCCCACCGCTTTGTTAAATTGTTTACCTACATTGATGTAATCATGTATAACAATGCCCCGGAGTATCTGCTATAATAGCTCATTGGTTTGTACTATAGACAGCAGCTGGTTATACGTTTGTAAAACTATTGACTGTAATTTGGAATAGCTTGTCTATTATTGTATGTCAAATGAACAATAACATTTTTTTTTTAAATACATTCTGTTCATGTAACAAAAAATCATTGCATAAGTAACGAATAACTTTCATAAACAAGATAATACATTGAATAAATAGGCTTCTTGTAGAATAGTCAAAGGATTTAAGCTTAAGGCTATCCTGAAGTTTAATTACTCCAAACGTTCCAGATAGAATGGGGAGATTAGATGGGCATTTAGTTACTTAGGCCCTCATTCAATTGCGATTTTGCCAATTGAATAGGGTTCTAAATAAGCACATAATATATATTTTTTAAAGAAGTTTTTAGTTTGTGAAAACCTTGCTTTTGGATAGATGCTTAGGCCCTCATTCTATTGCGATTTGGCCAATTGAATAGTGCTCTAAATAAGCACATAACATATATTTTTTAAATAAGTTTTTAGTTAGTGAAAACCTTGCTTTTAGATAGATGCTTACTAAGTAAAAACTTCTTTAAAAATATATGTTATGTGCTTATTTAGACCCCTATTCAATTGGCCAAATTGCAATTGAATGAGGGCCTTAATAACTAAATACTTCTTTAAAAAATATATGTGATGTGCTTATTTAGACCCCTATTCAATTGGCAAAATTGCAATTGAATGAGGGCCTTATTGTCCGTCAGATCTATGGGCCTCATTCAATTGCGATTTGGCCAATTGAATAGGGATCTAAATAAGCACATAGCATACTTTTTTACAGAAGTTTTTAGTTAGTAAAGACCTTGCTTTTGGATAAAAGGTCACTAACTAAAAACCTCTATAAAAAAAATATGCTTATTTAGAGCCCTATTCAATTGGCCATTTTGCAATTGAATGAGACCCTATGTTTCTATGTAAATATAGTAAATTAACTCATTAATTAAGACTATTTGGCCCTCATTCAATCGTGATTTGGCTCTATATAAGCATAGAGCATTTTTTTTTTAGTTAGTGAACTTCTATCCAAAAGCAAGGTCTTCACTAACTAAAAACTTCTGTAAAAAAAAATATGCTGTGTGCTTATATAGAGCCCTATTCAATTGGTCAAATCACAATTGAATGAGGCCCTTTGCTAGGTTGAATGACCAATGTAATGGTCCAGCTTTCATATATTGTAAGTAGTAAAGATCAGCAAGCAATAATAAAATGTATTAAGATTCAAAGAGCGGATCTTTTATGAGAAAAAAACTTACACTAAAAAGACTGCTACATCTTTACAGCCTTATTAAATTGCGATTCGGCCAATTGAATAGGGCTCTATATAAGCACAGAGCATATTTATTTTACAGAAGTTTTTAATTAGTGAACTTCTATCCAAAAGCAAGGTCTTTACTAACTAAAAACTTCTGTAACAAAATATGCTATGTGCTTATATAGAGAGCCCTATTCAATTGGCCAAATCACCATTTAATAAGGCTGTTAGGCTGGAGTTTCTCCCATCTTTTTTAAACTGTGACAAAGTCTGTAACAGACTGCTATGCAGCTGGGAAAAATGCTGCACAGTCTATCACAGTTGAGAGAAGATCCAGCCTACAAATCAATTTTTCCATAAAAGATCAACTTTTTCTTACTCAAAATAGATTGAACAGTTGTTAATACTTCACTTTAAAACATAGAAGGAGGGGGAGGAGAGCAAAACTCCAACTTGTGTAGAATGAAAACACTATTTTTTATGCAGTATTTTAAGATCTTCCTATATGACCTTTAATATCCCTGACGAAGTCCTGCCTGAACGAAACACGTATGGGCCTGCCATGTTTTGCTGATACTACCGTTATAGCACTATTTTGCGAGTATAAAAGTGCATAATAAACAATGTTTTAATGCTACACTAATTGATCCTTTTGCTCTCCTCCTCCCTTCAATGTTTTACAGTCATTTATATCCATCTAGAGGATTGAAGCTTTGTCAACCAACATCTACAGTCAGGTCCATAAATATTGGGACATCAACACAATTCTAATCTTTTTGGCTCTATACACAACCACAATGGATTTAAAATTAAACGAACAAGATGTGCTTTAACTGCAGACTTTCAGCTTTAATTTGAGGGTATTTACATCCAAATCAGGTGAACGATGTAGGAATTACAACAGTTTGTACATGTGCCTCCCACTTTTTAAGGGACCAAAAGTAATGGGACAGATTAACAGTCATAAAAAAATTTTTCACTTTGTAATACTTGGTTACAAATCCTTTGCAGTCAATTACAGCCTGAAGCCTGGAACGCATAGACATCACCACGCGCTGGGTTTCATCCCTGGTGATGCTCTGCCAAACCTCTATTGCAACTGTCTTCAGTTCCTGCTTATTCTTGGGGCATTTTCCCTTCAGTTTTGTCTTCAGCAAGTAAAAATGCATGCTCAATCGGATTCAGATCAGGTGATTGACTTGGCCATTGCATAACATTCCACTTCTTTCCCTTAAAAAAATTATTTGGTTGCTTTTGCAGTATGCTTCGGGTCATTGTCCATCTGCACTGTGAAGCGCCGTCCAATGAGTTCTGAAGCATTTGGCTGAATATGAGCAGATAATATTGCCCGAAACACTTCAGAATTCATCCTGCTGCTTTTGTCAGCAGTCACATCATCAATAATAAATACAAGAGAACCAGTTCCATTGGCAGCCATACATGCCCACGCCATGACACTACCACCACCATGCTTCACTGATGAGGTGGTATGCTTTGGATCATGAGCAGTTCTTTTCCTTCTCCATACTCTTCTCTTCCCATCACTCTGGTACAAGTTGATCTTAGTCTCATCTGTCCATAGGATGTTGTTCCAGAACTGTGAAGGCTTTTTTAGGTGTTGTTTGGCAAACTCTAATCTTGCCTTCGTATTTTTGAGGCTCACCAATGGTTTACATCTTGTGGTGAACCCTCTGTATTCGCTCTGGTGAAATCTTCTCTTGATTGTTGACTTTGACACACATACACCTACCTCCTGGAGAGTGTTCTTGATCTGGCCAACTGTTGTGAAGGGTGTTTTCTTCACCAGGGAAAGAATTCTTCGGTCATCCACCACAGTTGTTTTCAGTGGTCTTCCGGGTCTTTTGGTGTTGCTGAGCTCACCGGTGCATTCTTTCTTTTTAAGGATGTTCCAAACAGTTGATTTGGCCACACCTAATGTTTTTGCTATCTCTCTGATGGGTTTGTTTTGTTTTTTCTGCCTAATGATGGCTTGCTTCACTGACAGTGACAGCTCTTTGGATCTCATATTGAGGGTTGACAGCAACAGATTCTAAATGCAAATAGCACACTTGAAATTAACTCTGGACATATTATCTGCTCCTTGTAAATGGGATAATGAGGGAATAACACACACCTGGCCATGGAACAGCTGTGCAGCCAATTGTCCCATTACTTTTGGTCCCTTAAAAAGTGGGAGGCACATATACAAACTGTTGTAATTCCTACACCGTTCACCTGATTTGGATGTAAATACCCTCAAATTAAAGCTGAAAGTCTGCAGGTAAAGCACATCTCGTTTCATTTCAAATCCATTGTGGTGGTGTATAGAGCCAAAAAGGTTAGAATTGTGTCGATGTCCCAATATTTATGGAGCTGACTGTATATATATTTTAAAGATTAAGAGGACTACTTTGTTGGGCACTACCTTATGACTTTGATTTACTGGCATCTCGGTAGATAAGTACTTGCCACTCTAATTATACTCTTTTTACTATGTAAAAGTAATTAATGCCAGATCAATACAGTTGTTAACCCTTTGTCTCCCAGCTACTATGCAGTCTTGACGTTCAATCTCTTCTTCATTCAATGACCCTTATTACTTTTTTCCAGTGTGAAAAACCTGGGGCCTTTTAAAAAAATGTCTTATAATGCAGTGATAAATAAGCTTACACTACAGGAAATCAATAGTGCCAAAGAGCCAAGGAACTTATATGATTAAAATGCCTATAAAATGGCTTATAAATAATGGTAAGAAGGAAAATATATCACAAAGAAATGACACATTTCACAGAGCTTAAGATACCATGCTTGACTGTGCCTGGTTATGGTAGGACGAGGCTGACTATTTTTTTTATAATTCTATCATAAAGAATGATAAAAATACAAAATATGATACACAAAATGTATTATAAAATATTTCAAATTAATTTATTAAAGAAACACTGAAGTCAGAATAAAAATAAATGTGTTATTTTAATCAATACTCTACTGAAGAACATATGTTCTTTTATTACTATATTGTTAGCATAGGGAATAACAATACCTATTCATGATTTAGGCTATACTGTATTACATGCGTGTAGCCAAGTGATACATATAAATATGCAGCTGTAGCTTTAGCAAGATGGGGTATTACTATCAAGGATGGATTTTTAATAGCAAAAAATATCAATAGTGGCACATAGAAAGTCTAAGCCATGAGTAGGTAGCGATATCCCTTTATAGTAATAAATGAAAAACAATGTAATAATATAAGAAAATATATTATAAAGTGGAGTATTGATTAAGTTGACATTTGTATGATCGGGAAATGTACTGAGGAGGGTTAGGAGAGGTGCAGGGAATGTACACGGAGGGCTAGGGAAGGTGCTGAGAGATGTGCAGGGGAATATATAGAGGAGGGTTAGGGGAGGTGCAGGGAGTGCTGGGGAATGTACACGGTAGGGCTAGGGAAGGTGCTGAGAGAGGTGCAGGGGAATGTATAGAGGAGGGTTAGGGGAGGTACAGGGAGTGCTGGGGAATGTACACAGGAGGGCTAGGTAAGGTGCTGAGAGATGTGCAGGGGAATGTATAGAGGAGGGTTAGGGGAGGTGCAGGGAGTGCTGGGGAATGTACACGGGAGGGCTAGGGAAGGTGCTGAGAGAGGTGCAGGGGAATGTATAGAGGAGGGTTAGGAGAGGTGCAGGGAATGTACACAGAGGGCTAGGGAAGGTGCTGAGAGATGTGCAGGGGAATACATAGAGGAGGGATAGGGGAGGTGCAGGGAGTGCTGGGGAATGTACACGGGAGGGCTAGGGAAGGTGCTGAGAGAGGTGCAGGGGAATTTATAGAGGAGGGTTAGTGGAGGTACAGGGAGTGCTGGGGAATGTACACAGGAGGGCTAGGTAAGGTGCTGAGAGAGGTGCAGGGGAATGTATAGAGGAGGGTTAGGAGAGGTGCAGGGAATGTACACAGAGGGCTAGGGAAGGTGCTGAGAGATGTGCAGGGGAATACATAGAGGAGGGTTAGGGGAGGTGCAGGGAGTGCTGGGGAATGTACACGGGAGGGCTAGGGAAGGTGCTGAGAGAGGTGCAGGGGAATTTATAGAGGAGGGTTAGTGGAGGTACAGGGAGTGCTGGGGAATGTACACAGGAGGGCTAGGTAAGGTGCTGAGAGAGGTGCAGGGGAATGTATAGAGGAGGGTTAGGAGAGGTGCAGGGAATGTACACAGAGGGCTAGGGAAGGTGCTGAGAGATGTGCAGGGGAATACATAGAGGAGGGTTAGGGGAGGTGCAGGGAGTGCTGGGGAATGTACACGGGAGGGCTAGGGAAGGTGCTGAGAGAGGTGCAGGGGAATTTATAGAGGAGGGTTAGTGGAGGTACAGGGAGTGCTGGGGAATGTACACAGGAGGGCTAGGTAAGGTGCTGAGAGATGTGCAGGGGAATATATAGAGGAGGGTTAGGGGAGGTGCAGGGAGTGCTGGTGAATGTACATGGGAGGGCTAGGGAAGGTGATGAGAGATGTGCAGGTGCATTTATAAAGGAGGGTTAGGGGAGGTGCAGGGAGTGCTGTGGAATGTACACAGGAGGGCTAGGGTAGGTGCTAAGAGATGTGAAGGTGAATAGAGAAGGGTTAGGGGAGGTGCAGGGAGGGTTGTGGAATATACAGGGGAGGTCTAGGGAAGGTGCTGAGAGAGGTGCTGGGGAATGTATACAGGAGGTTTAGGGGAGGTACAGGGAGTGCTAGGGAATGTACAAGGGAGGGCTAGGGAAGGTGCTGAGAGATGTGCCGGGGAATGTATAGAGGTGGGTTAAGGAAGGTGCAGGGGAATGTACATGGGAGGGTTAGGGAAGGTGCTGAGAGATGTGCAGTGGATTGCATAGAGGAAGGTTAGGGGGTACAGGGAGTGCTAGGGAATGTACAGGGGAGGGCTAGGGAAGGTGCTGAGAGAGGTGCAGGGGAGTGTATAGAGGAGGGTTAGGGGAGGTGCAGCGAGTGCTTGGGAATATGCAGGGGAGGGTTAGGGAAGGTGCTGAGAAAGGTGCAGGGGAATGTATAGAGGAGGGTTAGGGGAGGTGCAGGGAGCGGTTAAAATTGCATATACGTTTTGGCCTTGTGTCTGATTGTTTGCATGAAATTTACTCAGACAAGTAAAGTGTGTTTATTTCCTGTGTGCAGTGATTTGGTACAGATGAGAGGGGAGTGCTTTTTGTCTGGCTTAAACTTGCATATAAGTTTGGACCTTGTGTGTGACTGTTTGCAGGAGGAAGTTCAAAGAAAATGGTCAAATTGTAGTATTTTTTGTAATGAGTCAGTTCAGTAGCGACCTCACTAAGGGTACATCCTGTCATATATATGCACTACTGAAACAGATGATCCAGGGTTCATACCTCTGTGACATGTGTGAGCATGTTACCTCTCTGGAAGCTCAGATTAGAGAACTGGAAAAGGGGAGTTGCAGCACTTAGTGATATTGCTCCACTGGAAAGGGAGCTAATACTCACTGATTACAGTTTAGATGGGCCTAGCAGGGAGGGTGGAGCTGGGGCTAGTGAGGATGTCCAGGGAGGTAGCTTGGTTACAGTTAGAAGGGAAGTAGGGGGATCAGGAGGACAGTTCTGAGTTGGCCAGCACAAACAGATTTGCCAGATTGAGTGAAACTGTTGGGGATGTCCATTCAGGAATGGCAATGCCAGGTAGAGCTGTTCCCTCTAACATCCGGGAGAACAGTTCTACTGGAGGAGTGGGAGGGCAGAATTGGTAGCGCAACAGACAAGTTTTGGTGGTAGGGGACTCCATTATTAGGGTAATAAGGTATAAGGTAGGAAGGGTGACCCAGATCCCAGCAATCAAACAGTTTGAGGTCTCCCAGGTGCTTGAGTTCGGCATGTTGTGGATTGGGTAGATAAATTATTGGGAGGGTCTGGAAATGAACCGGCGGTCTTGGTGCATATTGGTACCAATGACAAAGTTAATGGTAGATGGAGTGTCCTAAATAATGATTTGAGAGAACTAGGGAATAAGCTTAAAGTAAGGACCTCCAAGGTAGTATTTTCTGAGATACTACCAGTGTCATGTGCTAGCCCAGGGATACAGATGGAGCTTAGGGAGGTTAATGGTGGCTAAAAAAGTGATGCACTAAGGACGGGGTTAGGTTTTTACAGCTCTGGGCTGACTTCTTACTTGGGTCCATTCTCTATAGCAGGGATAGTTTGCACCTTAATGACGAGGGAGCTACTGTGCTAGGGGAAAGGATGGGGAGTTTTAAACTAATAGGTGGGGGGGGGGGGACTTGATAGAAGTAATAGCGTAGTAAGTGTAGAGGGGGTAAGGAATGAATTAACTAGTCATGTGGGAGGAGATGGGGGAGGTTTAGTATAGTCAATAGGGAGTACAAGGAAATTTACCAGGCTTGCAAAAGGGCTATAAGACTGGCTAAAATAGAAAATCAAAAATTAGTTGCAAAGGAGAGTAAGACTAACTCTAAAATATTTTTTAAGTATATAAATGGGAAGAAGGTGAGGAAGGAAGCTATAGGATCATTACAATGTGACACAGGCCGTCTGATAATAAGTGAAAAAGAAAAGGCAGATGAGCTAAATATGTTCTTTTCTTCGATATACACAAGGGAGGTACCAGTGGTTGGGACACCGCAACATAATGGGGCTACACTACCTTTGCCAAAAAATTTGTTAACACAGGAAGTAATCCAAAAGAGTTTGGAAAAAATAAATGTTAATAAAGCCCCAGGTCCTGATGGAATACATCCAAGGGTACTAAGGGAACTGGGGTCTGTAATAGCCAAACCATTATATCTATTTTTGCAAGATAAACTCAACACAGGGTCTTTACCAGATGACTGGAGAAAAGCAGAGGTGACACCTATATTTAAGAAGGGAGCAAGAGCAAATCCAGGGAATTATAGACCTGTATGCCTCACTTCCGTAGTGGGAAAGCTTTTAGAAGGTTTAATAAGGGATAATTACTAAGTTTATGCAAACAGGATTATAAGTAGGAGTAAACATGGATTTATGAGGGATAGGTCATGTCAAAAAAATCTAATTGGTTTGTATGAAGAGGTTAGTAGGAACCTGGATCAAGGCAACTCAGTGGATGTAGTCTTTAGATTTTGCAAAGGCTTTTGATACAGTGCCACGTGGGAGACTATTGGGCAAACTAAGGGATACAGGAATTGCAGTAAATATATGCACAAGGATTGAGAGCTGGCTTAAAGACAGGAAGCAAAAGGTTGTTGTAAATTGAACATACTCAGATTGGTCTAATGTGGTAGGTGGGGTTCCTCAGGGCTCAGTGTTAGGTCCACTCCTTTTTAACATATTTATTAATGACTTAGAATTAGGACTGGAAAATATTGTCTCCACTTTTGCTGATGACACAAAGGTAATTAAATCAGAAAATGATGTGCTTTGCCTTTCAAAGGGATTTGCATACATTAGAGAAATGGGCAATTAAATGGCAGATGAGATTTAACATGAATACATAAATGTAAGGTTATGCATCTAAAATAACCATGCAATTTATAAACTTAATGAAACAAATCTAGGGGTATCAGATATTAAAAGGGATTTTAGAGTACTTGTGGACAACCACCTAGATAACAGTGCGCTATGCCAATATTAGCATATATTAAGAAGGGACTAGAAGCAAGGGAAGCAAATATAATTCTGCCACTATACAAATCTCTAGTACACCCTCATTTGGGATATGGAGTACAGTTTTGGGCACCACTTCATAAAAAGGACATTTTAGAACTGAAAAAAACTACAGAGAAGGAAAACAAAACTAATAAGGGGAATGGAGGGGCTAAGTTATGAAGAAAGACTAACCAAATTAAACTTATTTTCTCTATAAAAAAGGTGTTTAAGAGGAGATATGATCACCTTATGTAAATACATCTAGGGTCAGGATAAAGATTTGTCAAGGTAGCTTTATGTGCCAAGATGTTTTCAACTGACAAGGGGACATCCTTTGAGGTTAGAAGTATAAATATTCCCCCTTAAAGAAAGAAAAGGGTTCTTCACAGTAAGGGTGGTTAATCTGTGGAATTCTCTACCAGAGGAGGTGGTGACAGCGGATTCAATAGATAACTTTAAAAAGGGACTGGATATATTTTTTTAAAAAAAGGGTATTCATAGTTATCCTGGTTAATTACAGAGGGAGTATTGATCAAGGGAGGAGTCCGATCGCCAGTATCTGGGGTCAGGAAGGAATGATTTTTTTTTCTCTTTTGAGACAATTGTCAAAGTTTCACTTAGGTTTTTTTTCTGTTTGCCTTCCTCTGGATCAATTAACAACTAATCTGCATATTGCAGATCAGCTGAGATCTTAAAAGGTTGAACTTGATGAGCTAAAAGTATTTTTTTCAACCTCAATTACTATGTAACTATGTAACTATGAGTGCTGGGGAATGTACACGGGAGGGCCAGTGAAGGGGCTGAGAGAGGTGCAGGGGAATGTATAGAGGAGGGTTAGGGGAGGTACAGGGAGTGCTGGGGTATGTACAGGAGAGGACTAGGGAAGGGGCGGAGAGAGGTGCAGGGGGATGTATAGAGGAGGGTTAGGGGAGTTACAGGGAGTGCTGGGGTATGTACAGGAGAGGACTAGGGAAGGTGCTGAGAGAAGTGCAGGGGAATGTATAGAGGAGGGTTAGGGGAGGTACAGGGAGTGCTGGGGTATGTACAGGAGATGACTAGGGAAGGGGCGGAGAGAGGTGCAGGGGGATGTATAGAGGAGGGTTAGGGGAGGTTCAGGGAGTGCTGGGGTATGTACAGGGGAGGACTAGGGAAGGTGCTGAGAGAGGTGCAGGGGAATGTATAGAGGAGGGTTAGGGGAGTTACAGGGAGTGCTGGGGTATGTACAGGAGAGGACTAGGGAAGGGGCTGAGAGAGGTGCAGGGGAATGTATACAGGAGGTTTAGGGGAGGTTCAGGGAGTGCTGGGGAATGTACAGGAGAGGACTAGGGAAGGTGTTGAGAGAGGTGCAGGGAAAGTGCAGGGAGTGCTTTGGAATGTACATAGGAGGGCTGGAGAGGGTGCTGAGAGAGGTGCAGGGGAAATCTAGGAGATGTTCTGGAGAAGGCTAGGTAGGACTGAAGCTTTGGGATAACAAATAATAATAAAATACATATGTGATATATATAGGAGGATGGTTAGTGTTGATGGAGTTGAAGGACCAGTGTAATAAAAATTGTTGTATATAATCTTTTAATAAATAATAATAATTGTATATAATCTTTTAAGAACTTCATTTTTTTAACTGAAAATGATAATGTGCCAATGCTACTAGAAATAAAAAAAATAAACATAGACTTTCAAAGTTTTGCCTTTTTATGCATTTTTTTCTTTGCTACAGACATCTATTTGGTGTTCTTGTATCCTGTCTCCTGTTTTCTGCTAGGTCCTGTGTCCTTATAAGCTACTGAGTTTCTCTATAGTCTTGCCGAGAGCACTGGCAGCTCTTACTGTCATATTCCCATTACGCAGACACAAACTTCCTAAATATTCAAAGTCTCCTCCCACCTCAGGAAGTGAACTGCTAAAAGTAACATTGGAGACTCCACAGCAGCATAAATTCTAAATTCGAAAAACCTGTTCCATATTTTCAAGTGCTATTCCTCATAACAGTCATTTTCTACTGTCTCCTTTCTACTTAACTGAAACATCTTCCCAGCTGCTTGCATCTTCTACCCAGATAATCCCAATAATAATGTCTTACAGCAACAGAATTGTCTTCTCTTTCACTATCACTCTCAATTTTCTCTCTCTTCCTAGTCCTTACAATTTCTCATAACTGTTTCTTTCAGAGGTTTCTGCCTCTCTCAGTTCCTTAAGATTGTAAATGTGTGAGTTTTCAATCTTGTAAGGTGCTTTGGGAAAAAGCACCATGTACATAAGATTTTATATTCAAAGACAGGACTACTTTTTGCTTAGTGTTTAATATTGCATTTTTTATTTGTACTTAACCCCTGTTTAGCTCTATGGAATATGTAGGCAGGGTACAAATATTACATAGCCATAGCGCTCAGACAGCACTATGTTGAATTGGAGAGTGCTGAGCGGGTACTTAAAGGGCTAAACGGGATTTGGCTTTCAAAAATCTAGGTATTGCGATATTTAGCGCTAAGCAGTGAATTACAAGGGAAAAGAGCACTATAGCAAATCAGCGTTCAAAGGGCTATTGTTACACATGATATACCTGTATTATATAAATTATTGCATATTACATAAATTATTATTACATAATAATTATTATTGCATATTACATAAATTATCAGCTGATAATAAAATTAACAATAAAGCTACACTGAAAGAGAAAATAAACAATGTGTTGAATTGTCCATGACCTTTACTGTCTCTTGTAAGAACCTAAATGGCTGATATATGGGATATATGGGTTTCTGCACACTTTTCTGTTACACTATTACTTATAAAAATTGTTTATTATGTTTAAAACATTTTTAAATAAATAATTCAATTGTGGAGTACAATGGCCCTTTAAGGAAATGCGCCTATGATTGCTCGTTTGAGTGGTTGCTATATATATTGCCAGTTTGTAACAGCACAGCATCCGACCGTTGTAATGAGATCCTATCTTTATTGGCACATCCTTTAGAGATCTATGACAAGCTGTTTCTCTTGTTGGAGGATTCATAACCTCCGGTTCCAGGAACATAAAAGGATAGCCGGGTAATTTTGTGTAACACTTATTCTTGGAAAGCGCCAAAGGCAAGACTTAGCTGTGTAAACTTTATAAGGCACAGAGCAAGCCTACTGGGGATTATCTGCCATGCTTACTAGATATAGAAGTGCTATAATATACAGTACGTGATAAAAAGCTTGAGTAATTCAGAAGAAGACCAATTCAAGGAGACCAACAAAAGATAGAGTATCAAAGGGGCAAGGAACTTGGATATACGTCTTGCAAAGCTTTAAAAGAGCAGGTGTTAAATAATGCAACATTATCACATGAAAAACAAGCATAGCAAAGGTTAAAAAAAACTCTGTCACCCTAAAACCACATGGGTATTTTGCTTTTTTTTTTAAAGAGCAACTGTAAATACATTTTACTGGCCATATATTTTTGTTGAGGTATTCACCGTTGTTTGTGCTGCTCTATTATATAAAGTTATGGCTCAAGGACACAAATTAGCTGCTATGATTTGCTTATTATTTATTCAGTTTTTGCAAACAAATAAACAAACAAGAATACCCTACTCCCAGTGCAGGAAGGGATCTATGGGGTTAGATCCACTCCTGCACCCTGACCAAGAACAATTAACTGCTAATTAGAACATTAAGTAGCATATTAGCATGATTATGTAACACAAACAATGCTGAATATATCATTAATGATTCACTGTAGGGAAAATTACTACAACATATAGCCTGTTTTAATGCTATTTAAATAGACCTTTCAGGCAAAAAATTGCATTTTATAGAAATGTAAAAAAAGTATTTTTATATAAACTAGGGGCCTCATTCATTCATTGGCCAATTGAATAGGTCTATAAAAAAAGCACATAGCATATTTTTTTTACAGAAGTTTTTAGTTAGTGAAGACCTTACTTTTGGATAGAAGTTCACTTACTAAAAACTTCTGTAAAAAATATGCTGTGTGCTTATATAGAGCCCTATTCAATTGGCCAAATCGCATTTGAATTAGGCCCCTGGTGTACTAATTAACTTCATACTCTTAAATGTAATTATGATTTACATTTTGCACTTTTAAGAAGTCCCCAGATTATCAGTTTCTGCAGGCTCCCTCTTTCCTGCTCTACCATATTGAACAGTTGGGATTTAAAGCCATACCAACACTATAAGTACTCAGGCTGCTAACAAGAAGACAGTGACATGCTGTGTATCACCATGTAGCAGGCTTGCCCTGGCAGTGTTACCTGTTCAACATGTAAGCTCTCATGAAAGAGAATAACAAGCAAGGGGAGGCTGCAGAAAGTGAGAATCTGTTACTCTTGGGACTTCTTAAAAGTAAGTGAAGTGTCAATTTATATCATAATTACATTGAGAAGGATGAAGTTCATTAATTAAACTTGTAATTTATTTATATGGAACAGAGAATGTTTGCCTGAAGGCTCCCTTTAAGAAGAAGGATGTCACGCCCGCCAAGTTTGGGGGACTACGCTCAACCCAATTCTCTCTCTCTCTCTCTGTGGGTCGCAACTGTTTGTTCAGATCTCGACACCAGCAGACACATTAGATGACAGCATAATTTCTGAAGAGAGAGGCACCATCAGACTCCTTTTCTTAGGATCTAAGTATCACACACCATGTACCTGTGATTAGTACAAGCAGACTCCGACACCACCTTTGTTTAGTGTGTCCAAAATCAGACTGGCACTTCTTTATTGTTACGGAGATATCTAAAAACACACAAAGATCTCACTCCCCCCACATGCCAGATCTCAACTTACAGGGTTATAAAACTATACTTCCCCCTTCCAGAATAAAGCCAGAGCCGTCACATGTGGCCGATCGCAGGGCCATATAAATACTTTAAAATCTTTAACCCTTTGTCACATAAGTGACTGCATTAACTTTATTATTTAAGCATAGCATATGGACCATTTCTAACACATATACATTATTTTAATGTTAATCAATTACAGTACTATATGCACTTATTACATCCATGATATAACTGTTAAGCAAGTTGTTAGTACTTTCTAACCACACATATAATAACTGATGAACCCCAAACAGTACAGTGGGCCCTTCTGTTCATTACAAAGGATATTACAGTGTATCTTCCTTTTCACAGCAAATGGGATTGGTCAGGTCTTTGACTCAGTTGAGTTATTGAGAAATAGTGTACATGACATACCCATATCAAAGCTTGCTCTTGTATATGCATGCTATACAAATATGAGAGTATATGAGTCTCCTTTTAAATTGACGCAATGCTCACTGGTCCAAACGGGGGATTGACGGGGGAGAGAAAGAGAGAGGGCCACTGGAAAGGGAGGAAGAGAAATAAAGAGGGGAAGAGAAGAAGAGAGGGAGAGAGAAAGAAAGAGGGGAGAGAGAGATGGGGCTGGGGAGAGATAAAAGGAGAGGGGGAGTTAAAGAGAGAGGGTGGGGTAGAGAAGGAGAGAGGGGGAAAGAAAAGAGAGCTGGGGAGAGAGGAGGAGAGGGAGTGAGAAAAGCAGAGGAGGAGAGAGAAGGAGAGTGGGGGAGAGATGAAGAGGAACAGAGAGATGGAGGAGAGATGAGAGAGGGAGGAAGAGAGATATGGAGTTGGGAGCTACACTGTAGAAATTACAAAAACATATTATTTACATATATATAAAACTAGCAAATTGCCCGTCAAAAAATTACAGCAATAGAATTGTAAGTCAAGGAATGGTGTTTGGGACACAAATTAACAGCCTTATTAAATTGCGATTCGGCCAATTGAATAGGGCTCTATTTAAGCACAGAGCGTATTTTGTTACAGAAGTTTTTAGTTAGTGAAGACCTTGCTTTTGGATAGAAGGTCACTAACTAAAAACTTCTGTAAAAAAAAAAATGCTGTGTGCTTATATAGAGCCCTATTCAATTGGCCGAATCGCAATTTAATAAGGCTGTAAGTGTTTTGGTTGCGTGAGTACTTTTTGCGCTGATTGCGAGCCTCGTGGTGAGCGCCTTTGGCTCTCATGGTGTGGCTGCCAATGAGTGCCTTTGCCGTTTATTGCGATCGTGTATTGTGGTGTTTTTTTAAAGTATATGTATGTTTTAATGATAATTACTAAATAAATGAAATCATAAATTAATATACTTTACCTATTTGGAAGTAATATATGCAGGAAGCATTGTGCTGAAGAGCTTACAATCAGATTCGATGTTCCTGCAGCATACAATGTAGATTTGCACTGTTGTTGAGCTGAGTTGTAAGTGTCAGCAATGTGTGCAGTGTGTAGTGTAAATAGGCTGCGTGCGTGAGGGAAAGCTGTTAGTGTAGCTGTGTACTTCCGCATTCTGTAAGTTAGTGTTGTAAAATGGCGGCGAATATGTATTTGGTAGGCTGGTGTGGATCATTTAGCGTCCTTGGTAATGGTGTATGTTGTACCCCTTATGGCTTTTTGTAAAACTTGTATGTGCTTGGTGGTGTTTTGCGGCTTTAGGGGTCGTGTAGCCTCGTTTTATTTTTTTTCAGCGCCTATTTTTTCTCTCGCTTAGGGGATTTTTGAGTGTCTAAACTGTGAAAATTGGAGTTAAATTGACATGTCGCGGTTTCCTTTTGTATGTGCTACGGGTCTCGCAGTGTGAATTGTGTATTTGAGTGTTGTGTTCAGGTGTAGTCCCGCGGGTCGTAGGTATGATGGTAAAGTGTTGCGGAGTTGTAGAGATGAGCACCTACGGTGCTCATCTCAACCAGCGCAAGGAGCGTCTTCGGCGCTCCCTGCCTAAGTGCTACGGAGTCGGAGGGATGGTGCCCCTTGCCTGGCCGCAACCGAGCCTGCTGTTTTCCAGTTGCATTACCAACGGGTTTTGCCAAGCCCGGCTGCTGACAACTATATATGTGATATATATATATATATATATATATATATATATATATATATACATACAGGTATACCCTGCTTAAAGCTACCCCATTTAGAGTTGATTTCCTATAGAGCTGTTTTTCCTGCCAGACCCCTTTTGACGCTCTGATTCCCTATAGCACTGCCTCAGTCTAATGCTGTTTTTGCCCGCCAAACCCCCTGATTCGCTATAAAATTGTTTTATTTTCTCCAAAGAGACAGAATCCAGGATGACCCAGAAGCTTCAACATCAATAATTTAAAGTTTATATTTCTGCTAATGTTCAGTTTTTGTTTGTGTTTTGTTTGCTGTTTCATTGAAGTTCATACAAAACCAAAAAAGTTTAAATTTCTATTGAAATTTTGTGTATTTTTCATGAGTTCGCATATCCATATCTTCCCCATGTTAAACTGCCCCTTTTAGAGCTGTTACGCTTAGCACTCCTATTGCCTGAAACCATTTACAGCACCGTGTGTGTGTGTGTGCATATGGGACCTCCATTCATTAGCTCCACCACTGTTTAAAAGGACAGATAACTTGTTTCTTTGTCATCCATATTATAAGGTTATTTAACATTTCCCAAAGCTTTGTTTGCATGAAAACCAAGCACAGCAAAGATTAGGAAATCAAAATGTTATTTCCTTTGGAGACTGTACTTTTAAATATGTTAAAGGGCCATCATAATCCGTAATTTACTATGATGCAATAAAAGATTATGTTTTAAACATTCTATAGTGTAGAAAATTTACATTCAAGTGAGAGAGAGTGGTGCTGTTTTCCCTTCCTGTGTCCTTACATGTTATAGGATACCTTGAGCATTTCTGGACTGCAACAACCTTGTGCTTTTGTAGTTTAGAATGTAAAACATGATAATAAAACACTGATAACAGGCTTTCCTCAATTTACCTTTACACTTCTTTCAATGAAAGGTGCATCAAACACGCTGTTGTTTTTATCCATTTGTCTATAATAGATGTTAGCTTCCTGGCTATTAATATTTGAAATGCAAACTGGTTACCGTTTCGAACTACATTATTACTACACAGCAGTACTAGTTAACTGGTGGAACGTACAGTCCTGTAAAACAGCCAAGATCTAAAAGAACTGGCAAGTGGCATGGAATAATACTCAACTGTGCCCACCGAGGCACAACAATATCATGGCAGCTAATGATTCCTGGTCAGTGAGAAGACAAACATGTATTGAGCAAAAAAACAATTGCCTGCCACCAAATATCTGGATCAGTAGATTTGTAAAGTTATTATCTTGATTATTATTTTTGTTCCACCACAGTAGTTCGGTCTGCTTTTATTTCTTTTTAAGTATATATCAATCTAACAACATTAACAGCTATGTAAGCCATTAACTTAAAACCATTTTAAAGAAGATCTTTCTGTTTAATCTAAGCCTATTGTGAAGTGGCGTTTCACAGTGACAGTCTTTTTATAAAACTGTTTTTTACACTACTAATTTGTTTTATTACAAGTTTATCTAAGTTTCCCTGTTGTTACCTTTCTCTAATCTAACACACGCTGCTTATATCAGACACACACATTACATTGAGCCATTCTATACATACGCATTTATTATATTTACTTTGTTTTCCACACCCACCAAGCTGATTAGATAAGCACAGTGTACCTACCAATAGAAACACTGCATTTTGGTACATATTTTACCAATTTACTAACCTTCAAGCCAACAGCAGCACAATGCAGAGATATACAGAGCAGTATCTGGTTCCTCCTACTTCATTGTGCAGGGGATTACATATCCCATGATTCCTTCCTGCACAAACTGCCATCACAGATTGCTACAATGTATTAGCTGCCTGTGATTGGCCAAAACAAATTATGATTTTTTTTTTGTGCTAATTTTAGCAGGGATTTCTAGGGGTGTTAACTATGAAAATCAACTGCTTGCAAACTCAAGAGATTTAGAACACTTTGGGGTACGTATAATAATGTTTATTTTTGAATTTTTTCATGCAAAACTGATTATCCTCTATCAGATGCATTCAGAATCCAGGAAACTTAAATATGCTTTTAAAGGTTTAACTCTCTATTCAAATATTTTTTTCATATATGTGTTCCATCAAATTAACAAATTAAAAATGTTAGTACCTATGTAAGGTTAAAAATGTCATCTTCTTGTCTGGTATGTGTCCTTCAGAACACTCCTTGTTGACTGTAGACTGAGGGAGAGGGGGATTTCATTGGGAAATGTGTTTAATTTTAATCATATTCTATAACCCCACTTCAATGGCTTTCTTTTAACAGATTTAACGTTGTTACATCTATATTCAAGTAGACTGAACGTGTTAAGAATAAATGTAAATGTCCCCTCCAGTAAAGAAAAACTGAATACAACAGCTATGAATTATATATACACACAAATATATATATATATATATATATATATATATATATATATATATATATATATATATATATATATATATATATAGTAAATAGTACACCTGTGTTAACAAGTTAAAAAAACCTGCTTCCAGCTCAGAATTCCAAGAATAATAGTTATTACACTGCATTCTGGTAAGCTGAGCTGGGACATGCAAATGTGCCCACAAATGCCTCACTCTTCACTCCATAGCCCATTTCAAACTGCAAATCCAAGGCTGGATTATACACAAGCTGGGAATCCTACCCACGGACAGGGTTACTGCCTATATTAAATGATTGTTATGGTGAACTATCTACTCATAAGGTCCACAGCAAAAGCTGGGATCCCACCCCACGCTGATAATAGGCAGTAACCTTGAAACTTCTGTCAGTGGGTAGGATTCCCAGCTTGTATATAACCCAGCCTTGGCTTTGCATAAAAATGATGTAATTCAGCGGGCATAAGCTTAAAGGAAGCCATGTTTAAAATGGTCTATTCATTGAAGAGCGAGGCATTTGCGAGCACATTTGCCTGGTCTTGCTTAGCTTCCCAGAATATATATATAATCATTTACATTGTCAATATGACACTTTAGTGGTCTTTTAAATAACCACTCTAATGCCCTAACAGCATTAATCACTAATAACATTAATATTACATTTAAACAAAACAATATTCAATATTAAACGTACTGCTAGTATTCACCCACTATAAAGTCAATAGAGAGGTGGCTTTATATGGCTGGCAGCTGCTAAATTTTCAGACACAAAGGCCCCTATTCAATTGCCCATAAACTCACTCGAGAAGGATGCTTGGGCCCTGTTGCATATAAAAGGTAATAAATTAGAGACTATATAACTACTAGTAACCTGCCTGTCATAAATGACGGTATCATATGTTATGTTTAATTGCATGTTCTGTCCCTCTCGGTGTTGTCTCTCTCTATGCTTTGTGTGCCCTCTCCATCTCTCTGCGCTCCCTCTCCTTCTTTCCTTGCACCCTCTCTCTCTGTGCCCTGTCTTCCTCTCTCTGTGCACCCTTTCTCTGTGCGCCCTCTCTTTGTTTGTGCACTTTCTCTCTCTCTGCGCTCTGTGTGCGCTCTCCCTCTCTCTTTCCCCACTCTCTCTCTGTCTACCTCCCTCCCCTTCTCTCTTCCTTTCTCTCTCTACCTTCTCTATCTCCCCTCCCTCTCTCTCTCCCTCTCTGACTCTCCATCTGCCTCACTCCCTCTCTTTCTCCCCCTCCATCTCTCTCTCTGCCTCCTCTTTGTCTCCATTCTCTTCCTTTCCCTCTCTCACTCCCCCCCTCCTCTGCGCAGCACATGCCTGATTCCCTTTTGTTTCACCGTAGCCAGCATATAACCCCTGTGCAGAACGCATCTCACCGACAACTATTATAGGTGATTTTCCATTCTAAAACATGTATCTATTTTAAAGGGTAATTCTTCAAAATACAGTATATATTAACTACATATCATGTAGTATAAGGTAATTAATTAGTTCTAGTGGTTAGTAATCAGGAAGAGCATGCCCAGTAATAAGGAAGCCTCTAAGATTGCACTGATCCAACTGGGCATGCTCTTCCTGATTATCCCTAAAAGGTCAACACTGTCACTCTGTGGGTGTCTTAGAAATAAAGTGTACATGACAATTATATTAAGGATTAACATTCATATAAAGAAAAAAACGTGTTTCTGCATTTATTTTTTAACTTTATAAAACCATTTTGCCCGTCTCTGCCAAGTAAAGTTTTTCGAAAGAACAAATTGCTAATATGGGCTATCAGTCAAAATCCAGTTTTATGTGAGCAGTGAATACAATTTAATTCCTCTTTTGTTTTTAACAGATAAAGGGAAAACAATGTCATGTTTAAAACAATTACTATGATTTATTTTAATGCTTAATAATAATTTGTTATCCCATTGTCAGTAGAAATTACTTTTTTTAAATCTTGTTACCAGTAATGTTCATTTAATGGATGTTATTTATAGGAAGCTAATTTCCTGATAAGGACTTTTCCCAGATGAGTCACCTGGAAATCTTATATTATGGTGCAAAAAACGTTTGTTTAAAGGCCAAGAAGAAATTACCAAACTATTCCCCATTTTGAATGGTAAATTATGGCTCCTGTTTTTTTTTATCCAGTTAAATGGGGAGATTCACTAAGCATCACATGGACTGTGGGGAAATTTTCCATTATTTGCATTTTGTATCACTTTTGCCACTTCCTTTGGGGATCATGGTGGTGAATTTTTTTGGTCTATATATTGTTATAGGCCGATTATAGGCTGTGTCAGTAAGGCAGACTATGTGCTTGAGAGGCATAGAAACATAGATCTAATGTCAGAAAATGACAAAAAACTCATCTATTCTATATTTGTACAGACGCATATTATGGTTCCTAACGTGCTTTAGATTTTGCGAGAAGATTATTTACCACAACATCATTTAGCATTGGTGGGCAAAAGAGTGATAGAAGCCCTGCAGAGTACAGGGTAGGTCTCCTAACGTGTGTATAATCCATCCAATGCTATGCTTTAAAGTTGCATTATACAGTCAGAATATGCCTAAAAGAAGCCATGTATAAAGTGGTATTAAAGAGTGAAAATGCATTGTGGGCTCAT
The DNA here is from genome assembly GCA_027410445.1 of Discoglossus pictus. Classification (NCBI taxonomy): domain Eukaryota; kingdom Metazoa; phylum Chordata; class Amphibia; order Anura; family Alytidae; genus Discoglossus; species Discoglossus pictus. The sequence continues at coordinate 34,717,937 of CM050163.1, forward strand.
TTGCATGTCCCTGCCCAGTTTCCCAGTGTGCAGTGCAATAACTGTATTTCTCATCATTCTAAGAAGGAAATAAGTTCTTTAACTTATTTTTAGAAATTCATTTGTGAACACAAATCTACTATTGATTTTCTCTAATATACTTAAAGAAACTTTGATGTGTGTACATGTTTGTCTATAGTAAGTCAGTGGGCAGTCTGTTAGCCTTATTCAATTAGCTACCCGCAAATGCCTTGAACTCATACACTTGGCTTTGGGTGTTTTCTTTTAAATAAATGTTTATATGCATTCTATTGACTTAATAATTCATTAGTGCCAATAAGTAATATTTGCCGAATATGTAGCAATATTAAGAGTGATTTTAAGTGTGTATAAATTTACAAATTGAGCAATTGAATCAGGCCCTGTGTGTTGTATTTGTGTTTTTAGTCCGTGAATAAGCAGTCTATGCTTTGTGTGTCTATTGTGAGTCAGTAGGACAGTCATTGTGCTAATGTCTGTGTGGCAGTCTATCTGCAGGTGTGCATGTCTCTATAGTCAGGAAGCAAGTCTATGAGCTTGTATATATATATATATATATATATATATATATATATATATATATATATATAGTCACTATGACTATCTGTGTGAGAGTACATGTTTCTATACTGAGGGCCTCATTCAATTGCGATTTGGCCAATTGAATAGGGCTCTATAAAAGCACATAGCATATATTTTTTACAGAAGTTTTTAGTTAGTGAAGACCTTGATTTTAGATAGAAGTTCCCTAACTAAAAGTTTCTGTAAACAAATATGCTATGTGCTTATATAAAACCCTATTCAATTGGCCAAATCGCAATTGAATGAGGCCCTCAGTCAGTAAGGCATCACTTGAGTGTATTACTATATTGAGTGAGGTAATCTGTGTGCTGGTCTGTATGATTCTGTATTGAGTCAGTAGAGCAGGATGTGTTAAATAAAACTTGTGATGTCATTGATATCCTCTTTGGGATGATTAAATCATTATTAAGTATCGTTGACAATGAATTCATCTCTATGTCACTTTGAGAAATTCTTGCTTGAGAGATGCTTCAGAGATGTACAATTAAAAGGGCTTTGAGTTTTCATCACGCAGGTATAAAACATAATAATACTTTAAATGAAACAAATAAAAGCCGCCTAAGACGACTCAGGAACAACTTCTTATATAGAAATGCAACACCCATTTCCAAGCGTATAAAGTATCCAATACAATATCATATGAAAGTAGACAGTCACAGACTTACGACTTGACATTTGTAAAAAATTCACGTAAAAAAACAAATTATTACATTACATTCTGCTCATAGAAAACCCTGAAATGTAACTCATTGCGAGTGATTGCTGCGTGTGACATGTTCTCTACTGTATGTGAAGTACATTCCACCTGTAAGAAACTCATAGAGACTGATCCTTACATGCAGAATGAACCACCCATAGCACTAATTGAGAATTGATAAAAGAGCCACCTAAATAAGCCTTTCAAAGCACCATATGCAATAAGAATTTAGGCCTACCCAAATCCCTAAATAGCTACTTAAATGGTCATCCCTTCCTTCAACCATAATTACAATAACATAATAAAATAAATTACCATAAACAGCCATCTAACCTATGTAATAAAAAACAACAATTAATATTTGGTTTGAATAAATGTGTATATGCAAAGACCTTGTGATGTCCCATAGTGTAATGGTGGTACATTTAGTCCTATGCGTGAGCAAACAGTCCATGATTGCAGTAGCTGTCTGCTTGTGTATTTAGGTTCTCTCTGATTGAGTTTAGATGAGTCACTCAGTTATGTTCATTCAAGTTCATGCACCAGACCCTGAATACAGATGCTGCAATCATAGACTGTTGGAGGTAGCAGAGTTTGTGTTTGTGAACATAATAATCACCCATTTCAAACAAAGCCACAGATAACATCAATTCGTTAATGGAAAATTGCAATAAACAATATTTATGGTCAGCAGAGTAACCTCACAATGAATAGGTAGTTTGAATGTGATGCACAAGAGAGGCGTGTAAAAAAGAATAAAATAACAGACCTAACTAACCCTCAACAATATAAAAAATTAAGCACTTACAATTGTGTCATAACTGGTCAGAACAATAGAACAAATATCACATAGAAGAAGAATATATCAAACCACTGGAACTGATAAAGTGCAACTAATGGAATTAGTGCATAGCACCTACATATTTTGTTCATCTGGTCAGTACACCAGAATTGACAAGCAAATTGGAAAAGGGAATTCCATTCACCCACACATAGTAAGTGTCATTGATATCTAGAACTGTAGTATGACACAGCTTTGACACTGTCTGTGGTCCAAAAACAAAAAGAAATGACAAAAATGTAAAAATAAAGAGGGGAGGAAGAAGTATGCAAACGTATTCACATATAACAATAGGATGTATTTATATAGTTTAGTAAGGATGAGAAATGCATATTTTGTAACTTGTATTACCTGTTGTTGATCTCCAAGTAGTGCTATAAATACTGCATTATGACTTTGATTCAGATATTTCTCACTAATTATGATAAATGACAGACATGTGTAATCCTGCATTTTATTTAGTTATCAGTATATGGACATATGCATGTGCAGTGATATCATGACTTCCTGTCACATGTCATTTGGAAGGAATCACATGATATTTTTCAAACAATATGGCATGACTACATCAAACATTGTTTTTTTCCTGTACTGTGACAAAACTTGCAGCCTGTAAATAATTTAGTTCATTTGAATTTGTATGGAAGCAGATCAAAAGTAGTTATGTGCATGTATGCTGATGTTGGTGTGCATTGTATATCATTAACTTATTGCATCAGGTAGCACTGCTTGGAGATCAGCCCGCTATAATGTTCCATTTTTCAGCTACATAAAAAAAAACACAAAAAAACAAAGGGTACCTATAATCGCTCACTTTCTCTCCCCTCTTTCCTGGGTCCCTCAAACCAATGCCGCTTACCTTGAAGGTCTACCATGCATCTTTCTACCAGAGGAGAGGTGAAGGAAGGGTCGGTGGAGATTCACTACTTTATTGGGACCTGGATGAAACAATGTGTTGTCCCTACATGTTTTTCAGCGTGGCTATGAAGAGGTCCCCCAGGTGAGTCAGGTATTCTCCTGTCTCCAGTTAATATCGCTAGCTCTGTTAGAATGCCTGCAAAAACTCTTGTAATGCTGAAGCAACCTTGAGGGAGACATGTTGACATGTTGAATGTAATTTTATCCTTATTCCTCAATTGTTTTAACTTAGCAATTCTTAACTTAAATCATGTTGACAAGAAAATGTTTATCTGTCAAGGGTTTCATAATTAACTACATAAAGGTCAATAATATAACACATACAAAATATTATACAGCACTTTGTCATAAAGAATGAAGTATTTGCTGACTTTAGTAGAATGTATACATTTGTATGTTATCATATTTCTTGTATTCACAACAAATTGTATTACAACTCCCAAGAGTACTCCAACACTTAAAGGCATATCTAAGTTTCCTGGATTATGAGTGCATCTGATAGAGGAGAATCAATAGTGTATATAAACAAAAATTGCATTAAAAAATACCAGAATAAACATTTAAACACTTACCTTGAAGTAAGCAAAATGTCTTGTTATTTCTGACACTTGAAAATTAGATTTAACACCACCTTGAAACCCAGGCTAAATTAGCATAAAAGTCATAATTTGTTTTGGCCACTCAGGAGGAGGCTCAGACAGCTGATACATTTGTGCTGTAAAGTCTTGCTACCAAAAAGGTCAAAGGTATCTGGTTGCCTTTCCTGTGTGTACTTGGTTATTTAGGATCCCTGTGGGTGTGCAAAGCTGGATTTTTCTTTCCTGCCTATAACTTTTGTAAGTACACTGAACTTTTCTATAAAACACATATTTTTCTGATAATCACTAACTGTTTCTTACCAAACATTTGAAATCCAGGAAACTTATATATAACTTTAATCATTTAGTACACATTTTATACCTTTAGATTAAATTGATGCAATAAGCTAGTAAAGACATTGCTGACCATTCTACATAACTGCTGATTTTCTCTCTCTCTCTCTATACATATATATATATAACATATATTATATAATATATATATATATATATATATATATATATATATATATATAATATATATATATATATATATATATATATAAATATATATATATAAATATATATATATATATATATATATATATATATTCATTTTCTTTTATTTACTTTTATGTGCTTTGTTTATTAAGGCAAGCTTAATAGCTCTTTTTTGCTGCCCACTGCAGCGTATGTAGACAGACTCTGTAGGACCGGATGTGCAGTGTAATGTCCTAGCCTATCTAGGACCATGTCTCAGAAAACATACTGCAGCATCCTGCTGACAATTTATTTTAGGCAGCAAATAACGTGCTTTTAAGTGCTTCTTAATAAAACAAAGTACATACAAGTAAATAAATACATAAGTAGACTACAAATCTAGTAAAATCCTGAATTCTTACATTTCCCTTGAATTATAGTCAGTTTATGAGTTTTATGATGTTGTTTTCCTAATTCTGCTTCACTGGGTAAGCTGGGGTAATATTTTATATTTCTGACCCCCCCTCCTTCCCCCTCTCCTGTTTTTCTTTCCTCCCTCTCCTTTGTCTCTTCCCCTCATCTCCCTCCCCTGTGTCTCTCCCCCATTCCCCCTCTCACTCCCATGTTGCTCTTTCTGGCTCTCCCTCACCTGTGTCTGTTTCCCCCCTCTCCCTCCCCTGTGTCTCTTCCCCTCTCTCCCTCCCCTGTATCTCTCCCCCCTCTCCCTCCTCTGTGTCTCTTCCCCGTCTCCCTCCCTTGTGTCTCTTCTCCCTCTCCTGTGTCTCTTCCCCCCTCTCCATCTTCTGTGCCTCTCCCCCTCTCCCTCCCCTGTGCCATACTTGCAGCAGTAATTGTTACACACAAACTCGCAATTACCACAACTACATATGTGATAATGTCTGCTGATATTTGAAAGCCGCTTATCGGTCCTGAAGGAATCTAAATCATATATCCAACTCACATGCATTCAAATTATATTAAACTAATATTAGAAAAAAATTAGCATAGTCAGTATATGTAAATTCTTGTCATGAATATAATAGTTTATATAAAAATATATAAGGTTCTTCACATGCATCACATATAATAGTTGTCAAACTACAAATCGTCATTGAGCTTGCAAGAACTGCGTCCCTCGCGAAGAGAGGGACGCAGTTCGTGCGGAAGGTGGAGGCTTCAACGTCGGCTGCAATTGTCGCAAATGCGGTCCCTCGAAGGCCAATATGGTTGCATAAGTATGCACACCCTTAAACTAATACTTTGTTGAAGCACCTTTTGATTTTATTACAGCACTCAGTCTTTTTGGGTATGAGTCAATCAGCATGGCACATTTTGACTTGGCAAGATTTGCCCACTCTTCTTTGCAAAAACCCTCCAAATCTGTCAGATTGCGAGGGCATCTCCTGTGCACAGCCCCCTTCAGATCACCCCACAGATTTTCAATCGGATTCAGGTTTGGGCTCTGGCTGGGTCATTCCAAAACTTTAATATTCTTCTGGTGAAGCCATTCCTTTGTTGATTTGGATGTATGCTTTGGGTCGTTGTCATGCTGAAAGATGAAGTTCCTCTTCATGTTCAGCTTTCTAGCAGAAGCCTGAAGGTTTTGTGCCAATATTGACTGGTATTTGGAACTGTTCATAATTCCCTCTATCTTAACTAAGGCCCCAGTTCCAGCTGAAGAAAAACAGCCCCAAAGCATGATGCTGCCACCACCATGCTTCACTGTGGGTATGGTGTTCTTTTGGTGATGTGCAGTGTTGTTTTTGCGCCAAACATATCTTTTGGAATTATGGCCAAAAAGTTTCATCAGACCATAACACCTTTTCCCACATGCTTTTGGGAGAATTCAGATGTGTTTTTGCAAAATGTAGCCTGGCTTGGATGTTTTTCTTCGTAAGAAAAGTCTTTCGTCTTGCCACTCTACCCCATAGCCCAGACATATGAAGAATACAGGAGATTGTTGTCACATGTACCACACAGCCAGTACTTGCCAGATATTCCTGCAGCTCCTTTAATGTTGCTGTAGGCCTCTTGGTAGCCTCCCAGACCAGTTTTCTTCTTGTCTTTTCATCAATTTTGGAGGGAGCTCCAGTTCTTGGTAATGTCACTGTTCTGCCATATTTTCTCCACTTGATGATGACTGTCTTCACTGTGTTCCATGGTATATCTAATGCCTTGGACATTCTTTTGTACCCTTCTCTTGACTGATACCTTTTAACAATGAGATCCCTCTGATGCTTTGGAAGCTCTCTGTGGACCATGGCTTTTGCTATGGGATGCGACTAAGAAAATTTCAGGAAAGACCAACTAGAGCAGCTGAACTTTATTTGGGGTTAATCAGAGGCACTTTAAATGATGGCAGGTGTATGCTGACTCCTATTTAACACATTTGGAATGTAATTGCTTAATTCTGAACACAGCTACATCCCCAGTTATAAGAGAGTGTGCAGACTTATGCAACTGCATTATTTTTCTTTTTTTTTTTATTCCCTCCACCTAAAAGATTTCAGTTTGTTTTTCAATTGAGTTGTACAGTTTATAGGTCACATTAAAGGTGGAAAAAATTCTGAAATTATTTATTTTTATATCCACTGTACATACAAACATAGAAAAATCTGGGGGGGGGGGGGGGGATTTGATCCCCCAGTTCCTACACCCATGCTCAGAGCACAATAGACTACTAGTGCTGGCCTAGCCACCACCCGACTATCTCCACTTAAATTTATTATGAATCACTCCACTGGCTCCCCTTAGCCTCAAGAATAAAATTTAAAATCATGACCCTAACTTACAAAGCCCTCAACAATAACGCTCCCCCGTGAATCTCTGCTCTCATCTCCAAATACTACACCACCCACCCTCTCCCGTTCTGCTAATGACCTTCTTCTTTCTATAACTCTTGTCACCTCCTTGCCTATCTCCATCAGATTATCCTCTTGCCTCAAAAAATGTAAAACCTCACTTAAAACGCATCTCTTTAAAGAAGCGTATCACCTTCCACCCTAAAACTCTTATCACCTCTCTCACCACTCACTATACCTTAGATTGTAAGTCTGCGAGTTTCAATCCTAAGTACTTTGGGAATTCACCATGGAGATTGGATTCCTAGCTCAAAGACAGAGCCCTCCTGGCTTTGTTAATTTGTATTTATCACTGTCTGAACGAAACTTATATACAGCGCTACGGAATATGTTGGCACGTTATAAATGAACTATAATATTAAAATACATTGATTCAAATGTTAACTGCTCCAGGGGCTTGCACTTGTGAGCCAATGAGTAGCCATAAAACCATAAAGCCAAACTTGTCTGGTCTGCCAATTAGATCTACTAACTACTGTATGCTCTTTGCTCTGCTAGTTTCAAGAATGTTAAAATAGGTTTTATTTAAAAAAAAAAATGTTTTCATGCAAAAACAACTTTTGAATTATTTAAAACATACTTTTTGAAATGCAAGATAAATTGTGTTCCTTTTCCCTTTAAATATTTTGACATTTGTCTAATTAGTGGTTTTAGCAGGTTTATTTGACCTGTAAGTGTACAACATATGGAGTTCAAATGTGAAGGTCAAATCTGCTGGAGAAAATAGCTAAAGTATGTAAAAAGAAGGGCTACTAAAATATTACATTATCTAGAACAACACACATGGGCAATGATTACAGATGAATAGTTTGAGCAGATATTTTATAAAATATTCAGATTCAACAAGTTGTTCAAACAAAGTATACAGTGGATATAAAAAGTCTACACACCCCTGTTAAAATGTCAGGTTTCTGTGCTGTAAAAAAAATAGACAAAGATAAATCATTTCAGAACTTTTTACACCTTTAATGTGACCTATAAACTGTACAACTCAATTAAAAAACAAATTGAAATCTTTTAGGTGGAGGGAATAAAAATAAAAAATAAAAATAAAGTGGTTGCATAAGTCTGCACACCCTCTTATAACTGGGGATGTAGCTGTGTTCAGAATTAAGCAATCACACTCCAAATCGTGTTAAATAGGAGTCAGCATACACCTGCCATCATTTAAAGTGCCTCTGATTAACCCCAAATAAAGTTCAGCTGCTCTAGTTGGTCTTTCCTGAATTTTTCTTAGTTGCATCCCACAGCAAAAGCCATGGTTCACAGAGAGCTTCCAAAGCATCAGAGGGATCTCATTGTTAAAAAGTATCAGTCATCATCAAGTGGAGAAAATATGTGACATTACCAAGAACTGGAGCTCACTCCAAAATTGATGAAAAGACGAGAAGAAAACTGGTCTGGGAGGCTACCAAGAGGCCTACAGGAACATTAAAGGAGCTGCAGGAATATCTGGCAAGTACTGGCTGTGTGGTACATGTGACAACAATCTCCCGTATTCTTCATATATCTGGTCTATGGGGAAGAGTCGCAAGACAAAAGCCTTTTCTTACGAAGAAAAACATCCAAGCCAGGCTACATTTTGCAAAAACCCATCTGAAGTCTCCCAAAAGCATGTGGGAAAAGGTATTATGGTCTGATGAAACCAAGGTTGAACTTTTTGGCCATAATTCCAAAAGATATGTTTTACGCAAACACAACACTGCACATCACCAAAAGAACACCATACCCACAGTGAAGCATGGTGGTGGCAGCATCATGCTTTGGGGCTGTTTTTCTTCAGCTGGAACTGGGGCCTTAGTTAAGATAGAGGGAATTATGAACAGTTCCAAATACCAGTCAATATTGGCACAAAAACTTCAGGCTTCTGCTAGAAAGCTGAACATGAAGAGCAACTTCATCTTTCAGCATGACAACGACCCAAAGCATACATCCAAATCAACAAAGGAATGGCTTCACCAGAAGAAGATTTAAGTTTTGGAATGGCCCAGCCAGAGCCCAGACCTGAATCCGATTGAAAATCTGTGGGGTGATCTGAAGAGGGTTGTGCATAGGAGATGCCCTCGCAATCTGACAGATTTGGAGGGTTTTTGCAAAGAAGAATGGGAAAATCTTGCCAAGTCAAAATGTGCCATGCTGATAGACTCATACCCACTCATACCGGAGTGCTGTAATAAAATCAAAAGGTGCTTCAACAAAGTATTAGTTTAAGGGTGTGCATACTTATGCAACCATATTATTTTATTTTTATATTTTTTCTTCCCTCTACCTAAAAGATTTCAGTTTGTTTTTCAATTGAGTTGTACAGTTTATAGGTCACATTAAAGGTGGAAAAAGTTCTGAAATGATTTATCTTTGTCTCATTTTTTTACAGCACAGAAACCTGACATTTTAACAGGGGTGTGTAGACTTTTTATGTCCACTGTATGTGTCAGGTCACTGCATATTTGCTATGGATTGTGTTTGGCTATAACCCCCTATAACCCCCAATGTCTGAAACTCGGTTCAGTCCACCTTATGGAGATTCATACAATATTTTGCACATAAATAGGAGATTCCCTCTTAAAGTGACTCTGTCACCCCAAAATCAAGTTGTTTGTTATTTTTAAAGAGCATAAATAACTGGCTATATGTTATGTTTTTCATTTTTTTCTAAAGTGAATAAATCTTTGAACATTGATGTTGCTCTTATAATATGAAAAACAAGCAACTCATGCATACTAATTAGCTGCTTTGATCTGCTAATTAGGATTACAGTTTGCTTGTCTGTCTCTGTAGTTGCCAAAATAAAGAGCTGCAATGTTATCTAGGATCCCTCCTCCACCCTTTTCAATTACTCCGAGCTGCACATTAGCATACTGAGCCTCACATTAGCATACTGAGCCTCACATTAGCATACAGGAACTGAAAATTAAAATCTAAATATCTTAGAAAATATGTATTGTCGAGAAGAACTGCTAGTACAGTGAATATCCAGTTTTTAATGCTCTAAATTATTTAGGTAAGACTTGGTCAGTAATAAAATCTTTATTAAACTTTTACTGTGCTTTTAAACAATTACTTATTATTTTTCAATGTTCCACAGGCTATATAAACTCTGGATCTCTCCACCCAATGAATGAAGTATTTTGGCAGGTGTGGGCCTGACCAGGAGGAACACTTCGTAATCACAGCCCACTATAATATTTCAGATATGGTTTGCCAGTTTGGATAGTACTCACCCCTTGCTTGCTCCACTCCAGACACAATATTTCATTCAGGAGATGGAAATCTCTGGAGTTGAAAAACAGTACTGTATTGTTTAAACACGCATTAAAAGTTTAATAACGTTTTTTTCTTATTAAGTGGTGCTTTAAGCACACTTGCCCATTAATATTTTTTTCTGACTGAGACTGCCTGTGCTATATTATGAAAATACCAGGTTGATCCCAGACTCTGAATAACTTCCCACGCTTGACCCTTTGCTTTTTCTAAACCATCCTCTGCCTACTAAGCCTGCATTGTCTTTGCCTTATTTACTTGCCACTGGAACGGTACATTCCGGACTTAGGTAGGGTCGTCTTGCCCACACATCGGGCTCACTTTTTGTTCAATAGCACATTTTAGAGAGAATAAATTGTTTAACAGTAAACATGAGTTTGCATTGAAATATTTTCATAAATATTGAAGCCAATGTTGTCTGGAGTATAAATATTTATTTTCCCCTGGCCAACTATAGTTTAGACAGAAACAGTGCTGCATTTCCCTCTAAAATGAATATTGGTGCCAAAGTTGTTCATCTTTGTGAATACAGGGACAGGATAAGGGTAATTTAAATGAGTATAAAGAAAGGTCATTCATAACAGCCTCATATTAAAGAAGATCAAGATCAATCAGAAGCCTTTGAGATAGATGGACAGAAATGCTGGGACAACCTGCAGTCAATACCTATAGTATCTCACAAAAGTAAGTACACCCCTCACATTTTGTAAATATTTTATTATATATTTTCATGTGACAACACTGAAGAAATGACACACTGCTACAATGTAAAGTAGTAAGTGTACAGCCTGTATAACAGTGTAAATTTGCTGTCCCCTCAAAATAACTCAACACACAGCCATTAATGTCTAAACTGTTGGCAACAAAAGTGAGTGCACCCCTAAGTGGAAATGGACAAATTGGGCCAAATGTGTCAATATTTTGTGTGATCACCATTATTTTCCCGCACTGCCTTTTTATGGGCATGAGTTCACCAGAGCTTCACAGGTTGCCACTGGAGTCCTCTTCCACTCCTCCATGATGACAGCATGGAGCTGGTGGATGTTAGAGATCTTGCACTCTCCCACCCTCCGTTCGAGGATGCCCCACAGATGCTCAATATGGTTTAGGTCTGGAGACATATGTCTATTTCACAAAGACAACCTCTGGATATGACGCTAAGCACGTGCACTCAAATTCTTTGGTCAACAATGGCGAACCTGTCCTGTAAAACCGCTGTATGGTCTTGCCCAACATGCTACAGGTAAAGGTGATGGACTGGCCAAGCATGTCTCCAAATGTTAACCCTATTGAGCATCTGTGGAGCATCCTCAAACGGAAGGTGGGGGAGTACAAGGTCTCTAACATCCATCAGCTCTGTGATGTCATCATGGAGGAGCAGAAGAGGACTCCAGTGGCAACCTGTGAAACTCTGGTGAACTCCATGAGGGTTAAGCCAGTGCTGGAAAATAATGGAGGCCACACAAAACATTGACACTTTGGGCCCAATTTGAACATTTCCACTTAGGGGTGTACTCACTTTTGTTGCCAACGGTTTAGACATTAATGGCTGTGTGTTGAGTTATTTTGAGGGCACAGCATATTTACACTGTTATACAGGCTGTACACTTACTACTTTACATTGTAGCAGAGTGTCATTTCTTCAGTGTTGTCACATGAAATATATAATAACATATTTACAACAATGTGAGGGGTGTACTCACTTTTGTGAGATACATTATGTTCTCATTCTATGGCAGATGGAAATATCCATATTCTTTTTCTTCATAAAGTGAATTATTAAAAATAACATTATGCAATGAAGTACTTGATTTATTAATGGATTCACTCACCAGAAACATGATGTCCTCTAGCTTAAATTAAAAAAATAAATTCAGTTTGTATCCAAAAGATGTTTTGTTCCATATTCCCTCTGATGCAATGAAACATGTTGAACATTTGTAGTAATAATGTAACAATAAAATATAGTGAGTATTATATTCTGAAATATATTCACAGAGTTCAATGCTTGACTTGAAAACAGACAAAGAAAAGTACTAGTACCAGTGGTTCTCTAGTACCAGTGCTGGTTATAGAGGAGTAGTTTGAGTAGCTACTTTGTTAAATATTCAGATTAACCTACCTGCTAACACACTACTTGTTACCATGGATGTAGAGTCTCTTTACAGTAATATCCCACACAAAGATGGCACTGGGTTTCTTTCAACAAACAAGCAAAACCATAAATATGGCCCTGATATTATTGTTAAACTAATAGAATATATCCTTACCCACAACTATTTAACTTTTAACAAAGATACCTATCTATAGATGATGGGGACTGCCATGGGTACCAAAATGGCGCCACAATATGCCCACCTATTTATGGCCAATCTAGAAGAAAAATTCTTATCTGTATCCATTTACAAACCATACAAATACTACAGTTACATAGATGATCTGTTCATCATCTGGACAGAAGGAGAAAGCAAACTCAGAGACTTTTTATAATTCATTCAACACCTTCGATTCATCTATAAAACTTAAAATGGATTTCTCCACAGAACAGGTAAACTTTCTAGACACTACTATATCCATCACCAATGGCAATCTCCACTCATCTGTATATGGGAAACCCACAGACAGATGCAGCTACCTACACAGCTCCAGTTTCCATCCCTCCCACACCAAACAAGCCATCATCCATAGTCAAGCTATTCGATACCATTGGATTTGCTCAAACACTGGAGGCCGTGATAAAAATGTAAAAACACTGTCTGAATCATTCAAACAAAAGTGTTACAAACCCTGTATTCTCAGCCAGAAAATAACCACTGGCATCAAAATATCCTTCGAATACCAGTTAAAAAAACAAAAGAAACTACTTCACATAAACCTCTAGTGACCACATACCATCCAGTTGTAAAGAAAATATGGAGAATAATCAAAGATTTACAGCCATTACTAACCAAAGATGCCCAATTAAAAGATATATTCCCCAAACTTCCCATCTTTGTATTTAAACAACCACTAAACCTGAAACAAAAACTTGTCAGCAGAAGACTGGCCAAAGAAAAACTGAATATAAAACTAAACTTTGTAAAAAAAAAAGTGCCTGTAAGTTATGTTAACACATTTGTAATGGTGACACAGCCACACATAACAACAAGACCTATAACATTAAAGGATTGTATAGATGCACATCCTCCAATGTAGTTTATATAATACAATGTACTTTATGTGACACAGGCTGTTACAGAAAACAACCAAAAACTGCACTTAGGGATAAATTTACACAGACATTCAATAAAAAAAGTACAATGAAGACAGTTATTGTACCCCAGTGGGACACCATTTTAGCCAAAACCTAAAAATCTAAATACTCAGAGAAATTTTTAAAATGTCAGAGAGAAAAGCATTTAAAATAAAGATGGTCAAATTCCTCAACACTAAAAATACAGGTACTTAATATGGACTTTTTTTTCTTATTTTACAAAAGCAGGCTTGTCCAATAGGAAGGCTATCCCTGTGGACTGCAGTGCTTTTTTTTTCATGTATATATTGATGTATACTTGTATATAGTATGTGCATATATGTTTCTTATACTATGGCCCTTATTCAATTGAGCAATTGTTAGTTACTGGAGCCCGTAATGTAGCCCGTAAACTAATTTGCTATTCAATTGGCGTCTTTTAGCTACTCCCAAATGATTTGCAGGTTACAGGCTAAAATCCCTGCAGTTGTCAAAATCGTACCTCCTATCCATCTAAGCCTTTGATCTTTCAAGCCTGTAAATGTTACAATTACAAATTGCTATTCAATTGCTACAACTCCTCAAGCCCGCAAATGTTTTCACACCCGTAAATGGCAAATGTAGAAGAAAACCCTACGAGTGCCAGCTAAGACTCGCAAGGGGGTTAAACACCTGATCGTAATCAATACTGCACTTTACAGTACGGGGAAATCGATGAATGACATCAGAATGAATTGCACAACAGCCTCAATCTCGCAAATCTGCAATAAAAAATATTTCTTTTAATGTTTCATTTCTGTGTTATATCAATCTCAGTAATCAAGGAGATAATACATATCAGGTCACCCACATGGACTATAACATTTTCTTCATTCATATTAAATTTTTTGTACATTGCAGGATTGCAAGTCCGATCGCATACCTGACTTTTAAACGCTAATTGATTTACGTTTAACCTCCATGTTTTACTGATACCATGATGACGGTCTCATTTACTATTGGCTGTTTCTAAATCGGGAGTTAATTGATCATGCTCTGAAATGCTACTTCCGGGTGCTTTCGGCCAGGTAGCTGCGGGCTTGATCAATTGAAAATGACTATGGATTGTAGAGCAAGGCATTTGTGGGCACATTTGCATGTCCCAGTTCAGCTACCCAGAATACAGTGTAATAACTATTTTTCTTGGAATTCTGAGCTGGAAGCAGGATTTTTAACTTGCTTTAGACATTCAAATGTGAACACAGATTTACCATTTATTTACTATTTATATATATATATATATATATATATATATATATATCACATATATAGTTCTCAGCAATACGGGTTATTGCTGGCAAGGAGCACCAAATGCGTGCCTTGCGCTGGTGGAGATGAGCACAACTCGAAAATCCTCTAAGCAAAAGAAAAAATGGCTGACGAAAAAAAACCAAAACACGGCTACACGGCCCCTAAAGCCGCAAAAAAACGCAAACCACATACGGCTTTTACAAAAACCTGTACGACCTACAACACACACCATTAGCAAGGACGCTAAATCATACAAACCCACAAACACATTTGCCGCCATTTCACAACACTAACTTACAGAATGCGGAAGTACCCAGCTACAAAAACGGCTTCCCCTTGTGCACACAGCCTATTTACACTACACACTGCACACATTGCTGACACTTACACCTCAGATCTACAAAATGGCTAATCTACATTATATGCTGCAGGAACATCAAAACAGATTGTTAGCTCTTCAGCAGATTCCTTGATGCATATATTAATTACAAAGAGGTAAAGTATATTAATTTCTGATTTCATTAATTAATTAATTAGCATGAAAAAAAAAATATACACAAAACAAAACAAACATAACACCACACTATCGCAAACAACCACAAACACCTTCACCGCGCCACCCACAAGCAGCGCCAACCGTGCTCATAGGACACAAACTACACCAGGGGAGAGCCTTCCAATAAGCGACAAAACCAGATCACTGCAGACCTTACAATAAGCGTAAAAGTGCCTATGATAACAACAAATACACCAACCCAGAGACAAAGGCGCTCAGCGCCAGCCTCGCAATGAGCGCACAAGGATCTAAGACCACCAAAACACTTACTCTCTGTGGCAAACAGCATTACCTGCCTTACAATTTTATTACCCTAACTTTTTGACAGGCAAATCGCTAGTCACATATATAGTTGTGAGCAATACGTGTTGTTGCTAACGCTTGTGGGCTTGCATAGCAAGCCTGACGGAACTGCAGTTCTCGCAAAGTGAGGGCTGCAGTTGCTGGCAAGGAGCGCCAAAGGCGCTCCTTACGCTGTTGGAGATAAGCGACATAGGGACTCTTCTCTACTACCCCGTACGACTTAGGCAGGGAGCGCCAAAGGCACTGACTGCGCTGGTGGAGATGAGCACCATAGGCGCTCATCCCTACGACCCTGCACAACCTCTTCCCCTCCTCCTCTCCTTACCCTGTATCTCTCTTCCTCTCCTCCTCTCCTTACCCTGTGTCTCTCTATCTCTCCTTACCCTGTGTCTCTCTTCCCCTCCTCCTCTCCTTCCCCTGAGTCTCTCTTAACCTCCTCCTCTCCTTCCCCTGTATGTCTCTTCCCCTCCTTCTCTCCTTCCCCTGTGCCTCTCTTCCCCTCCTTCTGTCCTTCCCCTGTGTCTCTCTTCCCCTGTGTCTCTCTTCCCCTTCTCCTCTCCCTCATTGCCTGCGACCCAAAATTACGAACTTAGAAAAAAAAAATACCATGTGACCCAAAATTATGACCCGCGGGACAAATACATGAGGTCGTAAAAAAAACACGTAACCCCGCAAACCCCAAAACACACACAAAAACACAATAATAATAATAAAAAACGTACCCACCGCACGGGCTAACAGCCAGGACATCTGGAAGTGAGGTTGAACGCGACTTTAACCCTAATTTCCCCAGTTTCGGCATTCGAAAATTGCCTAAGCGAGAAAAAAAATTGCGGCCCAAAAAAATGAAAACGAGGCTCCCCGACCCAGGACTGCAAAAAACACCGCTAAACACGTACAACTTTCCCAAGACGTCCAACATAAGCTAGAGACACCACATTAACATCTTGCGATCGGACCCCCGAAGTGTGCCCACATTAAGCCCATGCTGGGGGTCCCCATGGGGGACCCTCGCAATTTCCCGACATTGACCCTTGCAGTGCGGGTCACGAACGTGTCCCCCCTGCATTTAAAAGCTCTACATTTCCTGTCGCGGCTCCTTTAAGAGCCAGCGGCACACAAACACTTAAGGCCGGCAGTGGGGGTATTGTAAGTACCCCCACCGGCACCTAACATTAACCCCCCATTGCTGGAGGTCCCCATTGAGCCATTGCTGGAGGTCCCCGCCATGTAACCCTAATTGGGCCTATTGAACCCTAACGTGGCCTATTTAACCACATCAAAGCCTATTTCACAAAGCATCTTATGGGGGTCTATACAGACCCTCACAAGCCTCTATTTAACCCCATCAGTCTCATAAGTGTATATAGAGACCCTTATGGGGCAGTTACAACCCTAACATTAACCACATAAGTGCCATGACGGTCCTAAAGGACCCTCATGACACTAAGTACAAACGCTACACTGCACAATACCCCTCATTAAACCAATAAATCTAAACTAACCCCCCTCTACACTAACCTATTAACACCTACACTACCAACCTACACTACCTACCTAGCCCCTAATAAACCCCCCCACCACACTAATTACAGAAAATAATAAAACCTAACTCACAAAAAATAATAAAACCTAAGTCACAGAAAATAAAAAATCTACATTACAGAAAACAAAAAACCTACGACACAAAAAATAAAAATGTAAACAGCTGTACATGGATAGGATACTCAGCTTGTGTATAATCCAACCTTGGCTTTGCATAAAAGCTGTGTAATACAACAGGCATAAGCTTAATGGAATCCATGTTTAAAATAGACCATATTGAAGAGTTTTGTGACTGTAACCTACAACAATGGTCATAGAAGTCAAATTGTCTAGAAATCAGGTCAGTCCACGTTATGGAGATTCGTACAGCATTTTGCATATAAATAAGAGATTCCACCTTAAAGTGACTCTGTCACCCCCAAAATCAAGTTGTTGTTTTTTGGTTATTCTTAAAGAACATGAAAATCTTGCTCTGTGTTGTGTTATACATTTTTATCTAATGTAAATCAATCCTGGGAAATTCCATGTTGTTGTTGCTGTTTTTATATGAAAATAAGTGGCTCATGAATATTAATTAGTTGCTTTGTTGTGCTAATTAGATTTACAGTTTACTTGTCTGTCTCCATAGTGGCCAAGATAAAGATCTGGAATGTTATCTGGCATATCACTGCCATCAGTCCCTGTTATATATACAGTAGTTTATTGAACAATTTATCTGCGGTTAAAACATACTCTATATATATGTGGAAAAATAAATAAAAATGGATTGTGTCCCATGTAGTATCACTATTTTCAAAATGGTTTGGATCTACAAAGTGGTCACTTTTAGCATTGAAAGGTAACCAGTGGTTCCCCAGATAAAACAATCCTGATTTAGATAATTATTAATGACCTGATAATAACTTTGTTGCAAAGAGTTTAATAAAAATGGAATAAAGACATTGTCAGTTTTCTAAATGTGAATTATTGTAATTTGGTCAAATAACATATTGTTTCCTACAAATTGGTTATATTAATAGTACATTTTATTATTACTAGTAAAGGTGTATTATATTTTTATTCAAATGTTAGTGTATAAATATTTGAGTTAGCCAGCAATAAAATTGAGCGATAACTTTTTATAAAATTTAAATCAAAGGAGATTTTCAATTAAATTAAGTTTTAAAAGGGAAACAGCGAAGGTTCAAACTGTAGTATAATTTAAAACTATACATAGTAACAAGTACTTGATCAATTGAATATTAAATAATGAATTCTCTATAGTACACTTACATTGACTTTAGTAATTCAGAAGTTTTGTCTACCAAATCAAGCAAAAAATGATATCTGTTCCTAATGGGCAAATCATTGCCAGTAATTGCAAATTACCCCCTAGGCCTTGGAATATACTGTTTTAAGTTTAAATGAAAAGACTAGGGGCCTCATTCTATTATCGGCCGTAGGAGATGCGGGGCCGCAAGCTATTTGCCTATTCTATTCCCTTCCGGCCGGGGACTCCGGCAGGCTTGCAGCCGGCGCCTTGTTATCCCTTGCGGCCGCACGCGCCGGAGGAAAGCCTTTGATCTTAAACGGCCGCAAGCGTTTCGGCCGCAAGAAAATCCTGGTTGCTATTTAATTGCTCCGGGAACCCTCTCTGCAAGGCTAAAACCGAGCCGCAGCTTACTTGCAGCAAAAAGGTCCCGCAGGCACACATTTAAGCACATTATAAAGCCATAATAAAGCCATCCTGCACTCTGAGGAGACTATAAAGTGATTGTAGGTGTTAGCCTTAATAGCACAACATTCCCCTACACTCAAATCCGTAAATAAAATTATTTTTTAATTCATGTCACATATCCATGTAAAAAGTCCAGAGGGCTTGGAGCACCTCAGACCCGCCCACGCTGCGGCCGGAAAATAAACAGTTAATGTAATCTCGGATTTGAGCTGATTTGCAAGCTTGAGAGGGGGTTGCTATTAATCCTCATGTCCCCCATTATGATCCCTAGCATTTACAGAGCTTTACAGTGCCGTCTTGAATTTATTTTTGCATTTAAAGATTTCTGAGCTTACAGCCGGTTGCAAGATATACGGCCGGCTGTAAGGGGATAGCCTTGCGGCGCCGTATAATTGTAACAAGGTAACGGGACCCCCGCAAGGAATCGCAGCTTTGCGGCCGATTTACGGTCGATAATAGAATGAGGGCCTTGGCATGCTCAGAGTCAGTGGCGGAGGTAGAGAATGGAGGGCCCTGGTGCAAAAATCGTTTTGGGTCCCCCTCTAGGGGAATTTAAAAATTGTTTTGGTCAAGAACTCAGTGCTCCTCCCCAGACCCCATCCCATTACTACTCCCCTCCCGAAGACCTCTTCCCATAATAGCAAGCCTTCAGAAGACCCTTACCCATTGCTGATCCACCCACGAGACCCTTATGGAGCTTCAGTAGACATGCTCTTACTTAAACAGGCACACATCAATTTCAGATTGGGGGATTGGCAAGGATACACATGGGGGCCAAGGGTGGCCCAGGAGGTAGTTGTGGCGAGTTAGGCC
The DNA here is from genome assembly GCA_027410445.1 of Discoglossus pictus. Classification (NCBI taxonomy): domain Eukaryota; kingdom Metazoa; phylum Chordata; class Amphibia; order Anura; family Alytidae; genus Discoglossus; species Discoglossus pictus. The sequence goes on from CM050163.1 coordinate 34,737,629, forward strand.
CAGGGGGGGCACTACACTACATAAGAAAAAAAAATGCAAAAAAAAAATTACACAACACTGGGCCCCCTCAGAGGAGGGCCCTTGTGCACTGCAACACATGAACCACTGATAGATCCACTTCTGCTCAGAGTACTAGGCTGATTAGGGGCATTCTTTTCTATGGTCTGAACATGCTTCATCTTTTGTTTTTCACATGGCTTGATACTGAAGATACAAGTTTTTGCTGAGTCGGTGAATAAGAAAGGCTGATTTACAGGTAAAAAATGCAAACTTCAAATGCATTTTACTGTAAACATATTTATATTAATAACATTACTTGTTATTACACATAGATTGAAATTATACAGTATTTGGAAGCTCTGCTGTGTCCTTTTCACATCTTCATGTACAATAATGTTTCAGTTTTCCTATATATGATTTCCACAACAGTAAATTTCCTTTTGTGAAATAAAAAAATGATATAATGCACTCTGCCTGACAGCACCATTGTCTCAGTTCACAAGTATGTGGTCTTTATAGGGATAATGAAGAAAAAAACGGAGCAATGCCTTAGGCAATACCTCATCGCATCTTCTATTACCTATTAAAAGCCTCGATTTCCAGAAGAAATGGCATACAATTTTATTCAAATTCAAATGCATATCATGTAGCATGTAAAACACATTAAAATAAATGAAGGAAGAAAAATGCACACTCACATATTATACAAATTCATACCATACAAAACCATACCACTGAGGAAGTCCCAGGAGTTGACAAAACCCGTAGGGTGATAACAAAGTCTTATAACCTACAATAAACTAAATTATCCCCTTAGTCTGCTTAATCTGCTTTTCATTACAGTTTCCTCAAAAGGCAGAACCATGTTATACAATTCCTTTGGGGTTTTTGAGTATGATGTGCATTTGCCTTTGCTGATATATGTGGTTTTAAATACTATTCTAAACTATACTGATTATATATAATAATAATAATAATTAATAATAATGAATGTATCTATTTATATATTATTTTTCGTTCAGAAGGGACTCAAAGTGCTTAGAAGGAGAAGAAGAAATAGAGAAGAGTGGTTCATGGTTAAAGGGATATTAAAGGTTTCTGTTTTTTACTACATATATAATATACATTTGTATCTATTTACTTATGTACTTTGTTTTATTAGGAAGTGCTGATATGCTCTTTTTTTACTGCCTAAAATCAAATATTACCTACTTGGTTCAGACCTCTGCAGCTTACAAAGACAAAGACTCTGTACAACTTGCAGGGCAGTGTTCCATACCAAGCAATCACTGACTATTTCTCAGCAACATCCTGCATGCAGCTGAGACGTGGTCCCAGCCCTACAGAGTCTGTGTCTGCATACACTGCAATAGGCAGACCCATACAGGACCTATTTGTATGAATTTGGGGCCTTATTAAATTAGCCCAATTAGGTCTCTCGGTCATCGCAAAAGGCAGTTTTTTGCGAGGACCGAATCCCCTATAAGTCCCTCACAGGGCGGATTGTTCCAGTGCCCAGCCGTGGCAGAAGAGGAGGAGGCCGGGGACATCGCAGGTAAGTAAGTAAAATGTATATTATGTTTATTTTACTTTATTTTGTGTCTATATGTTGTATTAATGTAATGTGTTTTTTTTTAACAGGGGCCACGCCAGAGAAGAAAAGAAGAAGGCAGGGGACATGCTGGAAAGGTGAGTAGAATATTTAGAATATTTATAATGTTTATTTATTTTATGTTAATGGGTTGCACTAATTTTTTTCCCTAGGTTGGTGATCTGAAGGGACATCTGCAAAAGTAAGTGGTCTTAATTATTTTATTTTAGCGTAGAATTAGGGTTTCTGTATGTAGATAGGATTTATTGAATATTAGATAGATAGATAGGAGGATGTATTTTAGATAGTTAGGATTTATTGTATATTAAATAGATTGTATGTAAGATAGATAGGGGGTATTTTATTTGTATTGTATTTGTATTGTTTTATTTGTATTCCTTTTTTATTTTTTTGTGACAGTTTTTTTTATTTTCTGTAAAGTAGATTTTTTATTTTTTGTGACTTAGTTTTTTTTTACTTTCAGTAAGGTAGGTTTTTTATTTTTTGTGAGTTAGTTTTTTTTATTTTCTGTCATTAGAGTGGTAGGAGGGTTATTAGGGGGTAGGTAGTATAGGTATTAATAGATTAGTGTAGAGGGGGGTAGTTTAGATGTAATGGTTTATTGGGGGGTATAGTGCAGTGTAGTGTTTGTACTTAGTGTCATGATGGTACTTGAGGACCGTCATGGCAATTATGTGGTTAATGTTAGGGTTGTAACAGCCCCATAAGGGTCATAATATACCCATATGGGACTGATGGGGTTAAATAGAGGCTTATGGGGGTCTGTATTGACCCCCATGAGTTATAGGCTTAATTAAGTGATTATAGGGTCTGTATTGACCCCCATGAGTTATAGGGTTAATTAAGTGATTATGGGGGTCTGTATTGACGATGGTGGACCCCCAGCATAGAGGGGGGTTAATTTTAGGTCCCGCGGCCGGGATTGCTAATAGTATGCCTCGGGCCCTTTAAGGAGCAGCAGCGGGGAATTTAAAAGTTTTAAATGCAGCAGGGGCCTGATTGGTGTCGATCTAGGACCCCAGCGGCAAGGGGTTAATGTGGGGAGGCTGTGTCGCGACCCTATGGACCCCTGCAGCACGTGGTTAATGTGGGGACACTTCGGCGGTCCTGATGGGGACCCCGGCATAGAGGGGGTTTAATTTTGGGTGCCAGTGGGGGTAGTTGGAGTACAGGGCAGGGCTTATGTTTTGGACTGCCGCGGAGGTCCTGTTTAGGACCCCCACAGCAATTGATGAGGTGTGGGAGCCTGCGAGATCATCTCGCAGGCTGTCACTCCTCATGTAGATTTTCTCCGTGTTGATACGGACGGCCCTGCTGCGTAGCTCACACGTTGCTCGCAGCAGGGCTAATTTAATAACGTCGTAACGTCGGAAATTTGCAGCACGTAGGATTTAAATAGAAGCCTCTTATCTACGAGGCTGGAATTTAATAAGGCTTTTGGGCAGTAAAAAGGCTTTTTATAAGCACTTCTTAATAAAATAAAGTAAATTAAATTAAATAGATACATATGTATATTATTTACATATGTATAGTATTTACCTAGTAAAATCCAGAAAGCTTCCATATCCCTTTAAAGATACAATATCTGGGGTACTGATGCTGGAAGAGTGGTGGGAGATACAGAAACCATCCAATCACATTGAACCTCATTCAATTGGCCAAATTTAAGATCCGATGGCCCGAAAGTAAGGTTACAGGCAAATTTCCTATTCAATTGGTATTTTTTTGCGGGCTTGGATTGGGTTACGAGTTACGGCCTTGTGAAAAAGGCATCCGTCAAACTCGTAGCCTACACCACTCAGTAGCCTTTGATCTGTCACATTCGCAGGCCTATAATCGCAAATCGCTATTCAATTGCCCGATTCCTCCAAGTTGGCAAACGTATCCTAACTCGAAGAACACAAATGAAGGACGATGTCCTACATGCGCTAGAGAGAACCCTCAAGGGCTTTAGAAGCCCTTACGTTTGTTCCCTGAAATGTTCCGACTGCTCCTAACACTCCCCTACACTCCTAAATGAAACCCCAATGAGTCAGGTGTCCCGATCTGGACCCCCGCAGGGTCCCCACATTAAACCCATGATGCAGGGGTCCCGATCAGGACCCCCGCAGGGTCCCCACATTAACCCCATGCTGCAGGGTCCCCATTGTGACGCTCAGAGGGCCCCCACATTAACCCTTTCAGCGGGGGTCCTGATCAGGAGCCCCGCTGCATATAAAAATATCAAATTCCCCGCCGCAGGACCTTAAAGGGCCCACAGCACAATAATGCGCAATATCGGCTGCCGCATGTATACTGTAAGTACCCGCATGGCACCTAACGGTGTCCCCGATTGGGACACCCCTTGCATTTAAAAAAGAGGGTCTTCAAAGGTCCTAATGTTAGGTGCCGTGGAGGTACTTACAATACCCCTGCGGCATGGGGTTAACAATTTGTGTGTCACGTGACCTTGAAGGACCCGTAGCGGGGAATTTAAAATATTTAAATGCTGCGGGGGTCACGATTAGGATCCCTACAACAAGGGGGTAATGTGGGGCTCCTACGGGGGTCCCAATCGGGACGCCCGCAGCAAGGAGTTTATATGAGGGACCTGACCGGAACGCCTGCATCGTGGGGGTCATGTGGGGACCCTGCAGTCATCCCGATTGGGACCCTGCAAGGGTTTCACATAGGAGAGCCTGCGGGAGCACCTGCAGTTTCCATAGCTGTCATGATAACGGCCTCATTTTCTTTTGGCTCATTGGGACCCCTGATGCATTTAAAATTTCTAATTTCCCACTGCGGGTCTTGAAAGGACCTTAAAGGTTCTTAAGGAACCCTTGATAACTAAAAAATTAACCACTGCTGCCGTGGGGGTACTATAAGTACCCCCCCCCCAGGCATCTCAAGTTAACCTTATTACTCATGGGGGTCTATACAGACCCCCATGAGAATAAAATTAACCCCCTCAGTCCCATAAGGGTCTATACAGACCACTACAGAACACTACTTAAACCCAACAGTATCCAAAGGGTCTATACAGACCCTTATGGGACACTGATTAATCCTCTCAGTCCCATAAGGGTCAATACAGACTCTTATAGGACACTACTTAACGCCATCAGTCCCGTAGGACACTACCTAACATCATCAGTCCAATAAGGGTCTATAAAATCTGTGGAATTCTCTACCAGAGGAGGTAGTGAGAGCGGATTCGATAGATAACTTTAAAATGGTACTAGATTTATTTCTAATTAAAAAGGGAATTCATGGTTATCATGGATAATTAGAGAGAAAGTATTGATCCAGGGAGAAATCCGGTCGTCGGTGTCTGGGATCAGGAAGGAATTGATTTTTTATTTTTTTTTCCTTTGAGACGAAGTCTCGCTTGTTTTTTTTTTTCTGTTTGCCTTCTCTGGATTAATTAATAACAAAAAAATAAATAAAAAAAATAACAATAATTGATTAATAATAAATTAACAACTAATTAATTAATAGTTAATCCACATATTGCAGATCAGAGGAGATCTTAAAAGGTTGAACTTGATGGACTGAAAGTCTTTTTTCAACCTTAAATACTATGTAACTATGTAACTATGTAATAAAAACCCTTATGGGACACTGAATAATACCCTCAGTCCCATAAGGGTCTACTCAGACATTCAAGGGACACAAATTAACCCCAATATTAACACTATAAGTCCTCCAGGACCCTCATGACACTAAGTCTAAGCACTACCCTACACTACACTATTAGCCACCCCAATAAATCTAAATTAACACCATCTAAGTGATAACCTCCCTCTAAGTAATAAACCTTGTCTAACTAATTAACACCATCTAAATAATTAACCCTATTAAACCTCACCCATCTAGACCTATTTAACCCTGTCTAGTCCTATGTAACCCTATCTGGTTCTATTTAACCCTAGCTGGGCCTAAGTAATCCCATCTATTCTTATTTAACCCCATCTAGTCCATGTAACCCTATCTAGTCCTTATTAACCCTAACTGGGCCTATTTAACCCCAAGTGTACCCAGTAAACCCCATCCCCTATCAATCCCTACACCATTAACCCCTAATAAAATACATATTACCCCACTAACTACACAAAAAAAAAAAAACTAGAATTACAGAAATTAAAAAAACATCCAATTACACAAAATAAAAAAAGGACAATATCAGAAAATAAAAAAGAACATTATCAAAAATAAAAAAACTAAATTACATAAAAAAAACATAAAATAAAAAACCTACTTTACCGAGAATAAAAAACCTAAGTTACCCAAAATAAGAAAAACCTAAGTTACATGAAATAAAAAAAAACTAAAATACAGAAAAAAAAAAAACTACTTTACAGAAAATAAGAAAAACTAAATTACCTAAAATAAAAAACCTGTTACATAAAATAAAAAAGGCATACATCACATAAAATAAAACATAGATTACATACAATAATACCCCTCAATACATATAATTTAACCCCTAACTACCTACATTAATACCCCTAACTACATACATTAATACCCCTAACTACATACATTAATACCCTAACTACATGATGATGGTCTAATTTCCTATTGGCTCATTGTAAGCAGTAGCTATGGGATTGCGTTTGAAAGCCCGGCTCTGCAAACTTTGTTAACCCGGGTTTCCGATTTTGGATCTCGGGCAGCGAGTTTCGGCCCTGGGGAATTGGATAGCATCAGGAATGGAGAGGAACCAGAGACCGTAACTCAATAGCAGATATGTGGCCATCCGAGAGCAAGTTGCGGGCTTGCAATTGAATGAGGCCAATTGTGATTATGTCCTACAGTTGTATTATATTACTCTTTCTTCATTTGATCTAAACCCAAGTCTGTAAATAAAAAGGACTCTAGCACTCATTAAAGTTTGCCTCTGTTAGAATAAGAAACACAATCTAGCAATAGAATATAAGCACAGTGCATGTTGTAGAAATCTACAGTTCAGTAACTGAAAAGTGTTAGGATGTTTCCATTTACATGTCATGAAAAAAAATGTAAAAGATTAATAGCCATATTAAATTCCAGCCTCGTAAATCCAACGTGGAGCTCTTAAAGCCTAAGCGCTACAAATTCTCCCAAGTTACGTTGCTATTAAATTAGAAAGGGCTGCGAGCGAGAGTGGCAGAATCTTAAGCAAGTCTTCTTGCACGTTGGATGTGAGATCGTGCTAAAATCAATGAAGCAATTACATAGCAATGGGTCAGAATTATCCAATGGCAAAACAGATTGCCATCATGCGCAGGCTTTTGACATCAGCCCTTGCCATGGTGGTCCTGATCAGGACCTCTTTGGCAGTTAAATACACAAGCCCTGCCACAGGGGGTACTCCAAGTACCCCCCTGGCCCCTAAAATTAACCCCCTATGCTGAGGGTCCCCATCGTGACCCCCACAGTGTCCCCATATTAACACTTGCAACGGGGGTCCCGATTGGGTCCTTAAAGGGTCCGCGGCACACTATTGTTCAATCCAGGCTGCAGGGGTACTGAAAGTACCCCTGCGGCACCTAACATTAACCCCCCCCATGAAAGAACCATGAAAGAGCTGTGTCCTGGATGCCAAAAGAGATGAGATTTTGGATAAGAAGAGGGTGGTCAACTGTATCGAAGGCATCTAGACCTATTTAACCACATCTAGTCCTATGTAACCCTATCTAGTGCTATTTAGCCCTAACTGGGCCTAAGTAATCCCATCTATTCTTATTTAACCCCATCTAGTCCATGTAACCCTATCTAGTTCTTATTAACCCTAACTGGGCCTATTTAACCCCAAGTGTACACAGTAAACCCCATCCCCTATCAATCCCTACACTATTAACCCCTAATAAGATCCATGTTACCCCACTAACTACACAAAATAAAAAAAAATAGAATTACAGAAAACAAAAACCCACCTAATTACACAAAATAAAAAGGACATTATCAGAAAATGAAAAAATTATTTTATTAAAAATAAAAAAAGAACATTATTAAAATTAAAAAGCATAAATTACATAAAATAAAAAAAATAAAAAAATACATAAAATAAAAAACGTTCTTTACAGAGAATAAAAAACCTGTTACCCAAAATAAGAAAATCCTAAGTTACATAAAATAAAAAACTAAAATACATAAAATAAAAAACTTACTTTAGAGAAAATAAAAAAAACTACTGTAAGTTACCCAAAATAGAAAAAACCCAAGTTACATAAAATAAAAAAGGCATACATCACATAAAATAAAACATACGTTTCATACAGATTGTACAAAATCATATGTGTACTGAGACCGACCCCCCATAGATGCACAAAAAATGCTTCTGAGAAGCAAACAAGCGTCAGATCTCACGCTATTATCAGCCTAGCAACTCAACTGAGTTGGATAAAAAGCTTGCCAACACCACTAAATACAATTGCACCGGGGATCATTTGGATTACCTCAATATTCTACGTATAGTGAAAATGGGGAGCCCTAGGATTTCCTCCAATACCCTCACTATACCTGGGGAATCCTGCAGATTTTTTCTTCCATGTGCTGTGAGCAGGAACCCCCCAGGTTCCAATGCACTATGCTGAGGATCTCTTCCAAAGCACTATCCTGAGGATCCCCCATCTATCTAGAACCATGGTGGTCTCTATAGACCCCCTCATGGCACCTAAAAGTTAATCCCCTGCCACTGATGTCTTTAAAGGACAGCTAAAAATTACCCCCACCACAGGGGATGTTAAAATTAACTTTAAATGATCTCGGAGTCATTTCTAATTAACTCCACCATGGAGGTCCTTTATGGACCTCAAAGGCACCTATTATTAATCCCTATGCCACAGAGGTCCTGCAAGGACCTCCATGACACCTATGAATAACCCCTGTAAGGACCTCTGTGGCATCTAACTGAACCCTATGCCATGGAGGGGTCCCCTGGAGGTCCAGTGGTTAGGATTCAGTGCTTTGATTGCTGCAACCTGGGTTAGATTCCAGTCAGGGAACCAAGAGGCCACATCACCCTGAAGCCATGCAGGGTTGGGCCTGGTCAGTACTTGGATAGGAGACCTAGGAATACCAGGAGATGTGTTATGTGGCCCACTGGAGAAGGAACTGGCAACCCACTCCAGTATCTCTGCCATGAATACCAGGTAGATCAGCATGGTATGTTGCCGGCCATAAGGTCACAGAGAGTCGAACATGACTGAACAATCTCAATTAGAATGGCTGCTCCCTGCACAGAAATATGTTGCATCTAAGGCAGGATTTACGGCTGTGCACTGAGTGCCCTAATGTGGGGGAGCAAAAGATTAGTGTAGCAGTTAGGGAAAAAAAAGCTCCCGCATCCAATTTACTGCAGTGCCCTAACGTAGAGCACCTGATTTACATAGGGCTCTTATTTACCAACATTACATCCATATTTCACCAATTTACAGTTTATATATACATTCTTTATTATGTTGAAACCAAATTAAAACTGTATAGCGAATAATGAAAATGTAACAGTTCCTTCTTTGAAATTAGTACCACCAGTACTAATTTCAGGAGCAGATAAGAACCTGTCTATAACCACTCAATTTAAACTCTTACAACTCAATTCATTTTGTAGATTTTTTTACATAGAGTCCTGTTATGTCATATACAATATATAAGCTATAGTAAAGTTGGTAATGAAGAAGTAGCACACATATTGGCTGCTCTAGTTTTCTGACAGATTTATATTGGATTGTTTTTAGTATGTGGCACACTTGAGAGTTCTATTAGCACCCTGACCCCAAGTCTGACAGTGCTCTATTTAATCAGTGGTGCCCAGTTTATTTTAACCGTGTCTGACTCTTATCAAATTGTATTCTAAAATAAAACTCTGTTATAGTCCAGAATGAAATGTGCCCATAAGCAAACCCTCCGTGTCCCATGTACTTCAAACTAATCACTCAAATGGAGGAATTTGACAGCAATATTTTCATACTAGTCTACTGTTGTCACGACCCAGAGATGAGGGGATCAGGTACACCCCAATCCCTCCAGCTTTCAGCTTACAGGACACCCCTGAGTGGTGAAGTTTTGGGGTTTTATTCTCAGTGCCCCAGAATGTCACACATTAGTCACTTTATAAAACAATATTTTGAAGTTACTACTGTTACCAACCAACTAGTGAAAAGCTTACAATCATTACCACTACTACATCAAGTCACTCTTGTAAATACCACAACACTATACATTGTACATAGAACAACATGTCACAGTCCTCAGAACAAGTGTCATGTCCACTTTTGATAGCCCCACAATCACATTTGTCACATTTTGCCTGTGGGGTTCAGGGGGGTCACCCCTGGCCTCAAAATCAGTCATGACAATTGTGTTTTCCCTCAAAATCAAGAAATGTTTAATAATTACACTGGTTTAAAAAATAAAATGTATTTTTGTCACACATGAAAAATTCTGTGATCCTATTAGAACTTTTATACTGGATTCAATTATGTTAATAGTTTTTCTCTATCATATAAGGATCTTAAGTGACACATAAGGTAAACCAAAAAATAATTTGATATATTACATATATTTTAACACTATTAAAAGTTTAAAAGTAACAATTGCTGATTTCCTTGAGTACTTAGCATCTGGAACATCCCTTTTAAGTGTCTAGCTAAAGAAAACATACTAGGACTGCACTTTGGGCCTCATTCTATTATCGTCCGTAAACCGGCCGTAAGGCTGCGATTCCTTGCGGGGGTCCCATTACCTTGCAATTCAATTAAACGGCCCCGCAAGGATCTCCTCTTACGGCCGGCCGTAAATCTTGCTACCGGCCGTAAGCTCTGAAAACTTAAAACTCAAAAATAAATTCAAGCCTGCACTGTACAGCTCTGTAAATGCTAGGGATCATATTGGGGGATATGAGGATTAAAAGTAACCCACTCTCAAGCTTGCACATCAGCCCAAACCCGAGTTCAAATTAACTGTTTATTTTTCGGCTGCGGCGTGGGCGGGTCTGAGGTGCTCCAAGCACTCTGGACTTTTTACATGGATATTTGACGTATATTAAAAAACAATTATTTTACGGATTTGAGTATAGGGGAATTTTGTGCTATTTTTGCTTACACCGAAAATCACTTTATAGTCTTCTCAAAGTGCAGGATGGCTTTATTTGGGCTATATTTCGTGCTTAATTGGTGCTAGCGGGACCTCTTTCCTGCAAGTAAGCTGCGGCTCGCTTTTAGCCTTGCAGTGAGGGTTCCCGGAGCAATTGAATTGCAAATAGGATTTTCTTACGGCCGATTTCCTTGCGGCCGTTTTAGATCAAAGGATTTCCTCCGGCGCGAGCGTCCGCAAGAGATAGCAAGGCACCGGCCGCAAGCCTGCCGGAATCCCCGGCAGGAGGGGAATAGAATAGCCGGAAAGCTTGCGGCCTGTCCTTGCGGCCCCGCAGTGGCTGCGGCCGATAATAGAATGAGGCCCTTTGTATCTTTTTTCCATGATGTCTTGCAAAATCGTTTGCTATGTTTGTCGATGACAGCACCCAGATTCACAGGGAAGAAATCCAAGAAATGTATTTTAAGTTATATATTACATCCCATAACTTTCAGCCACGTTCAGTCACAATGTCACAGTAGTTCTTTCGGTAACACTTTTGAACAATCGTCAACTTGAATTTTCCATCTCAAATCAAATGTCTTACCTGAGGCCCCACAATAATACCTTCTTTAATGTTTGGTATCACTTATTCTAGGAAACTTCTACTTCAAACAAGCAAACCCATTTTTATCCATGGCCTTACCAACTATTGAAAAAATCCCTAATTTTATATGGAGTGGAAGTAAAAAATTGGTTAACCTGTCAGGGTGTGCAACATTATTCTTTCCAAGAGTAAGTAAGTGATTGACGCTAAGTTCTTCTTGATGCGATGACTTCCTTCCTCTCCCAATTGCCCCACTCGCACAAAAATAAAATGTAGAACTGCACACTAAGTAACAAATCACCACAGATATACCAATTCTATTTGGCTTACTGAATTTTTCAAAAAGAAATTTCATATTTTCATATAATTCTTTCAAATTAACAGCATAGGCTAACAAAGAAAATGTTTTCAATTGTGTAAAAGGACGTCTTTCAAACTAGATTTAGAGGAGTCAATGAAGAGTCGCCATTCTGTTGTTTTATGTTTGTGACCAAGAGTATACATTACAGATCAAATATTGTTACAGTAAACAAAACTGTTTTTGTGCAAATAAAAGGTTGGATCTTTTGATATATTTATTAATGCAAAGCGTCATCAATAAAAAAAACTGTAGGTGATAGCAACAATCTGATTGTATATCTGAATCTGTTACAATTCTCTTAGAGTTGATCCTTCTTTTGGTTATAGCCAAAGTGTGAACACTTAGATAACAGATCTTTTTGTTATCTGTGTCGGGCACAGAGAGAAATAACAAAAAAAGGGGTGAACACTTTTATGTGGCTAAATATGTTATGAATTGCCACATACTAGATTTAAAAAAATAAAATAAATCTTTAATGAAAATTATTTAAAATAATCACATATATAGTTATGAGCAGTGTGGGCTTGGCAAAAGTTGTTGCTATCGCAATGTTAAAATTGCAGTCCTAGCACAGCGAGGCCCGCAGTTGCTCCAGTGTTACCAACAAACCAGCATCACCCCCAGCTGCAATGAGTGCTGTAGGCGCTCATCGTGAGGTCCGCAGGACTTTGACCGGCACATCTGTCACCCACGGCTGCTCTCAACTACTCCCTCTTGCAATTGTTCCAGTACCTCCCCCGCCCCTCACACACAGCCTGCCAGAATTGTATTCCTGCTCGGGCTGGAAGTCATCTTCAGGAGCCCGTACTACCTTCCCAGCCTGCACCATGCACAGTCTCATCCTGCACCGAGAGAGCCTGGGTTGGCACCGGGACACATGATGGGGGTGTGAGACAGAGACAGCCGGGACGGACAGAGAGAGAGAGAGACAGGAAGGACCCGGCTACAATGAGCGGCCCGCACATATCAGTTGTTCGGGGGGACAATGAGCTGCGGGTTGCTGGGGTTCGCTATGAGTTGTTGTAATCCTGCTTGGACCTAACGCATGCCTGCAGGACTTTGCCCCGCACAACTCCTCCCACCTGCTCGCCACTCTTAACTCCGCCCCCGCCGCTCTTAACCCCTCCCCCGCCGCTCTTAACCCCTCTACCGGCTGCTCTCAATTCCTCCCCCGGCTGCTCTCAACTCCTCCCCCCGACTGCTCTCAATTCCTTCCCCCGACTGCTCTCAACTCCTCCACCCCGACTGCTCTCAACTCCTCCACCCCGACTGCTCTCAACTCCTCCACCCCGACTGCTCTCAACTCCTCCACCGCGACTGCTCTCAACTCCTCCCCCCGACTGCTCTCAACTGCTCCTCCCGACTGCTCTCAACTGCTCCTCCCGACTGCTCTCAACTGCTCCTCCCGACTGCTCTCAACTGCTCCTCCCGACTGCTCTCAACTGCTCCTCCCGACTGCTCTCAACTGCTCCTCCCGACTGCTCTCAACTGCTCCTCCTGACTGCTCTCAACTGCTCCTCCCGACTGCTCTCAACTGCTCCTCCCGACTGCTCTCAACTGCTCCTCCCGACTGCTCTCAACTGCTCCTCCCGACTGCTCTCAACTGCTCCCTGCGGATGGACCGGCAGACATGCTGGGGACTGAGGTGAGAGAGACAGCCTGGAGGGAAAGAGAGACAAGAGGGAAAGAGAGACAAGAGGGAAAGAGAGACAAGAGGGACAGAGAAACAGATGGGACACAGATAGAGAGACAGGAGGGACACAGATAGAGAGACAGGAGGGACACAGATAAAGAGACAGGAGGGACACAGACAGAGAAGGAGAGACGGGAGGGAGGGACAAAGATATAGAGAGACAGGTGGGACACAGACAGAGAAAGAGAGACAGGTGGGACACAGATAGAGAGAGACATGAGGGACACAGATAGAGAGACAGGAGGGACACAGACAGAGACAGGAGGGACACAGACAGAGAGAGAGAGACAGGAGGGACACAGAGAGAGTCAGGAGGGACACAGATAGTGAGACAGGAGGGACACAGACAGAGAGAGACAGGAGGTACACAAAGAGAGACAGGAGGGACACAGAGAGAGCCATGAGGGACACAGACAGAGACATGAGGGACACAGAGAGAGGAGGGACACAGAGAGAGAAGAGGGACAAAGACAGAGACATGAGGGACACAGAGAGAGAAGAGGGACAAAGACAGAGACATGAGGGACACAGAGAGAGACAGGAGGGACACAGATAGAGAGAGAGAGAGGCATGAGAGAGAGACACAGAGAGACAGGAGGGACAGAGAGAGAGAGAGAGAGAGACAGGAGTGACAGAGAGAGAGAGACACAAGGGACACAGACAGAGCGACAGGAGGGGCACAGAGAGAGACAGGAGGGACAGAGAGAGAGAGACAGGAGGCACACAGAGAGAAAGAGACAGGAGTGACAGAGAGAGAGACACAAGGGACACAGACAGAGCGAGAGGAGGGGCACAGAGAGAGACAGGAGGGACACAGAGATAGAGAGAGACAGGAGGGACACAGAGAGAGACAGGAGGGACGCAGCCAGTGAGAGAGAGAGAGAGACAGGAGGGACACAGAGAGAGAGAGGAGGGACAGAGAAAGAGAGAGAGACAGGAGGGACACAGACACAGAGAGAGAAACAGGGGGCACATAGAGAGAGAGAGACAGGAGGGATAAAGAGAGAGACAGGAGGGACAGAGAGAGAGAGAAACAGGAGGGACACACAGAGAGACAGGAGGGACACATACACAGAGAGAGGAGGGACACAGACCGATAGAGAGATAGGAGGGACACGCAGAGAGAGAGACATGAGGGACACAGACAGAGAGACAGGAGGGGCACAGAGAGAGACAGGAGGGACACAGACAGAGAGAGACAGGAGGGACACAGACAGAGAGAGACAGGAGGGACACAGACAGAGAGAGACAGGGGGCACATAGAGAGAGAGAGACAGGAGGGATAGAGAGAGAGAGAGAGACAGGAGGGACAGAGAGAGAGAGAAACAGGAGGGCTACACAGAGAGACAGGAGGGACACACACACAGAGAGAGGAGGGACACAGACCGATAGAGAGATAGGAGGGACACGCAGAGAGAGAGACATGAGGGACACAGACAGAGAGACAGGAGGGGCACAGAGAGAGACAGGAGGGGCACAGAGAGAGACAGGAGGGACAGAGAGAGAGACAGGAGGGACACACAGAGAGACAGGAGGGACAGAGAGAGAGAGACAGGAGGGACACAGAGAGAGAGAGAGAGAGAGACAGGAGGGACACAGAGAGAGAGAAACAGGAGGGGCACACAGAGAGACAGGAGGGACACACCCACAGAGAGAGGAGGGACACAGACCGATAGAGAGACATGAGGGACACAGACATAGAGACAGGAGGGGCACAGAGAGAGAGACATGAGGGACACAGACAGAGAGAGACAGGAGGGACACAGAGAGAGACAGGAGGGACAGAGAGAGAGACAGGAGGGACACACAGAGAGAGAGAGAAAGGAGGGACAGAGAGAGAGAGGAGGGACAGAGAAAGAGAGAGAGACAGGAGTGACACAGACAGAGAGAGAGAGACAGGGGCACATAGAGAGAGAGACAGGAGGGACAGAGAGAGAGAGAAACAGGAGGGGCACACAGAGAAAGGAGGGACACAGACCGATAGAGAGATAGGAGGGACACGCAGAGAGAGAGACATGAGGGACACAGACAGAGAGACAGGAGGGGCACAGAGAGAGACAGGAGGGACAGAGAGAGAGACAGGAGGGACAGAGAGAGAGACAGGAGGGACAGAGAGAGACAGGAGGGACAGAGAGAGAGAGAGAGACAGGAGGGACACAGACAGAGAAAGAAAGACAGGAGGACACAGAGAGAGAGACAGGAGGGACACAGAGAGAGAGACAGCAGGGACACAGAGAGAGAGAGAGAGAGAGAGAGACAGGAGGGACACAGAGATAGAGAGAGACAGGAGGGATGCAGACAGGGATAGAGAGAGAGAGAGAGAGAGAGAGAGACAGGAGGGACAGAGAGAGAAAGAAACAGGAGGGGCACATAGAGAGACAGGAGGGACACACACACAGAGAGAGGAGGGACACAGACAAAGAGAGAGACAGGAGGGACACGCAGAGAGAGAGAGAGAGAGACATGAGGGACACAGAGAGAGAGACAGGATGGACACACAGAGAGACAGGAGGGACACAGACAAAGACAGGAGGGACACAGAGAGAGAGAGATAGGAGGGACACAGAGAGAGACATGAGGGACACAGACAGAGAGAGACAGGAGGGAAAGAGAGAGAGAGAGAGACAGGAGGGATACAGAGAGAGACATGAGGGACACAGACAGAGAAAGAGAGACAGGAGGGACAGGGACAGAGACAGAGAAAGAGAGACAGGAGGGACACATAGAGAGACAGGAGAGACACAGGCAGAGACAGGAGGGATACAGACAGAGACAGGAGGGAGAGAGACATGAGGGTCACAGAGAGAGACATGAGGGACTCAGAGAGAGACAGGAGGGACACAGAGAGAGACATGAGGGACACAGAGAGAGACATGAGGGACACAGAGAGAGACAGGAGGGACAGAGAGAGAGGCATGAGAGAGAGAGACGGGAGAGACACAGGGAGACAGGATGGACAGAGAGAGAGAAAGGAGGGACAGAGAGACAGGAGGGACACAGAGAGAGAGAGGAGGGACACAGAGAGAGAGAGAGAGAGAGAAAGACAGGTGGGACAGAGAGAGAGAGAGAGACAGGAGGGACACAGGCAGAGAGAGAGAAACAGGAGAGACAGAGAGAGACAGGAGGGACAGAGAGAGAGAGAGACGGGAGGGACACAGAGAGAGAGAGACAGGAGGGACACAGAGAGAGAGAGAGAGAGGAGGGACACAGAGATAGAGAGAGACAGGAGGGACACAGAGAGAGACAGGAGGGACGCAGATATAGAGAGAAAGAGACAGGAGGGACACAGAGAGAGAGAGAGAGAGAGACAGGAGGGATAGAGACAGAGAGAGGCACAGAGAGAGAGAGAAACAGGAGGGACACACAGAGAGACAGGAGGGACACACACACACAGAGGAGGGACACAGACAGAGAGAGAGACAGGAGGGACAGAGAGAGAGCAAGACAGGAGGGACACAGAGAGAGACAAGAGGGACACAGGCAGAGAGAGAGACAGGAGAGACACAGAGATAGAGAGAGACAGGAGGGACACAGACAGACAGAAGGGACACAGACAGAGAGAGAGACAATAAGGTCAGAGAGAGAGAGAGAGAGAGGAGGGACACAGAGAGAGAGAGGCACAGAGAGAGAGAGAGAGAGAGACAGGAGGGACACACAGAGAGACAGGAGGGACACACACACACAGAGGAGGGACACAGACAGAGAGAGAGACAGGAGGGACAGAGAGAGAGCGAGACAGGAGGGACACAGAGAGAGACAAGAGGGACACAGGCAGAGAGAGAGACAGGAGAGACACAGAGATAGAGAGAGACAGGAGGGACACAGACAGACAGAAGGGACACAGACAGAGAGAGAGACAATAAGGTCAGAGAGAGAGAGAGAGAGAGGAGGGACATAGAGAGAGACAGGATGGGCACAGAGAGAGAGAGAGAGACAGGAGGGACACAGAGAGAGACAAGAAAGACACAGAGAGAGAGAGAGAGAGAGAGAGAGAGAGACAGGAGGGACAGAGAGAGACAGGAGGGACACAGAGAGAGACAGGAGGGACAGAGAGAGAGAGAGACATAAGAGAGAGAGAGACAAGAAAGACACAGAGAGAGAGAGAGAGAGAGAGAGAGAGAGAGACAGGAGGGACAGAGAGAGACAGGAGGGACACAGAGAGACACAGGAGCGACAGAGAGAGAGAGAGACAGGAGGGACACAGAGAGAGACAGGAGGGACAGAGAGAGAGATACAAACAGGAGGGACACAGACAGAGAGAGAGAGAGACATAAGAGAGAGAGACAGGAGAGACACAGGGAGAGACAGGAGGGACAGAGAGAGAGAGAGACAGGATGGACTGAAAGAGAGAGAGAGAGAGGAGGGACATAGATAGAGACAAGAGGGACACAGAGAGAGAGACAGGAGGGACAGAGAGAGACAAGAGGGACACAGAGTGAGACAGGAGGGACACCTACAGAGAGAGAGAGACAGGAGGGACACAGAAAGAGGCAGGAGGGACAGAGAGAGAGAGGCAGAAGGGACAGAGAGAGAGAGAGACAGCAGGGACAGAGAGAGACAGCAGGGACAGAGAGAGAGGCAGGAGGGACAGAGAGAGGGACAGAGAGAGACAGCAGGGACAGAGAGAGACAGCAGGGACAGAGAGAGAGGCAGGAGGGACAGAGAGAGGGACAGAGAGAGACAGCAGGGACAGAGAGAGACAGCAGGGACAGAGAGAGAGAGGAGGGACAGAGAGAAAGACAGGAGGGACAGAGAGAGACAGCAGGGACAGAGAGAGGCAGGAGGGACAGAGAGAGAGGCAGGAGGGACAGAGAGAGAGACAGGAGGGACAGAGAGAGAGAGACAGGAAGGACAGAGACAGGAGGGACAGAGAGAGACAGCAGGGACAGAGAGAGAGGCAGCAGGGACAGAGAGAGAGAGAGGCAGGAGGGACAGAGAGAGAGACAGGAGGGACAGAAAGAGAGACAGGAAGGACAGAGACAGGTGGGAAACAGAGAGAGAAAGAGACAGGAGGGACACAGAGAGAGAGAGAGATAGACAGAGAGGGTCAGAGAGAGACATGAGGGACAGAGAGAGACACGAGGGACAGAGAGAGACACAGGAGGGACAGAGAGAGAGAGACAGGAGAGACAGAGAGAGAGACAGGAGGGACAGAGAGAGAGACAAGAGGGACATAGAGAGAGACAAGAGGGACAGATAGAGAGACAAGAGGGACAGATAGAGAGACAAGAGGGACACAGAGAGAGAGAGAGAGACAGGAGGGACATAGAGAGAGACAGGAAAGACAGAGAGACAGGAAGGAGGGACAGAAAGACAGGAGGAAGGGAAAGAGAGAGAGAGAGTGACAGGAAGGAGGGACAGAGAGACAGACAGGAAGGAGGGACAGACAGAGACAGACAGGAAGGAGGGACAAACAGAGAAAGACAGGAAGGAGGGACAGACAGAGAAAGACAGGAAGGAGGGATAGAGAGACAGGAGGGACAGCGAGAGAGACAGACAGGAAGGAGGGACAGCGAGAGAGACTGACAGGAAGAAGGGACAGAGAGACAGACAGGAAAGAGGAACAGAGAGAGAGACAGACAGGAATGAGAGATAGAGAGAGAGACAGGAAGGAGGGACAGAGAGAGAGAGATTGACAGGAAGGGGGGCCAGAGAGAGAGACAGACAGGAGGGAGGGACACAGAGAGAGACAGACAGAAGGATGGGACAGAGAGAGAGTCAGACAGGAAGGAGGGACAGAGAGAGATGAGAAAAGTGTAGTGGAAGAGACAGGGGAGGGAAAGCGGGGTGGAAGAGACAAGGGAAGGGAGAGCAGGGTGGAAGAGACAAGGGAAGGGAGAGGGGGGTGGAAGAGACAGGGGAGGGAGAGGGGGAAGAGAAATAGGGGAGGGAGAGGGGGGAAGAGAAACAGGGGAGGGAGAGGAGTGGAAGAGACACAGGAAAGGGAGATGGGGAAGAGACACAGGGAGGAAGAGGAGGGAAAAGAAACAGGAGGGAGAGGGAGGGAAGAGACACAGGGGAGGGGGAGAGGGGTTGAAGAGACACAGGGGAGGAAGCGAGGGAAAAGGGGACACAGGGGAGGAAGAGGGGTGGAAGAGACACAGGGGAGGGAGAGAGGGTAAAGGGGACACATGGGAGGGAGAGGGGGAAGAGACACAGGGGAGGGAGAGGGGGAAAGAGACACATGGGGGGAGAGGCTCGCAATGAGCACCTTTGGCACTCATTGCGAGGCCCATGATGAGCATCAAAGGTGCTTAACGCAAGGCCAGTAAAGTAGAGGGGGGAAGAGGCTCTCATTGAGAACCTACCATCAAGTAGAGGGGGGGAGGTAGAGGGGGGAGAGGCTCGCAATGAGCGCCAAAGGCGCTCATCGCACGGCCAGTTAAGTAGAGGGGGAGAGGCTTGCAATGTGTAGCAAACACCATCGCCAGGCTTCAAATTTTATTGACGTCATTTTTGACAGGCAAGTCGCTAGTTTTTTATAATTAAAATCTGATTGTTTAAAACAAAGAATATATTCAAACATTATCTCTAAATTTATTCTCCAGAGAATACAATGACGTCACTACAGTAATTGGTTTAGTTATAATATGATATATACAGGAAAAACTAAGAGACAATTCAGATGACGTATATTAGAACACGTCAATGATGTCTTAAATAAAGTGGATACATCTATTGCCAGACATGTTACCCATACTGTTTACAATTTATTGGCATATAGGATATCTCTCAAACTATCAGGAAAGGTAATTGGGATAAACGTCTACTGTGCCTTGAGGCTAAATGGATTTTTCAGTTAGTACAAAAAGTCCATCAGGTTTAAATGAGGATTATTATTATTATTATTATTGTTACAAAAACATACAATATTAAATACAAAGTGGAGGGCACTTTGAGTATAAAATCTTACATAGATGGTGCTTTTTTTCAAAGTACCTTACAGGATTAAAAACTCACAAACTTACAATATAAAGGGATTAATGAAACAAAAGGTGAAATAAACAAAACAAGGGCTTGTCATGTAATTCAAAAGTGAGTAGAGGGTTAATTAGTGATTAAGTCTGTGGGTGTATCAGCTGTGATGAATGGTGGTGCTAAACCTGCACTATAAATTAACAGAAATCATAGGTGGGTGGTTGTGGACAGAGTCGTGGTAGGGCAGCTTATATGATTTGCTTTTCATATTTATGAAGTGTTTGTGTAACCTCTACAAAATACAAGAATAAATACTGGAAAAAGTCAGTGACAATGGAGATATTGCAGTTAATGGCAGGTGACTGTTTAGAATGGTAATGTTATTGGACCGTCATCAATATATTATATTTAAGTTGCATACATGGAGAGCAGACATCTCTGTTCTTGGAGCAGTTTCCTAAGTAAGAACTCTGACTCAAGAAATTATAGCACCCCAGAATTATCAGGTCGCGGTGGTTGGGTTATTTGACATAACCCATAAAAAACTGTTTGCCAATTATTGTTCAGCTATGTCCTACTCTCTGTGAATCTATGGCCCACAGCACTCCAGACACGTTGTGTGTCTTGTTGTGCTTATCCATATGGTTTTCACGGCAAAGATACTGGCGTGGGTTGCTAGTTCCTCCTCAGTGGACAGTGATTTGTCTGACTAATCTGCTATGACCTGCCCTTGGGTGACCCTACATGATATAGCTCACAACTTCACTGAGGTACACAAGCCCCTTCAGCCCCTTCACTACGACAAGGTAGCGATCCAGAAGAGGTTTAGCCAATACCTTCAGGTATATAAAACTGCTTATCTTTCCACCCCCTTTTCTTGCATAGTTGACCATCCAACTGCTCTCCCAATCTCCTGTGCAGTCTGGTGTGTTTCCCAGGCTTGTACTCTGCTCAGTCCCTTTTATATGTAGTACTAAACTAAATCTAGACTGTGTATTAAATGACCACTGTAGGTCCAACACTGCAAAAACATAAGAAAATGCTTGGAAGCAGCACTTAGTAAGCTCTTCAAAGGTCTTTAATGTGTAGCAATGTATTATGGTCCCAGTGGAAAGTAGTG